>JAVLUX010000014.1:2027929-2117929 GCA_032164185.1 Moxostoma hubbsi
GACGATGACACTGAAGACCGCATGCGAGCGACTGCTCTCCTCGTTCATGTTAGTGGCTGCAACGGTGCGGGATTTATTCCCCTCCGACATCAGAGATTCAATATCCTGAAATGAATCAAAGTTAAACAACTCAATTAATGACAAGCTCGGACGATTAGCAGGATATCTGAAATAAACAAGCATCAGACAGATGTGTGTATGTGTTGCTCTCAGTGTTTCAGGTTTGAGGGACACAATGCAGAATCCATCAAACATGTTTCACCTCGAAGTTTGTGACCGCCAGCTGTGAGAGACCGTCCACATACGGACCCAAAACTTTATGCTCTCGAACTTTCAGAGACTGTCTGTTCCTGCACGGAGAGAAGAAACATTGTTATAGAGGAACAGCTCCACTAGAACGTCATTATAGAGGAACAGCTCCACTAGAACGTCAATATAGAGGAACAGCTCCACTAGAACGTCATTATAGAGGAACAGCTCCACTAGAACGTCATTATAGAGGAACAGCTCTACTAGAACGTCATTATAGAGGAACAGCTCCACTAGAACGTCATTATAGAGGAACAGCTCCACTAGAACGTCATTACAGAGGAACAGCTCCACTAGAACGTCATTATAGAGGAACAGCTCAACTAGAACGTCATTATAGAGGAACAGCTCTACTAGAACGTCATTATAGAGGAACAGCTCCACTAGAACATCATTACAGAGGAACAGCTCTACTAGAACGTCATTATAGAGGAACAGCTCAACTAGAACGTCATTATAGAGGAACAGCTCTACTAGAACGTCATTATAGAGGAACAGCTCCACTAGAACATCATTACAGAGGAACAGCTCTACTAGAACGTCATTATAGAGGAACAGCTCCACTAGAACGTCATTACAGAGGAACAGCTCCACTAGAACGTCATTATAGAGGAACAGCTCTACTAGAATGTCAATATAGAGGAACAGCTCCACTAGAACGTCATTATAGAGGAACAGCTCCACTAGAACGTCATTATAGAGGAACAGCTCCACTAGAACGTCATTACAGAGGAACAGCTCCACTAGAACGTCATTATAGAGGAACAGCTCCACTAGAACGTCATTATAGAGGAACAGCTCCACTAGAACGTCATTATAGAGGAACAGCTCCACTAGAACGTCATTAATGCTCCTTAAATACTTCTTATGATTCACAATCTTCCTAGTGTTGTCTTATTAACTTTAAAGCTGGAGTGAGTCATTTCTGCGCTACAAGCGTCAACAAACGCGTTACTAACGAGTTTCAGACATTCCCCTCATTTGCCAAACACGTAAAAACTTACATTAAAACCATAAATAATTAAACAAGATCAAATAAAAATTAAACTAATAAAAACATTTTATGCAAAACATAGCAATTAAAAATAAAAAAAATAATAATTTAAACAAAAAATGTATATAAATAATAAAGAAATATTAAAAGTTAATTAATAAAAATTATGAAAAATATAAATGTATTTAAATAAAATAATATATACATATATACACACACACACACACACACACACACACACACACACACACACATATTTAGCTGGAAGCAGCAATTTAAAAAAAAATACACAAAAAATTAAACACATAAATCTTTTTTTATTATTAAAAAAATTATTAATAATAATAATAAAATATCTATATAGATGCAAAAAGCAATTTATAAAAATGTAAAAAAAGTAACAATATAAATAATAAAATAAATTAAATAATAATAATAAAATATCTATATAGATGCAAAAAAGCAATTAAAAAAAATACAAAAATGTAACAATATAAATAATAAAAATAATTAACATTTATTATTAATAAAGAATTAAATAAATAAATATATAGTATATATATAAATTGCCGCAAGCAGCAATTAACAGGGTTCAAGCGTTCGGGCCTTTAAGTGCATGCGTAAAAAGATATTAAAATAGAGATACAGCTCCATAACGTTTATAACCATCAGGTGGAGGACCGTATACAGTTATGGCCGAAAATATTGGCACCCTTGGTAAATATGAGCAAAGACGGCTGTGAACATAAATCTGCATTATTTATCCTTCTGATGTTTTATTTAAACAAAATCACATTTAATTGAAGTAAAACAATTGAAACAATATCTAATATCTAAATGTTAAATAAATATGTTTCTCAAAAACGCATTGACCATAATTATTGGCACCCTTTTATTCAATATTTTTGCAGCCTCCCTTTGCCAAGATACCAGCTCTGAGTCTTCTCCTATAATGCATAATGAGGTTGGAGAACACATGGTGATCTGAGATCATTCCTCCATACAGGACCACTCCAGATCCTTCAAATTCAGACGTCTCCTCCTCTTCCTCTGGTGGACTCTCCTCTTCAGTTCACCCCACAGGGGTCTCTATGGGGTTCAGGTCAGGGGACTGGGATGGCCATGGCAGAACCTTCATTTTGTGGTCAGTGAACCATTTTTGTGTTGATTTTGATGTTTGTTTTGGATCATTGACCTGTTGGAAGATCCAACCCATTGTAAGCTTTCTGGCAGAGGCAGTCAGGTTTAGATTTTTTTATCTGTTGGTATATGATAGAGTCCATGATGCCATGTATCCGAACAAGATGTCCAGGACGTCTTGCATAAAAACAGCCCCACAACATTAAACATCCACCACCATATTTAACCGTGGGCATTGGGTACTTCATCTCTGTGTGCGCCAAACCCATGCCAAAAATATATTTTTTTTATTCATCTGACCACAGAAACCGGCCGCATTTGAAATTCCACTCTGAGGCAATCTGAGGATGCTTGAGTTTGTTGTTGGATGACAGCAGAGGCTGTTTTATGGAAACCGTCCCAAACAACTTGTGGTGATGTAGGTGATGTCTCATTTTAGTTTTGGAGACGTTCTAACCCCAAGACCCAACTCATTTCTGCAGTTCTCCAGCTGTGATCTTTGGAGATTCTTTGGCCACTTGAACCATCCTCCTCACTGTGCGTGGAGACACTACAGACACACGTCCTCTTCCAGGCCGATTCTTAACATCTCCAGTGGATCGGCACTTCTTAATTAGTGCCCTGATGGTGGAAATGGGTATTTTCAATGCTTTAGCTATTTTCTTATAGCCACTTTCCATTTGGTGACGCTCAACAACCTTTTGCTGCACATCAGAAGTATACCCTTTCATGCAAGCCACTGGGATTGACGATTAAGGGAATTTGACCTCATATTTACACCCCTGTGAAACAGGAAGTCATGGCTGAACAACTGCATGTTCCTAGTCACCCAGGTGCACTAAAAGAAATGTAAACTATAAATGGGAATATACTTCAGATATATATTTTACTCATAAGTACCAATAGTTGTGGCCAACATTTTTTTGGAGAAAAATATGTATTTAATAATGAGATATTTCCCATGTTTCAATTGTTTTACTTCAATTAAAAAGGTTAGATTTTTGTTAATTATTTTAATGAAAGATCAAAAGGATAAACAATGCAGCATTTTTTTATACCCTACTTTGCTCATATTTACCAAGGGTGGCAATATTTTTGTAAATATGGCTTTTTTTAACATTCCTGACTGTTTTAGCGCCACCTTTTGTCAGATCTCCACCCAATTTTGCACGCTTCTTCAGAATGACATTTTGCATAAGTGTACTAAATTTGATGAAAATCAGATTCATAATTTAGGAGCTACAGGATTTTAGGTTAAATAGGCCACACCCATATTTTTAAAATGACCCTTTTATAGCCACGCCAAATAAAAAGCTCACTTTTTTTTAATAGTAACTGATCTAGGATGTCCACAGGATATGATGATGTCAAGGGAAAAACCTAGTACTAGTTTGCCAAATTAGTTTTTTTTAATTTGATTGACACCACTGGTTCTTGAGGCACAGTTCAGAATGAGGAGATCTATAGGTCAAATAGGTCAACCATCTTTCACTCCGATTGGCCTTTGTTAAACTCATCTAATAGGGGATGGAAGTCGATGGCGGCCATGTTTTATAAGATATGAGACTGTCCTCATAAACCATGATGGCACCTTGGACAATGACACAACATTTCAAGTCAATCGGACCAACGGTTCCATAGTGTCTTCCAAAGCATGTCTCTGCTCACCCTTTGGGATCCAGCAGGTCTCTGACTTTCTCGTTGTAGATCTCCATGTACGAGACCTCCACCTTGAAGGAATGAGCCTCGTTCTCCTCTCTGGAGACCCTCTCGAACAGCGAGCAGCACAGTCTCGGGATGAGTCCTGGCTGATCGCCGTTCCCCATCATGGAGAAAGATTTCCCGGAGCCTGCCAGACAAGAGCAGGCCACCAACAGCACGTCAGAAGGCATCTTAAAGGGTGATGTAATCTTACAGCAGATGTGTTCATACAGGTCAGCCATCAAGTAAAGGCTGAATTGAATGATAAAACTTTGGAACTAGAACAGGAAGTGCGAGGTGTGTCTGTATGGAGGAAAAGACGAGACGCGAGCGATTCAACAGTGTAATTGCAAACACAGACACTTCCTGTTCCAGGACTAGCCAGAAATAACTCAAAAAACATAACATGAAAATATCAGGTCACGATTTCACGAATGTTATGAGACATGATTGTAAACATGATTTCAAGTGAGAAAATTACTGTGAATTTATTTTCAGGAAAATTAAGAACATTTTTCCCACAATTCTCAACACTGTAATGGAAAAAACCTCATTCTGATTACTGTAATGGGGAAAAATAATGGTATATTAATACCAAAAAATACTAATACAAATTTTAAGATATTTATAATTTAAAAAAATGTATAAATAATATTTAATTTTGTAATAATTCAAAAAAAAAAAAAAAAGGGTTTTTTTTTTAATGGCAAAAAATAAATAAATAAATAAATAAATAATAATTATATATATATATATATATATATATATATATATATATATATATATATATATATATATATATATATATATATATATTATTCATGTTTTTATATATAATAGTAGTTTTTTGTACTGCTTAAAAAAATTAAAGTAATTTTACAGTAAAAACTGACCATATTAGAGGATTACTTTTATGTGCTTTTAGGAGCTTTATGTTTCTGATCACCATTCACTTGCACTGTATGGACCCACAGAGCCGAAATATTCTTCTAAAAATCTTTGACATGTTTTCGGCACTATCTAAAACTATGTTAAAATAGGAAATGTCCCTGTTCTGTGCTTTTAGAGTGTAAAAAATACAGATATTTGTGTGTTATGTTGTCGGCACTGGTTGATATCTTGCAGGTTTTTTTGTGTAATCACAAGTAATCTTATGACAATAAATGTCTTTTGTGCATCTATTCATGTCACTCGGCACAACGGATGTCAATGCCAGCCAAAAGCACTCCAGAGATTTCAAAAGAGGATTTATTGCTTTCCTTAAGGTGTTCTCAGAGGAGGTGTGACTGATTCATACGCCTTTCCGTACCTGTTTGTCCATAGGCAAAAATGCAGGCGTTGTACCCTTGAAATGCATTGTCGAGTATTCCCTCCCCAAGGCACTTGAATACGACCTCTTGACCTGCAAAACAAATAAAAGCTGCTGTGACTATCACAACATTACAATGCGCTCGCTGCTGGATCTCAGTCAGAAGCGGCGGGCAAAGAAACACATTCTGTGTCCAAAACTTGAGAAATGCGTCTTCTCAGCCTGTATGTGATGACAGGTTTTATTTTTAGGTGAACTTTCCCTCACTGAGGAGCATTCAACCAAAACACGCCATCCGTTAACACTGTAAGTATATTTGGAACAAATCTAGGTCACAAAGGAATTCCCAAATTTCTCCTTTCCTCACGTTTCAAGAGAAACCCCTTGAGCGCTCCCATGAAACCCCCTGAAATCAGTGTTGCGAATGCATGAACGGGCCTGCGTGATCACATAGGGTGGCCCGCTCATGCTCCGGTGAAGCTGAGATGCACAAATCTCCACATTCGAATGTTCATGGCGAATAAGCCAGCTGTGTAAAGAGCTAAATAAAGCCAGACCTTGAGCGTTTGCATGCACACCCTTTCAAAACAAGATTGCACCAGTGCAGCTCAGTGCATATGTGCCCTGTATAAAGGGATTCTTTTGCATGCTTTGCTTTAGAACGACTACAGTGCCCTTATAGGACAAAAAATACGTAAATAAATAACTAATGATAATTTGGCAATATGTCTAATACAAATGACAAGGATTTAACCCTTTAAGCTCTGAAGGTGTTGTTGAAGATTTCCTGTTTCAGTGGCATACCCAAAATTATAGGCTTAAAAAATAAAAAGGAGGGTCAAGTGTTTGGTATCATTATAAAGATTTGCACATTTAATGATATAGATTATGAGACATGCTAAGACTCTCAGCCTAAAAAAAAAGAGAGATTTACGGACAGCTGTTTGACACCTGTGTGTGTGTGTGTGTGTGTGTGTGTGTTTGTGTTTTTGGTTCAGATTAATATTAAACTATTATTTATATTGTCAAACCGGTTCTCACCTCCTCTTTTCCTTTAATCCCTTTACAAATGCTTTTGTTTTGTTCTCGTGTCAAGCGTATCTGAGAAAAATTTGTGTTGATATGACAAATCAATCAAAAGTTATAACAAATACGATTTATCATAGAGTCCAAAAACAAATAAAAGATAATAATTGTACATAAGAACTAATTACACATGCAAACACAACAATGACTAAAGGTTTGAATAGCATGCAGACATGATTTTACTCATGAGATTTCACAGAATGAGTTTCATTCTGTGCCATTTGAGTCATCATTGAGTCTGTGTCATGTATTTGGCGCCATCTCCTGGTGGTCATATGTAACATTGTGCTTCATGTGGATTATCTAATGATCTATACATCTGATTATCTTCTGTGTGGACTCGTTTGAAAGATAATCATCTCATTCAGTTTCATTCTGTGCCATTTGAGTCATCATTGAGTCTGTGTCATGTATTTGGCGCCATCTCCTGGTGGTCATATGTAACATTGTGCTTCATGTGGATTATCTAATGATCAATACATCTGATTATCTTGTGTGTGGACTCGATTGAAAGATAATCATCTCATTCAGTTTCATTCTGTGTCATTTGAGTCATCATTGAGTCTGTGTCATGTATTTGGCGCCATCTCCTGGTGGTCATATGTAACTTTGTGCTTCATGTGGATTATCTAATGATCTATACATCTGATTATCTTGTGTGTGGACTCGATTGAAAGATAATCATCTCATTCAGTTTCATTCTGTGCCATTTGAGTCATCATTGAGTCTGTGTCATGTATTTGGCGCCATCTCCTGGTGGTCATATGTAACATTGTGCTTCATGTGGATTATCTAATGATCTATACATCTGATTATCTTGTGTGTGGACTCGTTTGAAAGATAATCATCTCATTCAGTTTCATTCTGTGTCATTTGAGTCATCATTGAGTCTGTGTCATGTATTTGGTGCCATCTCCTGGTGGCCATATGTAATATTGTGCTTCATGTGGATTATCTAATGATCTATACATCTGATTATCTTGTGTGTGGACTCGATTGAAAGATAATCATCTCATTCAGTTTCATTCTGTGCCATTTGAGTCATTATTGAGTCTGTGTCGTGTATTTGGCGCCATCTCCTGGTGGCCATATGTAACACTGTGCTTCGTGTAGATTATCCAGGGGAGCAGGAATTAGCTGTTTAGCAGGTCCGCTAGCCCCTGCTGGTAGATACTGGAACTACACCCTCGGTGCTTAACAGCACGTTTCCCCCATTGACAGCCATTTAGAAACAATTATGTATTGGTGAAGCATTTTGATCACATACATTTAATCACATTGCACTACATATTTTTTTAGTAATTATTAGGCCAATAAATTAATTAACTCTTTTTTTATATTATTTGTAGAAATCAATGAGCTCTTAAATACCTTTAAAACGAAATATTCTAAAATATAAATATTAGTATTTGTATTAATGCACCCCTGCTGTGAATGATCATAACAGTGGGTCAGCAATAAGGGAAAAAGTTAAATAGCATAAACGTGATTCATGTATTATATTTTGCACTGAAAGCCGACATGCCAACGTGTTCAGCTTTTAATGTGTAAGATTCCAGCGGTACGATATTTAATGAATTATTAAGGCGCACTTTGTGTTGTGAGGACATAATAAAGGACGTCTGCGGCTGTACAGCAACTCACGTCACAACTGGTGCTAAGATAGCGCCTACTTCCGGGGTGGTCGCAGGTACCCTGCGCCAACTGAACTCCGTAATAGAGATGAATGGGAATGATAACTCACAGCTCTCTCCAGGTATTTTAGAGCTCCTTGGGATTATCTAATGATCTCTGCATACGATTACATTGTGTGTGGGCTCCTTTGAAAGACAATCACCTCCTCTAATTAACAGTATGTCATGAATAGACCTTTATATTCATTAAGAATGACAGATGATCCATGTACACTTCATAAAGTCAACAGATTATCAGACAGACTTTATTTTGGCAAGTTTTAACAGGAAGACTATAATTAACTAATGTCTGAACTACTTGGAAGAAAAACATCAATGTGTTACATTTAAGTGTAGTTTACTGGAATGCACCATAATGGAATAAAAAATGTATTTAAAAGTTTATTGATGCTGGTGTCATTACCAAACTCCTTAACTAGTGCAACCAGCAAGACTTCCTTTTGTTTTTAATATCGAAACATCCTTAAAACACACTCAATTTACTTGAGAAGCAAAGACTTGAATTATTACATCTTGAATTGCTCCTTTCTCTTACACAATTGGCATTTTTTTTAATGCAAAACCTCATTATATTTTGTTAGATTTATGCTTAAAATGAGAAGAAAAAAATAAATATTATGCTTCTCAATTTAATATATCTTGTTTTAAAGCGTTTATGTTTATTGTTTATGACTTTCTATCTTCTGCAGAACACAAAGATTTTTAGAAGAATATCTCTGCTCTGTAGGTCCATACAATGCAAGTGAATGGTGACCAGAATTTTGAAGCTCCAAAAAGCACATAAAAGCAGCATAAAAGTATTCCATACGACTCCAATTATTTAATATATGTCTTCATAAGCAATGCGGTCACTTATTTCAAAATCTTATTTGAAATCAATATTTCAATCCCTTTTTTTTAACAGAATGTGAAAGTGAAAGTGGAGATTTATAGTAAAAACGACTTAAATATTGATCTGTTTCTCACCCACACCTATCATATAACTTCTGAAGACATGGATTAAAACACTGGAGTCTTATGGATTACTTTAATGCACTTTTTTGGATCGTCAAATGTTCTGGTCACCATTCACTTCCATTGTAAGGACCTACAAAGCTGAGATATACTTCTACAAATCTTTGTTTTCATCATAAGATAGAAAGTCACACACATCTGGGATGGCATTTGAGTAAATTATTTGATTAAATGAATGGATGAATTTAAATTTTTGGGTGGACTATCTCTTTAAGGATGTTGAGATATTTTTTACTGGACATTTTTAGTGTGTGACTTTTTTCCATTAGAGTGAATGGAAAGTGATGTCATGTTTGATATTGACTCACCGGCATACTTTGGGACGTTGGATTCGTCCATGGACCAGAAACAGTAGTCGAAGGCAAACACCTGTAGAAGTAGACACAAAGAGAGTTGTGAGCGAGTTCTGGCATGTTCCAGCTGATGCTGGTCGGGTCAGAGACATACAGACAAAAGAAGAATTGATGTGTTGAATTATTCCAGACAGAACATGATGCTGCTTGTCTGAATCCCAGATTAAAGACAAACACACGGACTGAATGAGAAAATACTACAGTTCCAGTTCACACACACTTCATCTTTAACACTTAAACTCGATCAGTCTGTACAGATGTTTTATGCATTAAATCATATACAGTAGAGTTTCAGCATCGTTGGTGTTTGGACCCCTAATTATGCATTCCAGAGCTTTGCAGATGTTCATTTCTGAAATCCCAAAACTAGATAGCTATTGCACTAACCAAAGAGCCACACGTGTCACTTATTCTTACAAATAAGGGACACGTGTGGCTCCTTGCCCCTGCCTCCTATCTCCGGCAGGATATGAGGGTCCCGAGTACAACTTCTTCGGCCCTCCGGACGGAGGCTATTTTGACTTGCATCATTAGAGGCCAAGCACTGAAAGTGTGTAGGCACCTATTGTATTCATTAGTGTTCTTCTTCTTCTAGTGCCCGTGCCCGTAGAACCGTGCATAGGAAATTTGGCACACTGATAGAGGACACTCTGAACTATAACTGACCCAGATTTGGGGTTTCTAACTCTAAAGCAAACCCTCTAGCGCCACCAATTGTTCAAAGTTTCACATAACTGTTCTGAGACCAGTGCAGACAGACAGCACACTGGAGGTTAAGTCATGCACTAAATAGGGAGCAA
This sequence comes from Moxostoma hubbsi, assembly GCA_032164185.1. Taxonomy (NCBI): domain Eukaryota; kingdom Metazoa; phylum Chordata; class Actinopteri; order Cypriniformes; family Catostomidae; genus Moxostoma; species Moxostoma hubbsi. The sequence continues at coordinate 2,038,330 of JAVLUX010000014.1, forward strand.
GGGAGCATCCTATAGCTCTCCAATAACTGTTCTGAGACCAGTGCAGACAGACAGTACACTGGAGGTTAAGTCATGCACTAAATAGGGAGCAAGGGATCATCCTATAGCTCTCCTATAACTGTTCTGAGACCAGTGCAGACAGACAGCACACTGGAGGTTAAGTCATGCACTAAATAGGGAGCAAGGGAGCATCCTATTGCTCTCCTATAACTGTTCTGAGACCAGTGCTTTGCAGCATTGACATAAAACTTTGTATATGTCATAATGACCAGACCCAGACAGCATCACATCAATTTGGTGACAGCGCCATCTATTATAGTTAAAAGTGTTGTTACATTAGCAATTCTACCTATGCTGTTTTATACTGCTTTTCTGTAATAATCAGTGATGTACAATCAAACTTTCTAACATAGCATTGCAGTGCTTGGCCCCATAATTACTGCTTGTTGGGGTAACCTCCTCGTGGTGGTGATTAGTGGTTCTCTCAATGGGGCGTGTGGTGAGTTGTGTGTGGATCGTGGAGAGTAGCATGAGTCTCCACATGCTGTGAGTCTCCGCGGTGTCATGCACAACGAGTCACGTGATCAGATGCGTGGATTGACGGTCTCAGAAGCGGACGCAACTGAAACTTGTCCTCCGCCACCCGGATTGAGGAGAGTAACAGCGCCACCAAGAGGACCTACTCTGTAGTGGGAATTGGGCATTCCAAATTGGGAGAAAATGGGATAAAGTTTTTTCCTGATAACAAGAGCCAGCTAGTACAATATAAGACTTTTTACAAACACATTTTTGAAGGATGCAAAAATTCTTCTCGTTATCGACAAAATCCCAGAAAATATCGAGATACCCCTATTTCTCAGCTTGATTTATTTATGTTTTTCTCTCTTCAGAGAAAGTATTAACAAATATAACATTTGTGTAAGTTGATTTGACATGGAATTACCCAATGAAATGTTGCCTCAGAAACATCTGAAACAAAGCTTCAACGAAACATAACTGAGATCTCCATTACGTCGTCCCGAGCTATGAAAGAGCAACCTCTGACTGCAGTAAATTTTCCCTGTGGTCTATCCTGAGACACATTCTTAAAGAGTTTGTGTACAGCAGCCATTACTGATGGGAAACGGCCTTTTGTGGAGGGAAGGTTAATCAGAATACATAAATCTGAAAAAAGCGATGTAAATTCCAGCTTTTGGTGACTTGTGTTTCTGGAGCAACAGGCTGTACAGGCCTCTCAAATCACAAACAAAACTTTCTCCAGACAAACAATACAGCTAACAAACACATAATTATATTAGAACACAATGTATATTTTGTTCCATTGGCAGAGTTTTTCAGGTTTTCTACGCCACACTACATTTAAGCAAAAATGTAAATAAAACTGATTTGAAATCAGAGGAACCATCATTTCATCTAAACACTGAAAGTGGAAAATAATGGGAGGTTCTGGGGTTGCTTCAATTGGTCAGATCTATCTCAGTAACGTGATGCGGCAGTAAAATGAAGTCAGCTGACTATCTGAATGACCAGGTTATCCCACCAATGGATTTGGTCTTCCCTGATGGCACGGGCATATTCCAGGATGCCAAGATTCATGGGGCTCAAATTGTGAAGGAGTGGTTCAGGGAGTATGAGGAATCATTTTCAACACAGTGTCCTGTCCTTAACCCCATTGAAAGTCGTTGGGATGTGCTGGAGAACACTTTACGGAGTGGTTCGACTCTCCCGTCACCAATACAAGATCTCAGCCAAAAATTAATGCAACTCTGGATGGAAATAAATGTTGCGATGATGCATAAGGTTGTGCAAACTATGCCAAGACGAACGCACGCCGTGATATTATGCAAGTTTGTTTTTTTTGGCAAGGCAGCGTATGAAAATGCACAGAAATATTAGTTCACACTTTAAATATATCTTATTACAAGTATATGTCAGAATTGTCAAAGCTCTGTGATGTTTTTTATGGTGTGCATGAATGTAATGATGATTGAGAGATATTCCTCAAATGCCTGATGCATCGTATTTAATACAAAGAGCGTTTTCAATAAAATAATTTACAACATTTTAATCAAGCACAAGTTGCTTATATAGCAAATACTCATTTTAAAATATCAGTAACTATAATCATTACTGTCACTTTTACTTTAAGGATCAAATTTGCCACATGCGGCGTTATAGGGATAAATGCACAACCCAATTACCCTCAGGGGGTGTGCAATATAAACGTTGGCGTCACCTCGAATGTTACTTATATTGCATTGCATATATTGCACCTATGGTTTTTGCGCCCCTTACAGTGCTATAGCAGCACAGTTAACCCCTGGCAGTCAAATGGACTGCACATGAGACTGAAATGCAACGTTTCGCAACTATTTAGCACATTCAGTATATTTTTAGTCACTTACTCTTTCCAGAAACCATCATCATCAAAAAACTCAAATGCTAATATTCCAGAACCCTGGACCCTCACTAGTCCTCCAGCATTCATCTGCTACAGCCTGTCTGCCAGCCAAGCCCAATGCCAGCTCTCCGTCTGGGAGTGCGAGGGGGGGGAGATGGGTGCAGCAACAATGCAGCTTTGAATGCGTTTACACTGGCCCTGTGTGTCTGCTTACTGCCTCACACATTGTAGCTCTTTGTGGATGTTCACGAGACGTTTGAGGCCCGACACATTCACACAGACGTTTATAATCGTTTGATGACCCACCGGAAGGATGCAGGAGGTAAACGATGTGTGTGACTTAAATGCATCTCTTGATTGGAGAAACACTTTGATGTTGCGTCAGAGCGGTTTCAGAATCAATATCAGAATCACTGAACTGAAGTTACTTTATGAAATGAAGCAATGATTGCTATACTTAAAATTCGTGAAACTGAATATTTCAAAAGTTATGACGTTATTTCACGATAAATGATATTTTAAATAAAATATATAGCATTATTTTTAAGTTATTTGTTTTAAAACTAAATATCATGTATTTCTTTGTTTTTAAATGGACAGACATATTGCTCGTCGCTGGACTCTTACTGTATCGTGTCTGGTTAGGACACGGTGTAAGATAAACAAAGAACAAATTTTAGGACATGCATGAGTCTTACCTTTGGCTGTTTCCTGTGTGTGAAGAGGCGTCAGTTCCAAACCAGGACAGGACACGTGGGTTCCACAAGGACAAATAAAGAACAAAAGACAAAGTCAACAGCATTCATAGACTGTCTATCATATTTTATCGTTGAAAGACCGAAAAAACCCCGCTTTCCATCACATTCAACATGACAAAACAATGACCTAGTTTCTGGGTCACTTCTTTGCCCTTCAAACCTCATAAATGACTTTAAAGCTGATTGAAGCTGAAGTAACTTTTTCAGTGTTAAAATTCTTTCTTCTATTCCACCTTAATATGCAGAGACAACTACAGTCAGTGGCAAGAAAAAGTATGTGAACCCTTTGGAATTAGCTGGTTTTCTGCATTAATTGGTCATTAAATGCGTCTCATCATCATTAAAGTCACACGTATAGACAAACAACACACAAACAATTATAATCTTTCATGTCTTTATTGATCACATCACATTAAACATTCATAGTGCTGTGGAAAAACTAAGTGAACCCTCTGATTTAATAAATGGTCGATCCTCCTTTGGCAGCAATAACCTCAATCAAGCCTTTCCGATAGAGGTGAAAAACCTGCACAACGTTCAGAAGGATTTCTGGATCATTCTTCCTTACAGAACTGCTTCAGTTCAGACATATTCTCAGAATATCTGGTGTGAATGGCTCTCTTGAGGTCATTCCACAGCATCTCTATTGGGTTAAGGTCTGGGCTCCAATGGGACACTTCAAAAGGTGGATAAAATTTTTTGAAGCCATTCTGTAGTGGGTTTCCTTCAATGTTTAGAGTCATTGTCCTGCTGCATCACCCAACTTCTTCTGAGCTTCAGCTGGTGCACAGCCACCCTGACATTATCCTGTAGGATATCTTGATAAACTTTTGAATTCATTGTTCTCTCGATGATGGCAAGCAGTCCAGGTGCCGAAGCAGCAAAGCATCCCCAAATCATGAAGCTCCCTCCACCGTACTTCACTGTTGGGATGATGTTTTCATGTTGGTATGTGTTGCCTTTTTTACACCATACATAGTCCTGTGTATTCTTCCTAAACAATTCAACCTTAGATTCATCAGTCCACAAAACATTTTCCCAGTAGCGTTGTTGAGCGTCAAGGTGGTCTTTGGGAAACTTTAGGTGCGCAGCAATGTTTTTGTTGGATAGCAGCAGCTTCCTTCATGATGTCCTGCCATGAACACCTGTTTAATGTTTTCTGTATAGTAGACTCATGAACAGAGATGTTAACCAGTTCCAATGATTCCTTTAAGTCTTTATCTGTCACTCTAGTGTTCTTCTATACCTCACTGAGCATTCTGCGGTGTTCCCTTTGAGTCATCTTGGTTGGACGGCCACTTCTAGTGAGAGTACCTATAGTACTAAATCATCTCCATTTATATACAGTTTGTCTAACTGTGGACAGATGAATATCTAACGGCCACCTCTAGTGAGAGTACCTATAGTACTAAATCATCTCCATTTATAGACAGTTTGTCTAACTGTGGACAGATGAATATCTAACGGCCACTTCTAGAGAGAGTACCTATAGTACTAAATCATCTCCATTTATAGACAGTTTGTCTAACAGTGGACAGATGAATATCTAACGGCCACTTCTAGTGAGAGTACCTATAGTACTAAATCATCTCCATTTATAGACAGTTTGTCTAACAGTGGACAGATGAATATCTAACGGCCACTTCTAGAGAGAGTACCTATAGTACTAAATCATCTCCATTTATAGACAGTTTGTCTAACTGTGGACAGATGAATATCTAACGGCCACTTCTAGTGAGAGTACCTATAGTACTAAATCATCTCCATTTATAGACAGTTTGTCTAACTGTGGACGGATGAATATCTAACGGCCACTTCTAGTGAGAGTACCTATAGTACTAAATCATCTCCATTTATAGACAGTTTGTCTAACTGTGGACAGATGAATATCTAACGGCCACTTCTAGTGAGAGTACCTATAGTACTAAATCATCTCCATTTATAGACAGTTTGTCTAACAGTGGACAGATGAATATCTAACGGCCACTTCTAGTGAGAGTACCTATAGTACTAAATCATCTCCATTTATAGACAGTTTGTCTAACTGTGGACAGATGAATATCTAATGGCCACTTCTAGTGAGAGTACCTATAGTACTAAATCATCTCCATTTATAGACAGTTTGTCTAACTGTGGACGGATGAATATTTAATGGCCACTTCTAGTGAGAGTACCTATAGTACTAAATCATCTCCATTTATAGACAGTTTGTCTAACTGTGGACGGATGAATATCTAACGGCCACTTCTAGAGAGAGTAACTATAGTACTAAATCATCTCCATTTATAGACAGTTTGTCTAACTGTGGACAGATGAATATTTAATGGCCACTTCTAGTGAGAGTACCTATAGTACTAAATCATCTCCATTTATAGACAGTTTGTCTAACTGTGGACGGATGAATATCTAACGGCCACTTCTAGTGAGAGTACCTATAGTACTAAATCATCTCCATTTATAGACAGTTTGTCTCACTGTGGACAGATGAATATCTAAGATCTTCAAGACAACTTTGTAACCCTTTCCAACTTTATGAAAAGCAACAATTCCTGATCGTAGGTCTTCTGAGTCCTGGTCCACATCAGCAGATGCTTCTTGTGAAACTCAGAAAGTTTGAGTGCTTTTTATAAGTCAAAGTAGCTCTAACCAACACCTCCAATCTCGTTTCATTAATTGAATCCCAGGTTTGCCAACTCCTGACTCTAATTAGCTTATATTGACATCATTAGCCTAGGGGTTCACATACTTTTTCCAACCTACACTGTGAATGTTTGAATGATGTATTCAGTATGTAAAAGAACAATACAGTAATTTGTGTCATTTGTTTAATAATATTGTTGATGAATATCAAACCAGATTTTTAGACAAATTTATACACAAATGCAGGTAAATCCAAAGAGTTCGCATGCTTTTACTTGCCACTGTATAAGTTAAGCCATTCATTGGTTAATTTTCTCGAAAACTGTAAACACTGTATCTCTGTGGCTCTATTAAAATTCCTGTGTTTGTTTTGAGCAACCCGATCAGAACCGCCCCCAAAAACGTCCCTCAACCAATGCCTTGAGTTTGGGGGCGGGACCATATCTCCGTTTAAACAACAGCACACAAGGGGCGTATTCAGAAAGCTGTTTTGAAAACATTGTTTTTGCAAGTCCGTTCAGTGGCACTTTTGTTGCAGAAATGACATCCTTCAGCCTTAGTTGATGTCTTTACTGTCTCTTTGCATTCATGTAGTTGTTCATTGGGTTGCTCACTGGTATTTCCTGCTTGTGAACCTGTGACTGGACTCATAATACAGGCGCTGAAGCGTGAGGACGAGAGAGATTTACCCTTGAATATTGCAATAGCTCTGTTGTGTCAACTTCAGTTAAGCTTGTGGACTTTGCAGCTGGGGTTAGGTTAAGGCTACGACTCCCAATACCTCTCCCAAAACAGGACAAAACCCACACAACTGCTCTGCACGCAAGAATCATCGTAACGAATGAAAAGGATGTGGGCAAAAACTACCTACATAGGCAGCATCCTTACAGAAATGGAAACTTGTATGTGGAATGAAACCTTATGAATTCATGAGGACTAACAATAGAGTGCAAAAGTGCCCGTCCACTTCTTTATCCATCTTGGTTCCGGAAGTATTTTTCACATTTATTTTTTTGCATAGGAATTTCATGAAAGAAGTCGAAGCCATGAACCAAACAAACCAGCTCCGAGGTTAATCACAACACAACAAACTTTGATTAGAAGGAAAAAAATTATTTGAAAATGACACAAAAAGACACACTGTAATCACAAATAGGGTCGGCACCCTATGGCATGCGGCCAATGGCAAATGGCCAACGCTGGCACGCGGAGGCATAATCACCGGCACACCAGCAACGGCGAGAGAGGAGCAGAATATTTTATTCATCTGAAATTCCGCACCTGCATTCTAATCTACATCTTGAATTCATGAGCTGAATGGGAGGCTAAACAACATGTGATGTAATAAGGAAAACACCACTATTAAACCTTGAGATGTCCAACCCAGCATACAGGTCACTCCTTAAACTATAATCGGATTATGATGTGCGAATGCTTTGCATGCACAGCGTGAGCCAAAAGTTGTTGAGCGGGGTGGGGTGTTCGATGTCCTTTTCTGCATAACGCGACGGCTCATTATAGCTTATCGAGGTCCATTCGGCCCGGCCTGCTCTTTTCTCCCGATGGCCATTACGCCCCTGAACGGGCCCCAAAGTGTGTCGACCCACTGGGAAAATGCCCGGTATGCCAGATTACCAGTCCAGCCCTGAGTATCGGACAAGATCGGGACATCCCTCGCAATCAATTCACAACTATTTGCCGCTGTGCAACACGGCACACGTTAACGGGATGTGTTACGGGACGTGTTGAGTTGCTGCTCTATTGTCTGACACTATTGGTAGCTGGTTCAAGACCATCAGGGCTGGCTGGTAATATGGCATACCGGGCATTTTCCCGGTGGGCCGACACACTTAAGGGTTGATCAGGGGCGGACTGATGCAGAACGGACCATAAAACGGCACCGCGATATGCAGAAAAGGAGCGAACCCCAACAAATTTTGGGCCAGTTGTATGTAAAATCACAGTCCAATTTCTCTTCCCAGTCCAGTCCTGGAGACCAGTTTTATGGGCAATTTTTCTGGTCTAGGGGCTTCATGAAACATCCTTAAGAATAAAATTCATATTAACTACTGTCCATTCTCCTTTTATTTTCTAACTTATGAAAAAAGTTACGAATATTTTGTATTCCAGAAAAGACTTCTTAAGAAATTACTAAATGTTCTTCATGAATTGCACCTAGGCGCATTCGTTTGAACTTTTTATTATCTATCCCAAGTAGTGATGGGACGATATGGTCATCTCACGATTCGGTTCAATATACAATACGAGGTTCACAATTCGATATAATCTCAAATCTATAATCTATATAATAACACTTAAATGACAAAATATTACAGAAAAAAAAAATTCTGAAAAACGATTGAGTAAAATGCTCATTGTAATTTCTCTAGTTCTTTAATACACAATAGAAATGCTCAAAGTTTAAATCATAAGAGTTTCTCTATAAGAAAAGATCACAAACAAATAAGCTTTCATAAATAGTGATCTACATTCATGCTGATCAGGTGCAAAACAACCAATAGAACTGAACAAATCATGCCATGAAAAAAGTGTGTGAAAGCATTATTTTAGTTTATTATAATTTGTTAGTCATCATTATTATAATAAAATTTTTACTTTGTACAAATACACAAATTCTACATTATATTAATCAATATTATATCATGAAATTGTATATATAATAATAATGATATGAGCTATCACTGTTTGAAATAATCTGTATAATTTATAAGTAAAAACATTGAGTTATTACATACATTCATTTGTATTAGAAACACTAAAATGGTTACTGTCACTTTAAGAGTTTAACGAGCGCCTCACAGAGGTCCGCTTCAGCGAACATCAACGAGAATCTCTCGGTTTCTTTAGCGCATCCATGCTACATGAGATTAAAATGAACAGAAAGGACATTAAGACACATTATACAATGAAAGTGGAGTCGCCTCCTCTTTGATGGACACACATTACACGGAGGGAACGTTCCACTTTAAGCTCAAGCACTTTTCACCAATACAAGGCGATTTTCCAGGTGTTCCAGTACTTACATTTCTAAAAGCTAAATTCGAGCACTTTAAGGACCTCGTGTGAACCCTGTAAAAGTGTAGAAAAAAGAAATAGAGAGATTATGATGCTTGACGGGTCATTTCATTTATATTTATATTTATAGTTATGCCACAATATGGTTCGTCACTTATTCTTTTAGTTCGCGATGTGTCAAATTTCAATATATTGTCCCATCCCTAATCCTAAGAAATGCAATGCCTCGGAACAGAATAGCGATGACATTCAGGACCTGCCAGACGAAACAAAGCATCATGAGTGGTTTTGTGATACTCCAACTTGTTTCATACTGCATCCTGGGTGTTCAGAATCGTGTATGAACTATTTACCAAAAAAACAAAACAAACGTAAACAAAAATAAACCCATACACAGTCACCATATGCTAGTTCACGCTTTTTGTGCCACTGCTAATCTACGTTTAGAAGCAGAAATCAGAGGCATTGTGCCTCCAGCCCTCATTAGTGTGCATGAGACAGCCGGTGCAGAGAGCACAGAGGGGACGTTAATATGGGCCACTAACTAGTGTGGCGTCCAGCCACTAATCAGAACTGACAGAGCCAGTGGACTACAGCACCTCTTCACCTCACCGCAAACTGCTGTACCATAACACGAGAGCTGCGAGAAATATTGAGTATTTGCAATATATATTTACAATGATATTTCTGGCAATATAAAATTAAGCAATAAGCGAGAGCGTGTTCACATATCTGTGTTGATTTTGGGGACAAATCTGTGGAATGGATTTACAGATAATGTAAATACATATGTATGACCTATTGAGCTGTAACACTGAAACACAGTGTTATATGTGTCAAGAAGTATGTGAAGGGGAGAGTCCAACCTTTAGGCACATTGACACAGAAATGCCACATGTAATTACAATTGTTCACTATACAAAGGAAATCTTCTTGCACTGTAACATGAATATGGACCACATTGCCTATTTCTCTCCTATATTTCACGGGAAAATTCTGTCATTTACGGATACTTACACTCATATTGTTTTAAACCCAATGCTTATTATTTTTCTGTGCAATTAAAGAATCGTCAATTAAAGAATCGTCTTAAAAATTATTTTCTATTATTTGACATTTGTTCTAAATCAAAAAAAATTATCTATTCAACTTATTAAATGTATTAAGTTCCTTCTAAGCTCGGATTGCCCCACAAGAAAAAAATAAAATATTTGTCACAATATTAACAACTACAGTCTTGACCAACACAAAATAGGTTTCGTTTGAAAGCTTAGAAGCTCTACTTTATAATGCATGTATGCATTATGACCAAAACTGAACAAGTGCTTTGAAAAATTGCACAGTTCATATTATTGCAATCCGTAAAAACATCAAACTCATCAAATAGTCATGTGTCGTATGCTGTTGGAAAGCTCTCAAAGAGTAAAATACAACCAGCGTTTAAAAATAGACTGTAATCAGCGCTTCAGTCAGCATTGTGTAAGCAGGCAGCGCCCTCTAGTGGTCTCGACGGCATTTTCCATTATCCATTACACCGCTGTAGAATTTAAAAGGCCACTTTGTTCCTCTGTTAACTTTTTATTTTTAATTGATATGGTTAATATTTTAGAGGAATTGCCCAACATAATAAAATTGTATAATATGAATTTGTGATGTTCTATTATATACTGTACAAACATGTAAAAACTTTCTGTTGGTTTGAACTGCAAAACTTGCTATGATTTTTAGTTATTTTTGAATATTTTTAATCTTTATCTTCCATTTATCTTTCATTGTGGCTTTCTTTAAAATGTCCAGATCCAGTCATGGAAACTACTTATTGTTAGAACAAAAGCCTTTGTAGCCTTTTCTACATTTTTAAAACACAATTCCAAACAAAACAGTGATGTGATGACAAAATAAGGTAAGTGGCAAAATATCTGCATAAGCATTGGTCAATAGTTGTTAAAATCAGTCAAAAAAAAATGTATATACTAGTTAAAACAGCACACATTGGCCCAATGGACAAAAACGCAATCCACTTGTTCTGTTCTGGATACTGGAGAAATCCTGCACACCAGGGGTCTCCTTAGGGGCGAAATCCTGAAATAATGACTCTTATGAACCGGTTACTTTTAATGAATTGGTCAAAAAGACTCAAAGATCACTATCAAAGTCATGAGTTTTCGGTTTGGATCAATCTACTAACTCTGAATCAGTCAGAGCTCTCTCATCCGTTACTATCATCCTGTCCGACCCAAAGAGAACCTGACAATTTTACTGTGTTTAAGGAACTGAAATCAGAACCATAATTATTACATTCAAGAGAATGTAAGAGACGATGCAAGAGACATCATTGCTACATCATTTCCAGACACTATTGGAGGAATGTCTGCAATGTTCACAATTGGTTATCAGAGACAAACAAAAAGATAATTTTTTTAAAATGTCAAACTTATGTCATTTTAAGTGAAATGACAAAGATTCATTATCGGTTGTTTATTGAGAGACTATTATTAAAGGTCCAACAGAAAGGACATGACAAGCCACATCAGGAAGGAAGCAGCTTGCCCTTCCCAAACAGTAATTAGTCTCACAACTAAAACAAAGCAAAGCTATGCTGTCCTGCCTCAAATTCCAGGCCAATCAAAAGCAAAATTATTTCATATTTCCACGTGATTTTCACATTCCAAGGCATTAAAGGATTAGTTCACCCAAAAATGAAAATTCAGTCTTCAATTCACATGTTGTGCTCAGTGATGTCACAATGGCAGTTTATGGTGAGCACCTCTTCAAGCTTCAAAAGAACACAAAAGTATAATTCAGAAGTCTAATTAATTATTCATGAGACTCATGACTGTTATGAAAGCATACGATAAGATTTGATGAGAAACAAACTGAAATCTGATGTATTATTTAGTGTAAATGTTCACTGTTGATCTCCTGTGTGTGTTCATGATAGGACGCGAGAGCAAAAGTTCACACAGTCCCCTCGCGACATTGAGGCGTTCAAGCGAAAACTCATTTTGTTTATCTAAAAACAGTGATAGTGACAACTGAACACAACACAACTGCACACAAAACACAGAACAGAACTCACTAAACATGTCTGAAGAGTTTGTAGTTGAAGAATTGATGCATTTCTATGCCCAGCCTTATTTTTTGGAAAGTTTTTGGACCGATGCCAGTTCACAGAGGTGTAGTTACCCGCAAGATGCCAAAAATATGAAAGAAGCGATTGATAAATTGTCCCGTCACTCGTCACTGCTGGTTAGGACAAAAACTCTGATTACCATAGAGAATATACCTTTTATCGTGTGTCGTTTGCTGTCAGGTTAGGACACGGTCTGACTGTGGCGTGCCTGTAGCCTCCTCTATGTTTAAGTTTGATTTCCAAATACACCATTCAAAAAATAAGGCTGGGCATAGAAATGCATCAATTCTTCAGCTACAAACTCTTCAGACATGTTTAGTAAGTTCTGATCTGTATTTTGTGTTCTGTTGTTGCTATCACCTTGTTTTTAGATAAACAAAATGTTTTGGCTTGAACGCCCCAATGTCACGAGGGGGCTGCTTGAACAGTTGCTCTCGTGTCCGATCATGAATCAACGGTCAGTGAACATTTTCACTAAATAATACATTAGATTTCAGTTTGTTTCTCACCAAATCTTATCGTATGATTTCATAACAATCATGAGTCTCATGAATAATTAATTAGACTTCTGAATTATACTTTTGTGTTCTTTTGAAGCTTGAAGAGGTGCTCACCATAAACTGACACTGTATGACATCACTGAGCACAAAAATATATTCTTTCTTTGTGTAAAGAAATAGAAAGAATGACAGAATTTTTGTTTTTGGGTGAACTAATTCTATAAGAGACTTTCCGCAAGTAAAACTCCAATAATAAGTGATGCCATCGCCATATTCAGAGTTTTCTTTCAAATGTCTCAAGTTACAAAGTGTCTTGTGTTTTTTCTAAAGCGCTCACAGCCATTGCAAGACTATTGTAATAGTGATCCCGTTTAGTGAAAGCAGAGGTCAGCTGGTAACAGGCAAAGATTCAGAGGACAAAACCAATAGAAGAGAAAACAATCTTGTCCTTAAAATCCCAACGAAATGGCTGGACCAACATATTTTTCTAATGAAAAGGGAAGTTTGGGCGGGACATAAAAAAGGAAATGGAAAGAGCAAGATCAATGCCATCAATATATTTGGTCGATGCGTATATCTCATCAAAACATGTTTGTCAACTTTAAGGAGGACACTAGCATTAGCCTCAAAGCAGATGTGAACTAAAAGCCACAAAACTACAATTTCATGGAGGATTTAAAATGTGTTTTATTCCATCCAATCTAAATGTCTCAAATAACATGTTAACATGAGCTGTTTAAAATAACATTAATTATAGGTGGTAAATAAATATCACTCAGTTTAGCTTGGAAAATTAAAGCGAGGCCACATAAAGGCCCATTAGGCATAAACTGAACCAAAACAAAATCTTTATGCTAATTGAATTAGGAATAATGAGTCAGATTTGAACGTCACAGCAGATGTTTTAATAACCCCCCGGAACATTCAAATGGAATGAGGGTGTTCCTGGTATTGGAAAAAAATCATAATTCCAGACCGTTGTTGTACCCTTGCGGTTGCTGAGCAACAGATCAATACAAAAAATCTGAACTACTTGCCTTGTGAGTCAGAATTCCTAAATAGACGACTCGGCTCCAAACAAGCAACAGTATGGCTCTTTTCCAAATCCTAGTGAGCTGCCTTGTTGTCTACTGTCTACACAAAAGGCAGCTGCCATTTAAGAAACCTCGTAAGTAACTGATGCTATACATACAGTAGGCTGCAACGTCTGCATGTCATGTGCTAAGCAATTTTCATGCACATCACATTGAAGTCTAGACTCAAATGATTTTAATAATGTTTGGCGTTTAAACAACATTATCACAATCGATGATGTGCCTCGAAATCGACCCCATTCAGCTGAGTAACATGCACCATCCCAGCAGCTATTCAACGTGTTTACCTTTTCCTGTGGCATGACTGAAAAAAACAGGAAATGATAGCGTTCACATAAAGAATGGTATGTGCGATTCCAAGGTTGCATTTTCTCCCCAACTTGTAATGCACAATTCCCAATGTGCTCTAAGTCCTCGTGGTGGCGTAGTGACTCGTTACGTTACCACGTTGATGTAGCGTGTGGAGGCTTCACGCTATTCTCCGCGGCATCCACACACAACTCACCATGCACCCCACCGAGAGCGAGAACCACATTATAGTGACCACGAGGTGGTTACCCCATGTGACTCTACCCTCCCTAGCAACCGGGCCAATTTGGTTACTTAGGAGACCCGACTGGAGTCACTCAGCACGCCCTAGATTCAAACTCGCGACTCCAGGGGTGGTAATAAGCGTCTTTACTTGCTGAGCTACCCAGGCCCCACTCGAGGTTGCATTTTTGCTGTAAAATATAAACCTTGGTATTCCAGAATTCAGTTTGTCCAAATACTTAGGTGACCTTTCACCCCACACTTCCTGTAGCACTTGCCATAGATGTGATTATGTGTCTTATCGGGCAATTCTCACGCACCTTTTACAGTCTAGCTGATCCCACAAAAGCGCAATGGGATTAAGATCCGTAACACTCTTTTCCAATTATCTGCTGTCCAACGTCTGTGTTTCTTTGCCCACTCGAACCTTTTTCAAAAGTGTCTTTTTCTTTGCAGTTCTTCCCATAAGGCTGCACACTTGAGTTTTCTCTACAGTTGTACATGAAACTGGTGTTTAGCGGGTAGAATTCAATGAAGCTGTCAGCGGAGGACGCGTGAGGCATCTATTTCTCAAACTAGAGACTCTGATGTACTTATCCTCTTGTTTAGTTGCACATCTGGTCTTCCACATCTCTTTCTGTCCTTGTTAGAGACAGTTGTGCTTTGTCTTTGTAGACTGTAGTTACACCTTTGGATGAATCTGCAGTTTTTTGGCAATTTCAAGCATTTTATCGCCTTCATTCCTCAAAAAAATTATTGACTGATGAGTTTCTAGAGAAAACTGTTTCTTTGCCATTTTTGACCTAATATTGCCCTTAAGACATGCCAATCTATTGCATAATGTGGCGACTCCACAAAACAGTTTCCCAGTAGTGTTGTGGAGTGTCAAGGTGGTCTTTGGAAAACTTCAGGTGTGCAGAAATGTTTTTGTTGGAAAGCAGCGGCTTCCTTCATGTTGTCCTGCCGTGAACACCATACCTGTTTAATGTTTTCCATATAGTAGACTCATGAACAGAGATGTTAACCAGTTCCAATGATTCCTTCAAGTCTTTATTTTTCACAGTAGGGTTCTTCTATACCTCATTGAGCATTCTGCGGTGTTCCCTTTTAGTCATCTTGTTTGGATGGCCACTTCTAGTGAGAGTACCTATAGTACTAAATCATCTCCATTTATAGACAGTTTGTCTAACTGTGGACAGGTGAATATCTAACGGACACTTCTAGAGAGAGTACCTATAGTACTAAATCATCTCCATTTATAGACAGTTTGTCTAACTGTGGACAGATGAATATCTAACGGCCACTTCTAGAGAGAGTACCTATAGTACTAAATCATCTCCATTTATAGACAGTTTGTCTAACTGTGGACAGATGAATATCTAACGGCCACTTCTAGAGAGAGTACCTATAGTACTAAATCATCTCCATTTATAGACAGTTTGTCTAACTGTGGACAGATGAATATCTAACGGCCACTTCTAGAGAGAGTACCTATAGTACTAAATCATCTCCATTTATAGACAGTTTGTCTAACTGTGAACAGATGAATATCTAACGGCCACTTCTAGAGAGAGTACCTATAGTACTAAATCATCTCCATTTACAGACAGTTTGTCTCACTGTGAACAGATGAATATCTAATGGCCACTTCTAGAGAGAGTACCTATAGTACTAAATCATCTCCATTTACAGACAGTTTGTCTCACTGTGAACAGATGAATATCTAACGGCCACTTCTAGAGAGAGTACCTATAGTACTAAATCATCTCCATTTATAGACAGTTTGTCTAACTGTGAACAGATGAATATCTAATGGCCACTTCTAGAGAGAGTACCTATAGTACTAAATCATCTCCAATTACAGACAGTTTGTCTCACTGTGAACAGATGAATATCTAACGGCCACTTCTAGAGAGAGTACCTATAGTACTAAATCATCTCCATTTATAGACAGTTTGTCTAACTGTGGACAGATGAATATCTAACGGCCACTTCTAGTGAGAGTACCTATAGTACTAAATCATCTCCATTTATAGACAGTTTGTCTAACTGTGGACAGATGAATATCTAACGGCCACTTCTAGTGAGAGTATCTATAGTACTAAATCATCTCCATTTATAGACAGTTTGTCTAACTGTGGACAGATGAATATCTAACGGCCACTTCTAGAGAGAGTACCTATAGTACTAAATCATCTCCATTTATAGACAGTTTGTCTAACTGTGGACAGATGAATATCTAACGGCCACTTCTAGTGAGAGTACCTATAGTACTAAATCATCTCCATTTATAGACAGTTTGTCTAACTGTGGACAGATGAATATCTAACGGCCACTTCTAGAGAGAGTACCTATAGTACTAAATCATCTCCATTTATAGACAGTTTGTCTAACTGTGAACAGATGAATATCTAATGGCCACTTCTAGAGAGAGTACCTATAGTACTAAATCATCTCCATTTACAGACAGTTTGTCTCACTGTGAACAGATGAATATCTAACGGCCACTTCTAGAGAGAGTACCTATAGTACTAAATCATCTCCATTTATAGACAGTTTGTCTAACTGTGGACAGATGAATATCTAACGGCCACTTCTAGTGAGAGTACCTATAGTACTAAATCATCTCCATTTATAGACAGTTTGTCTAACTGTGGACAGATGAATATCTAACGGCCACTTCTAGTGAGAGTATCTATAGTACTAAATCATCTCCATTTATAGACAGTTTGTCTAACTGTGGACAGATGAATATCTAACGGCCACTTCTAGAGAGAGTACCTATAGTACTAAATCATCTCCATTTATAGACAGTTTGTCTAACTGTGGACAGATGAATATCTAACGGCCACTTCTAGTGAGAGTACCTATAGTACTAAATCACCTCCATTTATAGACAGTTTGTCTAACTGTGGACAGATGAATATCTAACGGCCACTTCTAGTGAGAGTACCTATAGTACTAAATCACCTCCATTTATAGACAGTTTGTCTAACTGTGGACAGATGAATATCTAACGGCCACTTCTAGTGAGAGTACCTATAGTACTAAATCATCTCCATTTATAGACAGTTTGTCTAACTGTGGACAGATGAATATCTAACGGCCACTTCTAGTGAGAGTATCTATAGTACTAAATCATCTCCATTTATAGACAGTTTGTCTAACTGTGGACAGATGAATATCTAACGGCCACTTCTAGAGAGAGTACCTATAGTACTAAATCATCTCCATTTACAGACAGTTTGTCTCACTGTGCACAGATGAATATCTAATGGCCACTTCTAGAGAGAGTACCTATAGTACTAAATCATCTCCATTTACAGACAGTTTGTCTCACTGTGAACAGATGAATATCTAACGGCCACTTCTAGAGAGAGTACCTATAGTACTAAATCATCTCCATTTATAGACAGTTTGTCTAACTGTGGACAGATGAATATCTAACGGCCACTTCTAGTGAGAGTACCTATAGTACTAAATCATCTCCATTTATAGACAGTTTGTCTAACTGTGGACAGATGAATATCTAACGGCCACTTCTAGTGAGAGTATCTATAGTACTAAATCATCTCCATTTATAGACAGTTTGTCTAACTGTGGACAGATGAATATCTAACGGCCACTTCTAGAGAGAGTACCTATAGTACTAAATCATCTCCATTTATAGACAGTTTGTCTAACTGTGGACAGATGAATATCTAACGGCCACTTCTAGTGAGAGTACCTATAGTACTAAATCACCTCCATTTATAGACAGTTTGTCTAACTGTGGACAGATGAATATCTAACGGCCACTTCTAGTGAGAGTACCTATAGTACTAAATCATCTCCATTTATAGACAGTTTGTCTAACTGTGGACAGATGAATATCTAACGGCCACTTCTAGTGAGAGTATCTATAGTACTAAATCATCTCCATTTATAGACAGTTTGTCTAACTGTGGACAGATGAATATCTAACGGCCACTTCTAGAGAGAGTACCTATAGTACTAAATCATCTCCATTTACAGACAGTTTGTCTCACTGTGCACAGATGAACATCTAAATTCTTTGAGATAACTTTGTAACCCTTTCCAGCTTCCGAAATCTATTTTTTGTGAGTCATGGTCCACGTCAGCAGATGCTTCTTGTGAATGGCAAACTCAAAATGTTTAAGTGCTTTTTATAAGTCAAAGTAGCTCTAACTAGGGGTGTAAATCGGAGCCTTCATGACGATTCGATACGATACCGATTTCTTAAGCCAACGATTCGATTATTTTCGATACTTCAGAATTCCCCGCGATACGATTCAATTCGATACTAGATATTTTTACATGATATCTATTAAGTTTTCAAATAAATCAACAAAAAAATTAATTATTTGCCTTTTATTGAGAATACAGAAACAGTATTGTATTCACAATGTGTATGTTATTTTACCCTATAGCAATTGTGCTCAATCACTGCAAATAGAACAGCAAATATAAGTTACTGCATCTACAGTTACAATAAAGTGCAATCCTGCACGTTTCTTTTATACAAAAAAGTCTAGGACATAAGCCTACAGCCCATTCACTACAAAATAACAAAAATGCATTTGCATTTTAGAAGAATGAGGTATTTAGAAGCATGGCTCGTGGCTTGAGCTATAGCAGGGGCCTTGCAAATAGAACAGTTACTCAACAAAACAGTTTAAATGCAGAAAGAATCAAAAGTACTTGCTCTGCACTCATAAGACCCTGAATAACTTCATCACGTACTTTGGTGTAGAAGTTCGGAATATAGGACTCGCTGAAATGTTGACGTGAGGGGATGTTGTACCTCGGCTCAAGAACTTCGAGCAGGTATCTAAAGCCTTCGTTCTCTACGACGCAATAGGGCCTCATGTCTTTGCACATAAAAAACACAATGCCTTTGGTGCGATTAAATACAAAGTCAATGCAAAGACGCAAATGAAGTGAATTTGCAGCGGGCGGTGCGAATGTAGAGAATGACACGAAGCGAAAACGTGAAATCGCTTCATTTGCGTGTTAATACACGTTTACATTTTTCAACTCGAGCGAAAAATCTGCATGACGCGTTGTCGCGAAAGCCTATCAGCACTGAGATTGTCCGGATGTCACTGACATACTGACGTAGTAGCAGAAGAAATCTGGATAATTGGATAATATCATGCACCCAAACACGACAGCGTTTGATACAGAGCAGCAGTCGTTGTGATACCGGCCATGGCTGATGGCGGAAACAGAAGTTGTCGTAGAATTCATTCTGTGTCATTTGAGTCATCATTGAGTCTGTGTCATGTATTTGGCGCCATCTCCTGGTGGTCATATGTAACATTGTGCTTCATGTGGATTATCTAATGATCTATACATCTGATTATCTTGTGTGTGGACTCGTTTGAAAGATAATCATCTCATTCAGTTTCATTCTGTGTCATTTGAGTCATCATTGAGTCTGTGTCATGTATTTGGCGACATCTCCTGGTGGTCATATGTAACATTGTGCTTCATGTGGATTATCTAATGATCTATACATCTGATTATCTTGTGTGTGGACTCGTTTGAAAGATAATCACCTCATTCAGTTTCATTCTGTGTCATTTGAGTCATCATTGAGTCTGTGTCATGTATTTGGCGCCATCTCCTGGTGGTCATATGTAACATTGTGCTTCATGTGGATTATCTAATGATCTGTACATCTGATTATCTTGTGTGTGGACTCTTTGAAAGATAACCTCCTCTAAATAATGTAGACTGTAGTTTGATACTTTGACCATTCTTTCTTTTTCCCTCTGAGCTGAAAGGGTTAAAGCACAACATTGATGTATTTGATAAATTATTTGGATTATTTTTAGAAATGATAAATAATCAAGGCTTGCAGTAAGAAACAGAAAGACTCCTTTATTCATTTGGTTTTATTGGAATTAATTGAATGTTTTGTTTTTTTATTTTATTTCTATTGTCATCATTGTGGTTATATCATTAAATCTTGCTTTAATGACGTTTAGATTTTTTTATTTGAAGACATAATGATTATAAATCAGTAATCTGGCAGGCATGAGAACGTTGCAAAAATCCTGTGCCACGTGTTTGGTTAGATGCCAACTTATCTGCACAGCTTTACCCACAATTCTCCATCAGTATTGCACTTTTCAGCCAGTTAATCAGTTTTGCATCCAGCAGTGAAAGCGACCATTTCTGTAACCGTAGACTAGAGAAGTGGAAAGTGCAGTCTAACAAATCAGGACACATAGAGGAGACATTACTGTCTGTCTGTGTCCTCTGGTGCATGAAAGAGATTTACAAACATCCCTCCAGCACTTCTAGGTCAAGATTTGCATCAGTGTTTTCTATAAAAACACCACACCTCCTGCACAATAGGAGGGGTGCTCTGGGGAATTCAACTGTTTTATGAATGCAACACAACATTTTCCTCCATAAAAACAGACGGATGCACTCAGAAAACTCACAGCGCTGGATAAATTAAGTGTTTCTCAACCGGCGAGCCGTGAGCCAAAAATGGGTCTCGGGTCTGTTACGATAGGGTCATGGACAGCTGAGAAAAACAAAGCTAAATGCAAATAATAAATCGCAACTAACCATATTGTGCCAAAGACTTTTAAAAGGGAGAAAACACTTCCCATATGTTTTGTTGTTGACATCAAAGCTTGTGCATCCAAACAAACTCAGTATTTTGAAGCAAATCCATCTGTAAATTGTTTGAAGCCAAATTCGACAGTGACATTTCCTCATACTCAAAAACCATGAACAAAACTACACAAAGTAAATAAAATACCACACAGACTTCACTTGCAACAAGGTGGTTTGAGCGGCGAATCGCTTTTTTGTTAATAGTCAAACAAGGTGGTTTGAGCGGCGAATCGCTTTTTTGTTAATAGTCACAAGACGTCAAAATTGCATTTAAATGCGGTTGTCACTCCAGAGGTTTGCAATGTGTACGTGGCCAATGCAACTGGAAAGGGTGATTACTTACGCACAGTGCTGTGAAACAATGCAGTAAGAAAAGATGCATTCCAGAGGTTGACCATCTGACCAAGACTGCATTGTCATTTCAGAAGACAATGTTTTCAAAAGAAAGGCCGTCACATGAGTAAAAATGATAAACAGACGGGTTGGACTGTAAATAGAATTATTCCTGCTTTCTGTTGTACAAACACACCAACGTTCAATATGGAATACCAGATTACAACTGCAAACTGTGCAGTGTACTGCATACTTTAAATATTGCATTATTCCACAATAATCTTTTCCAACAGTAGTGAGCCACATTGTTGTCACATGACCTCATTGTTGCATGTTTCATTCAGTGAGTGTCATCTGATTATCATCTTTGAAATTAAATTATTTTGCATTGTAGTGGCATGACGTATAGATCTCCTGAGAGGACAGGGTGGGAAATTATTTTCTGAAATGGTTTTGTGTTCGCTCACAACACTTATTGCGAGGGAACACAAAGCTAATTGCGAAGGAACACAAAACTTATTGCGAGGGAACACAAAACTTGTTGCGATGGAACACAAAACTAATTGCGAGGGAACACAAAACTTATTGCGAGGGAACACAAAACTTATTGCGAGGGAACACAAAACTTATTGCGAGGGAACACAAAACTTGTTGCGAGGGAACACAAAGCTAATTGCGAGTGAACGCAACGCTAATTGCGAGGGAACACAAAACTTATTGGGGAGGGAACACAAAACTAATTGCGAGGGAACACAAAACTTATTGGGGAGGGAACACAACACTAATTGCGAGGGAACACAAAACTTATTGGGGAGGGAACACAACACTAATTGCGAGGGAACGCAAAACTAATTGCGAGGGAACGCAAAACTAATTGTGAGGGAACGCAACACTTATTGGGGAGGGAACACAAAGCTAATTGCGAGGGAACGCAAAACTAATTGTGAGGGAACGCAAAACTTATTGGGGAGGGAACACAAAACTTATTGGGGAGGGAACACAAAACTAATTGCGAGGGAACGCAAAACTTATTGGGGAGGGAACACAACACTAATTGCGAGGGAACACAAAACTTATTGGGGAGGGAACACAACACTAATTGCGAGGGAACACAAAACTAATTGTGAGGGAACGCAACACTTATTGGGGAGGGAACACAAAGCTAATTGCGAGGGAACACAAAACTAATTGTGAGGGAACGCAAAACTTATTGGGGAGGGAACACAAAACTTATTGGGGAGGGAACGCAAAGCTAATTGCGAGGGAACGCAAAACTAATTGCGAGGGAACGCAACACTTATTGCGAGGGAACGCAAAACTAATTGCGAGGGAACGCAAAACTAATTGCGAGGGAACGCAAAGCTAATTGCGAGGGAACGCAAAACTAATTGCGAGGGAACACAAAACTTATTGGGGAGGGAACACAAAACTTATTGGGGAGGGAACACAAAACTAATTGCGAGGGAACACAAAACTAATTGGGGAGGGAACACAAAACTTATTGGGGAGGGAACACAAAGCTAATTGCGAGGGAACGCAAAACTTATTGGGGAGGGAACACAACACTTATTGCGAGGGAACGCAAAACTAATTGGGGAGGGAACACAAAGCTAATTGCGAGGGAACACAAAACTTATTGGGGAGGGAACACAAAGCTAATTGCGAGGGAACACAAAACTTATTGGGGAGGGAACACAAAGCTAATTGGGGAGGGAACACAAAGCTAATTGGGGAGGGAACACAAAGCTAATTGGGGAGGGAACACAAAACTTATTGGGGAGGGAACACAAAGCTAATTGCGAGGGAACGCAAAACTAATTGCGAGGGAATGCAAAACTTATTGGGGAGGGAACACAAAACTTATTGGGGAGGGAACACAAAACTTATTGGGGAGGGAACACAAAACTAATTGCGAGGGAACACAAAACTAATTGCGAGGGAACACAAAACTTATTGGGGAGGGAATGCAAAGCTAATTGCGAGGGAACGCAAAGCTAATTGCGAGGGAACGCAAAGCTAATTGCGAGGGAACGCAAAACTTATTGGGGAGGGAACACAAAGCTAATTGCGAGGGAACGCAAAACTTATTGGGGAGGGAACACAAAACTAATTGCGAGGGAACGCAAAACTTATTGCGACGGAACGCAAAACTATTTCTGGAAAAACTACCGCCCTGTCCTCTTAGGAGCTCCGTAATGTTTAGCAGTCTAATAATTAATCAAGAAAAAGACAAATGACAGTAAAATTACGGTTGAAAGTTCCAGTTTATTTGTCACACTGGAAACAGAAGGTCAATTTGAGCGCATTGCATTAGCAAATCTAGTCTATAATCCGGGTATTCCGTGCACACAGAGCACATTTGCATATTGTGTACCTCTTTGTACCATTTTTAAGCATTCCTAAGACAGACAGTGATCTGATGACAAAATAAGCTAAGTGGCAAAATATCGGTATCATTATTGGCTGTTTTTGTTGTTGTTGTCAGCCAAAAATGTTGTATCGGCGCATCCCGAGTAAATACAGACATTTTTCTCCCAAGTGAACATAAACATCGGGACAATTTCTTTTTAAAATCAAAATATTGGACTTGAAGTGTAAATGCAGCTACTGTCAAGTGTCATTCATATAAATCAAACAAAAAAAATAAGAAAACGACTTACTGCTTTCTCCCCTGATTGAATCATTTGCCACGTGTCTAAAGCATCATGTACTGCTCAGATAGCATCAGATTTCCTCTGGGCAAAGAAAATGACTTAACATGCTGATTGAACGTGAGAGATAAGAATTACAAGGTTGGTTTAAGCAGGAATTATCACATAAAGACAGACTTTCACATATCAACTCAGTTTCCATCCATGGCACCAAGAAGAGGCAGGAAACAGGAAATAGAGGTTGGAAACAGGAACCTAACCCTAACCATGCATCTCAACTGGGTTTGCTTCAGGAGCGGCCCAACACAATACTAAAACTGTTTATAGTACAACATTTTATTTTGAATGGTTGCTGTCACTCAGCAGCCAATAATTAACTGTATTTAGCGAAGTATGGATCATATTTTAATTTAACATGTTTACAGTTGCAATGCCAGCCCGCTCTCTGGCGAGCAGGCTCTGGAATACCTGCCAGTCCTCCGCTTGTGCCTGGAGCAGGGCTTGGAAATGTTGCTCTAGCTCCAGGTGTAACTCCAAGAGAGCTCAGTGTTGGTCTTGCTGGATGCGGGCGAGGGACTTAATAACTTCATCCAGCGGTGTAGACTCCATAATGGCGTTATCCTCCATTTCCTGGGTTTCGGCATCGATGTAACAAGGTTTAAAATGGGAGAGGAAGAGGCGGGAACCGGCTGAACAGTCAAAGTAATATTTAATGCAAACTTAAAAAGATGCAAAACATAAACACACATGGCAGCTGTCTGTGGCTCTCTCTCTCTCTAACTGCCATATCCTGTTGCCCTCTCCTCAGCGGATTAGTCTGATTGGGGGTGGGCCGTGCGTAGTCCCGGCCCCGCCCTCTTCTTCGTCACACTCGTATTTAAGATGAAAATGCACATTCGAATGTTAAAACTGTGCATTAGAATTTTGGATGTGTACCAAGCACTGACCATGACTTCAGATCGATCGCGTTCTTGCATTAAAAAAGCCAGATATAGCGCAACAAATACAGTTTAGCAGAACACACGTGTCTCGAGAAGGAAGGAGGTATTGCCCCAAGTGAAGGAGTTTAAGTACCTCGGGGTCTTGTTCACGAGTGAGGGGACAATGGAGCGGAGGTTGGCCAGAGATAGGGTGAGGAGCTCAGTCATCCGTGAGGAGCTCGGAGTAGAGCCGCTGCTCCTTTGAGGTTTGGGCATCTGGTAAGGATGCCCCCTGGGCGCCTCCCTAGGGAGGTGTTTCAGGCACGTCCAGCTGGGAGGAGGCCTCGGGGAAGACCCAGGACTAGGTGGAGAGATTACATCTCCACACTGGCCTGGGAACGCCTCGGGGTCCCCCAGTCAGAGCTGGTTAATGTGGCTCGGGATAGGGGAGTTTGGGGCCCCCTGTTGGAGCTGCTGCCCCCGCGACCCGACTTCGGATAAGCGGTTGAAGATGGATGGATGGACGTGTCTCGAGATGTTGAAGTTCTTTTTAACTTGACACGGAATCTAAAAAACACAGCGCTTCTACACGAGACGCCAAATAAACTATGAAACGATGCAAAATTGTCTAGGGCATGTTTACATAGCAATACAATTGGAAAACTTTGTGAATGGACACAAAATATTCGGTGTGAACCAAAGTTATTATATTTAACTGAAACAAACAAAATTCCCCAAAATAACCTAGAAAAACAACTTATTTTTTTAAAATACTAAAACTAAACTGAAAACATCGTGCAGTGCTTCAAAAATAACTAAAATGAAATAGAAATGATCATAAAATATTTTCAGTTTTTGTTTTTAATACTTTGACTTTTGCACTTTTCAAAATGTCCCAAACATGCCACGTAGACCTATGTGTAATCTGTAAAGTTTAGGGAATAACTAAAACATATTGATATTGCAAGGGAACACAAACTATTGCGTACGTTTTACTCAACATTTGAGAATATAAACTAGCTAGATCTATATTATACATAATAATATTATTATGTTTTATTTAATGCACTTTAGTTTAAAGTGGAATGTACTTTTTTAAAGTGCTGGTTAGCTAATATTCATTGCACCATCTTGTGGACTAAGACAACAAAGTCAATTTAAAAATCTGCCGAATTTAAAATTCGAATTTAGGTCATATTTTAGGTATAAATTTGAATATAGGTTCTCAGCCCTGTGGACAGCAATATTTAGTAGGGATGCACCGATCTCTGATACTGAAGCTTTTAGACGGATTGGGTATCAGACCGTTGAGCCGATCCAAATCTGATACTGTGTGTTAGTCATGTTCGTTACTGTCAGACTCCAAAAATGACATAAAAGAACCATAAAAACACCATTAAAGTAGTTCATGTGACTCATGATTTTATTCAAAGACACTTGAAGACGTGTGATAGCTCTGGGAATCACAAAAGCCTGTTTAATAAGTAAATATAAAGTACGCACATGCAGCGCCAGCGCATTATTGAATGGTGCTGCTCTGTTTACGCACACACACACGGCTATTTTTAGCCTTCACGCAGTGTGCAACATTTAAGCGCTACTCACGAACAGCATCTCAGATGTAGACGATCAATAGTTCGATTCACTTATAATGTGCATTTAGAACGGAGCATTTCACCAGAATTTGAATAAGAAGTGAATTAAACTACTGTGAACTAGCCCACAAACAGACACATACAGGACGTCCTGGAGATTTCAGAATGTCAAAATAAAAGCATGAGGGTTTAAAAAGTGCACGATTTAAATATATTACCGTTGTATTTAAAATTAAAAGTCAATAATAATAATAATATTAACACCTATTTATTATTATTATTATTATTATTGTCACCATTAGTATTTGTTTACACATTTTTACAATATTTAAATTGAATGGGTTCCAAAAAATAACAGTGCGAATGAAAAAAAGGGGGAAAAAAAATGGGAAAAATAAACCACTGGTTTCTACTGAAGACTTGAAGACTGGAATTCCTGTTAATGTTGCTGCTCCATTATCCAGTATAATAGTTAACAATAAAGTGTTTGTTAATAAGCGATACATTTGTATTGCAATAATGTGTAGTTAGAGGTTTGTGTTTACATATATTACTGTATCGGCTGATACTGAGATTTCCGATATCAGAATCAGATCGGAAGATTGGTGCATCCCTACTATGGGGCACCTGTACCTGTTTGTCTGTGCTTGTCGCAAAAATGACACAATTAAAAAAAATAGAGCCTCATAAATGCCAAGAAGTTACTACTAAAACTCCAAAGTTCTTCCAGGTGTTCCTGCAGATTAAAGTTACAGTAAAAGTGTCTACCACAAGAGTACTGCGGCATTCCCAGGTATGTGCTGCTCTTTTCAACATGGAAGCCTCCGGCACTGTTCCTATTCTCTCTGTCATCATCTCGCCGTCTTTGAATACTCACAGATTCACATTTCAAACTTCAAGAAGCTCAGAGAACGTAAACTTGACTCCTAGAAATGGCCTGAAGCCGCCATCACACTCCATTTATCAAATGAAACTCAATTCAAACGTCCCGTGAGAGTTTAAGACGACGCAAGACCATTAATCCTGGCGGGACCCTCTGGAGCTAAAAAGATGTTCTGCTCATATTAGCGCAGTGTTGTATAACATGTAAAAATGGCCCAAAACTAGCAAACTTTACTACGTCTTGGATTATAAGTACCCAATACGACCCACTGTATGGATATAAACTTCTAGTTCACAGTCAGTAGTTTTATAGAAATGTTAATGACAAAACAACTGCCCCGAATTAGACGATATTAAAGATATTTGCTAATTCAACCCACACAACACTTCATTTAACAACTAAAGAGGTCTAATCAGTTTACTGGGATTTTGCCCAGTGGGGTTTTTTGTGGTACAGAGCTGGAACGCAAAATATTATGAGGGAACGCAACACTTATTGCGAGGAGGGAACGCAACACTTATTGCGAGGAGGGAACGCAACACTTATTGCGAGGAGGGAACGCAACACTAATTGCGAGGAGGGAACGCAACACTAATTGCGAGGAGGGAACGCAACACTAATTGCGAGGAGGGAACGCAACACTAATTGCGAGGAGGGAACGCAACACTAATTGCGAGGAGGGAACGCAACACTAATTGCGAGGAGGGAACGCAACACTAATTGCGAGGAGGGAACGCAACACTAATTGCGAGGAGGGAACGCAACACTAATTGCGAGGAGGGAACGCAACACTAATTGCGAGGAGGGAACTCAACACTAATTGCGAGGAGGGAACTCAACACTAATTGCGAGGAGGGAACTCAACACTAATTGCGAGGAGGGAACGCAACACTAATTGCGAGGAGGGAACGCAACACTAATTGCGAGGAGGGAACGCAACACTAATTGCGAGGAGGGAACTCAACACTAATTGCGAGGAGGGAACTCAACACTAATTGCGAGTCGGGAACGCAACACTTATTGCGAGTCGGGAACTCAACACTAATTGCGAGGAGGGAACTCAACACTAATTGCGAGGAGGGAACTCAACACTAATTGCGAGGAGGGAACTCAACACTAATTGCGAGGAGGGAACGCAACACTTACTGCGAGGGAACATGACATACAGCATACATTATAAAACACATGAATCAACCTCATGAGAACAGGTGCTCATACAGCCACAGGTGAAACTCAAGCTTTTCCTAAAATGATGTAATCACAGTCTGGGGAATCTTTCAGTTAACTTTCAGAAAAGCATTATAATTGCACTTAAATGCAAACAACTTATAGCAGATGCACAGCTCAGAATAAAAAAAAACATTTAAAGTCAGTATTAATGCGTACATCTTTCAGAAATGCATGATTCAATGTGACATTTTGCATAAGGATGATTTATGGGACTTCGTTCTACTAGTGTTTCGTGAATGAAGCCCAGTGTCTTTGCATAGTGAACTCTTGAACACTCAACTTGCAAAACTCAAAATGTTACTGTTAGGTATTTGCATATTTGCTCTGAGTTGTGTCGTTCTGGACAACTAAGTATCAGATAGTGTTACATATGTTCTAGTTCTTGTTCTAAATGTGGTTTAATGCTAATGAGAGTGAACTGCAATAGCAAATCTGTTGATTAATGGACTGGATCAGTTCAAACATGGACTTCTTCGTCACCCATTTTTCAGCGAATCTTTGGAAGTGTAAATAGCCCGCTCTGTTTTGACTTTCTCTCACTCGTTACGACCTGGAGATCTGCGTAATAAATTGGTAATATACTGTATATTATTGGTTTAGAGGAATAAATCACCCAATGAAGTACAAAAGTAGAAGCTCAGCATCATCTCCAAGCAGCTTTTTACCACACAATAAAAGAAGAATGGAGACCAATAACCACACACACACACACACACACACACACACACACACACACACACACACACACCATAAAAGCACCATTAAAGCCTAATAGCTTGTATGCAGTCACGTGATTCTTATGACGGCGAAATTCAGATGGGTCATTGCAGCTCAGGGTAAGTTATTTAAGTTCGCCTGCAAAGACTTTGTTATTATCTTTGCTATCGTTACGTATTTTTGTTCAGTTTCAGAGGTACAAACTCAAACAAAGAAAAGAAAAAAACAATTCAACTTTAGTACGGAAACCGCTAACGTTACATAAACATAGCCACATAAGTTGTATTAACTTACCTTTGACGAAGTGCTCACTGCACACATGAGCATTATCCGACTCGGCTCCTCCAGACCGTAGATGCAGGTTTACAAGCCATTTTTCCCAGCGTTTTACAGTCAATTTCTTGCATTTTCCCAATTATGAACAACAACTTATGGTACACAATAAAATCTCCCTGTGGTTTCTCGGTTTGGTCGATTTGAGCAAACGTAAACGATGCAAAACATAGGCAATTTGAGTTTGTGATAGTGCTTTCCTATGTAGAAAATCACTTCGTGCCCTCCATCTGCATTTCACGCCACAGCAACGTCATGTGCAAACAAGCTATAAAAAATGGTGCACAAGGCTTGTGCGCTAAAAAGGCCAGGTTATTCCCAAGGCGATCAGCAACGTACAGTCTTTTGAACACATGGTTACACAGACGCGTTCAATGCATGTTCTTTAGTAGTCAACAATATGCACAACATAATGTCCGCGGGTCTAGTTAAATACTCTGCACGCGGACAGTCCTCAAGTACTGTGATGATGGGGAAATTTGCGTCATGCTAACTATGCGCGAGATGTAGCAGCACACGGAAAAGAAACTAAATTCAAATTTCTCACTGAAATATTTAATATAATAAAATGTAAATATTATCGGCGCAACTAATCAATATCAGCCGTGACATAGCTATTGTTTATTGCAAAGAACATATCTGGCTGTTACTTAGAGTAAATTCAATTTTGTGTTTCGATAGTGCTGTAAGGATCAGTATAAAAGCACTTAATTTGATAAAATAATGAAATGTTATGTTAAAAATAAAAGTTAATTTTGGTGATAAAATAGAATTAACCTCTCAAATACGGAATTCAGAAGAAATAAAATGGAATTTGAAATTTGAATTTTGAAAATTTGATAAAACTGATTTCATATCAGGCCCTAGTGATCAACTGCGTTACGGAGCCAAGCGGGAATTCTAAAGACTGTTGTGGGGAAAAAGAATTTGAGCAGCTATCGTAAAACTTATGAAACTTAAAATCCATATTAGAGGTCGACCGATGGTGGATTTTGCCGATACCGATAACTAAGGAGGTGGAAAAGAACGATAACCGATTAATCAGCTTTTCAGTTTTTAAAATCGATTTATAGAATGTCCCCAAAAATGTTTTTTAAGACTTTCTTAACTATGGCGGGTAAAACAAAAGAGTCCAAAATGACTAAAATCTAATATGCCATTTTTGTTCAACCAAAATACCAATAATAACCGAAAGAAAATTAAGAACTGGTGCATATCGCGGGGCTTTTAAGTATAAACAAGCCCGAAACACAGCCGGGGACTCTTATTTTGAAATTTCAAAATGATGAAAAAACTAACTATCGATTTAAATATTTGCCGATAACCGATAGTACCAAAAAAGCAACAATCGGCACCGATTAATCTGTAAAACCGATATACAGTATCGTCAAACTCTTGTCTATAGAAAGCCATTTTTGTCAGTGGATAACGACAATTTCAAATTTGTAATATTTACAATAAATTTCAAGTCAATATTGTGTAAAACATGTTTAAATTAGTTTATTTCAATTGCTATGATTAAATTATATTATACTACTGCCATATTGGCATTTAGTACGTATAATTTATATACTAGAATTTAAATATCAGCGCAACTAATCAATATAAGCCGTGTCGTAGCTATTGTTTATGCAAAGAACATATCTGGCTGTTAACAAGAGTGCGTTTCTCAAATCTTAAGTAAAATACGTAAAGAAACGCTTTAACAGACAGTTCACTTGAAGGTGCGTTTTCTCCCTTAGTCCGGTCGGTTAAGGCATATATGAACACGGAAATCGCACTCGGATCCGCTCCAAAATAATCGGTCCAAGACATTTTCTAATTCATTTTCAAAAGGTAAATCAAGTAAACTACATGCCTGAAATGCCCTTAGCGTTGCACAGTAGCCTATACCGGTGCCACGGTACTACCACGCTTCATAATAATGGCGGTTTCACAGTGTTTTTCATTCAATAAAGTTGTATGTACGTACCTAATGCTTATGTAGCCAAGGTATGGACAAGACACAACCACCAAAGAGCGCCATCTACATGTAAGGGGCCGTTCACTCCGAACACGTGTGTCTTTTGTTATGCAAGCATGCGATAGACGGATGTCTTTGTCGTGCCGTGTCCCGCAGTTTTTTCAGAATCTCGTACTTTTAGATTTAAAAGGAAGTTCAGCCTTTCAAACGCTTTTAGAAACAACAGCGATCTGTTATATTCATTGCGCTATGTCTGTTTAAGCCCAAAAATGCGATCGGACTGAACCGACTATGGCCAGTGCTTGGCGCACATCCAAAAATCCGAATGTGCATTCTTATCTTAAATTTGACGAGCGTTCAGTTATTCTGAAGTCAGCATGTTTGTTTTGGTTTGTCGCTAGAGTAAACAATGTTAGAATACATTGAAGCGCAATGTACTAGTCATATGGGCCACTTTTATGGTTATTTTTGGAACTTGAGAACTCCAGTTCCCATTCACTTTCATTGTATGGAAAAGAGCAGCGTTCTGCTCAACATCTCCTTTTGTGTTCCACATTAGAAAGATATAAAGGGCTCTGGGTATCTCAGCAAGTATTGACGCTGACTATCACCACTGGAGTCATGAGTTTGAATCCAGGGTGTGCTGAGTGCCTCCAGTCAGGTCTCCTTAGCAACCAAATTGTCTCGGTTGCTAGGGAGGGTAGAGTCACATGGGGTAACCAAATTGTCCCGGTTGCTAGGGAGGGTAGAGTCACATGGGGTAACCTCCTCGTGGTGGTGATTAGTGGTTCTCTCAATGGGGCGTGTGGTGAGTTGTGTGTGGATCGTGGAGAGTAGCATGAGTCTCCACATGCTGTGAGTCTCCGCGGTGTCATGCACAACGAGTCACGTGATCAGATGCGCGGATTGACGGTCTCAGACGCGGAGGCAACTGAGACTTGTCCTCCACCACCCAGATTGAGGTGAGTAACAGCGCCACCACAAGGACCTGCTAAGTAGTGGGAATTGGGCATTCCAAACTGGGGGGGGGGGGGGAAGATATACAGATCCGAAATGACATGAGGGTAAGGAAATGCTCTTTTTTTTTTGAACGAACCATTCCTTTAAAGATTACAATATTTGTTTAGATTGTACACAACCATAGCTTTTTATTTGTACTTTATCAACCTAAGACCTCTCCTTCATTTCGAACAGTGTAAATGATGATCCACAGCATTTCCTTTGACTGCTATTTCCAGCATCAGTTGAGTAAGCTTCATCAAGGTCTGATTGTTCTCCATGTCACATCCCGAATGTAAGACGAGCTGATGCTTACCTGTTCTTTCTCAAGCAGCGACTGCCCACCTGCCTGCGCGTGTAACCGACGACTGCATTGCTGCTTTTTGCACCGCTCTGGCACTATTAAAGCATGCTCTATTCTTCCTGCAGATTGTCTAACCTTGAGGCAGCGTGAACCGAGATCAGTCCATCACAAGATCCGCTAGCGTGTGACCCACAGCTGCACTGCCCTTGAGAGAATCGCCTACTGTTTCCAAAACCCACACAACTACTTAAAACTGCATTTACAATGTATTGCAATAAAATGAAGCTGGATTATCATTAACATTGCATTGTGAGATGTAAATGATGCTATGTGCTATGATGTTGTAGTATCGTAATAACTAGGCCCAGGTGAAATCTGCAGACGTTTGTCACATTTTTGATGCACAATCAGTGGAAATTAGCAAAACAGATTTAAACAGTAAATTAATTTAAATGGGGAAAATGGATAAAGCAGAGCTGAGGGTACTACACTCATATTGGTAGCTGAAATTACACTCAAATCAATCCAAATATTAATCCAAAGTCATTTCTGCACCCCTAGTGGCACCAAATGGAATTGCAAAAATAAGCATTGTTTTCAAACAGCTTTCCCGAATATGCCACCCTTCTGTCATTGGTCAAGCAAACAGATCGTGCCGCTCCAAATGTATGCCATTGGGCCGGTCGGGATGCTTAAAACAAACAATCAAAATTTTTATAGCGCCACAGAGACACAGTGTTTGATAAAATCAACCTGCAAATGGCTTAATAACAGTCATATCTGTATATTAAGCTAGGAAAAGTATTTTAACATTGCAAATTTTCAGCTTACATAAAATTTTGCCACATGCATAGGTGTTACAAGCCAACAAATTCACACACCAGTGACACATTTCAAACATATTTCACCAAATATCTGCAAGCAATTCGCAAAACTCCATGGAAAGTTCATATCCTCTTTGTTTCATGCATTAAAGTTGTCACATTGTTTAGCATTTGCATGTGACCAAACTTCTTAAATCACAAGATATTTTATTTAGAACAAAGCAAATGATTATGCAGAGTATTTACATTTTTATGACATCACTATGGGTGATGAAGAGAAATGAGGATATGTTCTGGGCCAGGACGACTTTCTGCGACGCGGAAAATGCAGACAGAATTGCGGAATCCAGTCATAAAAATGGAAATAACTCTAAAACGCAGAATTTCATGGAATTTAATTAAGTAAATCGCAGCCTTCTGTGGTATAATAACCACACGGTGCATGTAGCGACATGCTTATCCGAAGGTGAAAAACGTCCATCACAGTTTTCTGTCAAAATAAAAGCTTGATTTTTTAATAGAAATAAACTACAACATAAATATATCACTACTGTATAGTTATGTAATATTCTTTGTAGTAATCGTAATGATAATATAGCAATAAATAATTGTATTTAAGCAATATATCACATCTGTGATGCTCTGTTGTGCAGCACTTTATTTGACAATAATAAATTACATTTGGTGTTTTGAGGATCAGTATAAAAGCACTTCATTTGACAAAAATAATGCAATGTTATGTTAAAATTTAATTGCTCTATTTTCATTTAATAAAAGTTAATTAATGTTTTGTTTTAGACATCTTTTTCATTATAAAATAGATGATAAATGGTGATAAACTCTCAAATACAGAATAAAAATAAAATAAAACTGATTTCATAGGGTCTTAATGATTCAGTTGCATTACGGAGCAAAACGGGAATTCTAAAGACTGTTGTAGGGAAAATCATTTTTTAATTTCAGCAACTATCGCAAATCTTATGAAACAAAAAAGTCTTTATTAGAGGTTGACCAATAGTGGATTTTGCCGATACCAATAACTAATGTGGTGGGAAAGACAGATAACCGATTAATCGGCCGATAGTTTTTAAAATCAATTTATAGAATGTCAAAAAAAATAAAAAATGTAATATATATACACTTTAACTACGGCGGGCAAAAACAAAAGAGTCCAAAATAACTAAAATCCCAGATGCAGTTTTTTTGTTCAACCAAAATTCCCAAAATAACCAGACAAAGATTTAATACTGGTGCATAACATGGGACTTTTAAGTATAAACAAGCCCGAACCACACCAGGGTCTCTTATTTTGAAATGACAAAATGATGAAAAACTATT
Source organism: Moxostoma hubbsi (assembly GCA_032164185.1). Classification (NCBI taxonomy): domain Eukaryota; kingdom Metazoa; phylum Chordata; class Actinopteri; order Cypriniformes; family Catostomidae; genus Moxostoma; species Moxostoma hubbsi. Next base: position 2,073,149 of record JAVLUX010000014.1, read on the forward strand.
GGTAACGATCTACATAGATTTTTGCCGATACCGATAGTACCAAAAAACAACTATTGGCACCAATTAATCAGTAAAACTGATATAAAACTATCAGTAACTATCTACATAGATTTTTGCCGATACCGATAGTACCAAAAAACAACTATTGGCACCAATTAATCAGTAAAACTGATATAAAACTATCAGTAACTATCTACATAGATTTTTGCCGATACCGATAGTACCAAAAAACAACTATTGGCACCAATTAATCAGTAAAACTGATATAAAACTATCAGTAACTATCTACATAGATTTTTGCCGATACTGATAGTACCAAAAAACAACTATTGGCACCAATTAATCAGTAAAACTGATATAAAACTATCAGTAACTATCTACATAGATTTTTGCCGATACCGATAGTACCAAAAAACAACTATTGGCACCAATTAATCAGTAAAACTGATATAAAACTATCAGTAACGATCTACATAGATTTTTACCGATACTGATAGTACCAAAAAACAACTATTGGCACCAATTAATCAGTAAAACTGATATAAAACTATCAGTAACGATCTACATAGATTTTTACCGATAGTACCAAAAAACAACTATCGGCACTGATTAATCAGTAAAACCGATATAAAACTATTGGTAACAATCTACATAGATTTTTGCCGATACCGATAGTACCAAAAAAACAACTATTGGCACCAATTAATCAGTAAAACTGATATAAAACTATCAGTAACGATCTACATAGATTTTTACCGATACTGATAGTACCAAAAAACAACTATTGGCACCAATTAATCAGTAAAACTGATATAAAACTATCAGTAACGATCTACATAGATTTTTACCGATAGTACCAAAAAACAACTATCGGCACTGATTAATCAGTAAAACCGATATAAAACTATTGGTAACGATCTACATAGATTTTTACCGATACTGATAGTACCAAAAAACAACTATTGGCACCAATTAATCAGTAAAACTGATATAAAACTATCAGTAACTATCTACATAGATTTTTGCCGATACTGATAGTACCAAAAAACAACTATTGGCACCAATTAATCAGTAAAACCGATATAAAACTATCAGTAACGATCTACATAGATTTTTGCCGATACCGATAGTATCAAAAAACAACTATTGGCACCAATTAATCAGTAAAACTGATATAAAACTATCAGTAACTATCTACATAGATTTTTGCCGATACTGATAGTACCAAAAAACAACTATTGGCACCAATTAATCAGTAAAACTGATATAAAACTATCAGTAACTATCTACATAGATTTTTGCCGATACTGATAGTACCAAAAAACAACTCTTGGCACCAATTAATCAGTAAAACTGATATAAAACTATCAGTAACTATCTACATAGATTTTTGCCGATACCGATAGTACCAAAAAACAACTATTGGCACCAATTAATCAGTAAAACTGATATAAAACTATCAGTAACTATCTACATAGATTTTTGCCGATACTGATAGTACCAAAAAACAACTATTGGCACCGATTAATCGGTAAACAGTGATATATCGCCTACCTCTAGTCTACAGTAAGCCATTTTTGTCAGTGGATAATGCACAATTGATCATTTCTAATTTTTACAATTAATTTCAAGTAAACATTGTTTGTATATAAAAAAAGATTGTGTTTAAATGGGTTTATTTTAATTGCTATGATTAAATTATATTATACTTCTGCCATATTGGCATTATTTCAACCATCGCTCACCACACTCTATTGATTGCCAATCATTATAATAGCAAAAACATGCAATGCCATAATGTGAAGTCATATGCAACAACCGAAACTTCAGCAGTGTTGCAAACATGAGGCCTGTCCAGGAATTTCACAGCAGCGCAGAACTTTCTCCAGTGCATGCCAGTCATGAGCACGCCCAGAACCCAAGAACTCAGTGCATGGGCCCTGCATTCAGTGCACTTACATTCTTACATAAACGCACACGCAGAGGACTCAAACAGATGCTAAACTTCCTCTCTGTGCATGCATTTGACTGTAATGTGCCATGAAATTCTTCTTGACAGCAAAGTGACTTCTCCCCTGATGAAAATCCAAACTAAAACACATGCATGGGAGTTTAAACATACAGCGTTCACCTCTATACACAAGATAAACTCACAGATTGCACGACGATGTCACATTAGAGAAATCAGCTATAAAAGTGCATTCAGATACTTCTGTTTGCATGCATTGATTTATTTCACTGTACCTGTTTTCTCCTTTCGCATTGGAGGGCGGCGGGTGCAGAACTGTCTGGTTTTCCTCCATCTCAACTACACATTTTGTGCTCAGCTCAATCTCTGAAAGCCAAAAGTTGTTAAACTCGCCTAAAAGTCCTTACACATACTATTTTCGTGTTACACGCTCGTTTAATAAGCATTAAAATAGCATACTTAACACGCACAACAGGAGTTGTAGCGACGCAGAAGAGACTAAATGTTTAAATATTAACATGTTTAAAAGCATCTTACCTCTCCGATTCATGGGTCGAACTCGAACCGCCACTTTTACCTTCGTATCCGACATTTTAACTCAATTTAAAAGGCTTTAAAGTGGAGGAGAAACCCTCTAGCTTTTCCGAACAGCGGGCCGAATAATAATAACATGGAACTCCCCGCAAAGTCTCCAAGAGAAACGTCTGGGGTGCTCGTACCCGAGTAAAATACTCCCACAGTCCATAACCGACCAGAAACACCAGTCGATATTAATCCAAACGAGTCTGTGGTTTTACTTTAGTCGTGTTAAATGTGCGTGTTTATGAAGGATCCTGCTTCAGCCTGCCAGCCGCATCCAGACCGCCATCTTCCGCTGACTGATCCCTCAAAAGAGACAAATGTCCAGTGCATGAATATGCATGAAAGACATTGCATATATTTGCGTTTAAAAAAAAGACCAGATAAACCAAAAAGAAACGGATGTAGTTCCTATAAAATGGTTGTGTTGGAAAAGGAGGATAAAGGGAGAGAGAGAGAGAGTGTGTCACTAAACTTGTGTTAATGTTTACTGTTATCTAGTTTTATGATTTATATTCATCTGTAACTTATACTTCATAATGAGGCTACTTTTCTACATCATTTTGCTAAACTGGTGGATTGTTACTTTCTTATTCTTTCAAACAGTACTATGGTGCAGTGATGGTTTCAGATGGCACTTTGATTTATGGCACTGAATGATTATCATCATGTGCCATGGTCAGGGTTGGACTGGTAATCTGGCATACCGGGCATTTTCCTGGTGGGCTGACGCACTTTGGGGCCAATCAGGGGCGGGCTGGCCAGCGGGAGAACCGAGCGGTCTGGTGGGTCATCCGCGAAATGTGGCGAATGGGCCGCGATAAGCTAAAATGAGCCGCTGCGTTATGCATAACGGACAGCAAAATGGCACCACTGTATACAGAAAAGGACAGCGCTGGCCATGGTATTCCCAGGCAACTCCAGGGTATTGAAATTATATATGTTAAATTATGTTGGCTTCACAAATCCCAACAAATGTCTTGATTACGTATGTAACCTCGGTTCCCTGAGATGAAGGGAGCGAGACATGCGTCATGCTTACGCATATTAGAAATTCCTTTTCCGACGACCTAGTTGAAACCCTTCTACAATAATGGCGATTCCCAATTTGGAATTCCCAATTCCCAATACACTCTAAGTCCTCATGGTGGCGTAGTGACTTGCCTCAATCAGGGGCGGAGCCAGGAGTTTTTTTTAAAAAGGTGGCCAGGCAGGCGATCAGTCTGTGGTGGCACAAAAATATTCAGGCAGCATTTTTATATAGTGGATGCAATGACACCTGGGATGGAGAGGTTCGGCGACTTTGGTGTGCGCACATGTTAAGTTTGTACAGAGATGATTTCACCTCTAAAGAACTAAATTGTGCCAAAAAATGACCAAAAAATTACTAAAACAGCAATTGCGATTGGGGTGGCCAGGCTTCGGTCCATTGTGGCCACCCCTGGCCACCCCCTAGCTCCGCCACTGGCCTCGATCCGGGTGACGGAGAACAAATCTCAGTTGCCTACGCGTCTGAGACCATCAACCCGCACATCTAATGACGTGGTTTGTTGAACACGTTACCGCGGAGATATAGTGCATGTGGAGGCTTCACGCCATCCACCGCGGCATCCACACACAGCTGGAGTCACTCAGCACGCCCTGGCATTCGAACTCGCTAACTCCAGGCGTGGTAGTCAGTGTCTTTAATCGCTGAGCTATCCAGGCCTTGGCTATGGTGTTTTTAAGCTCTGCCCTTTTAGGCACGAATCTCTCCGGTATATAAGTGACCGCAGAAACACCATTTCTCAGAATATTCTGAATGAGGTACAAAGAGCACATCGCTCGTACCTCAAAAAACTGTAGTGTATGCGGCTTATGCAGTGTCTAAGGGAACCAAGTTTACATACGTAATCGAGATGTTGCGTTACGATTCAGTTCACTCGACTTGAACTCTAGACAGAGAGGACTTGAGATATACGTTACATTTAGGTTGTAAAACCTTGCGAATGTGTTTGGAGAAGACCAGCCTGATGTAAAGCATGTCTTGTAAAGACACACCATTCATCCATGCCCATGGAGAGGTCATGCCTCTAGTTGAGTGTCCTTTAACATCAATTGGGCAATTCATACCCTGCGACTCGTAAACTAGTGCAATCGCATCAATGATCAAAGTGGGAAAGTCTTTGTTTGGAGATGGACATTCCTTTTGTGCATCCTCCATTGCACACAAAGAGCTGGTCAGACCCATCGGCACAGGGCTCGTGCTGAGGCGGGTGCCTATGTTTGGACCACGGCTTGCACGGCACTGAGGCAGCAGGTGTAGGATTTTTAGCCAAGACAGAGTGGAAGCGAGCCGGTTGGAATGAAGTACTGCTCCATTTTGACATAAAATGTCTCATAGCCTGCAAGTGTTGCTGAGCTTGATACAGCGCTCCATAGAGCTGCCGGATAGACCGGCTGAAGACACCGGAGCATCAAAGAGTGTGGCTTTATCCATGTCATGCATTCCCCTTCGTCCATTCCATCACCGGCTGGACTTCCCAGCCTCCTGAGAACCTGGGTAGGACGAGGGGAGGACGAGGGGAGGGAGAGGGGAGAGAGAAAGAGAGTGGGAGAGACAGAGAGGGGGGGGGACACTTTTCTTCGGCTCACCTTAGCCACTCCTCCACCCCCTGGCAGATGGCAGCGGTTCCTCCACCTCCTGGCAGACGGCAGCGGTTCCTCCACCTCCTGGCAGACAGCACCATTTCCTCTGCCTACTTACCCTCGCTAGAGGAAGGAGCAGCAACGTCCTCCATTGACCACTCGCCAGTGTTAGATGCATTGAGAGAAATAGCATCATCCCCATCATCAGAACTGCCGAACATGACAAGGTTGAGGTTATCACGCACATGGCACAGACGCTGTACATAGAGATTGAGGGGCTCACGGGCTGTGTGCCCTCTTGACAAGGTCAAATTCATCCTGCTCAACATTGCGGCCCCACCTTGCCTACTCATGTGATCCCTTGGGAGTCACAAAAGAGGTGGTTGGTAGGGCGCAGGAAGCCGAATAGTCCCTCAGAACTAGGGTGATTCGCGTGCAAAGAACCATGAGACTCATGCCCTCGCAGTGAGGGCAGTCTGTCCCCATGAGAGCTGCCTCTGCGTGGGCACGGCCCAGAAGGCAGTTCTCATGTTGGTCTGATGGGGGGATGTCCCTCACACAAAGAACACTTACGAAATGACTTCTCGATGATCATTAAAAAGATGCGAACACATAAGTGGCTCATTTAGATATATTATATATAAATAAATATACAGATATAGCAATGAAGGATACTCAATCAGAAGCACTGCGTGGAGCAGGTGTGTCACTGAAACGAGGACCCGTTCACCATTGAAGCATCTAGTGGCAAGGTTTGGAATGTCCATCGGAACACTGCAGGGGTCGGAGAGTCTTCTAAGCTTGTAACTCGTGTGTTTCAATGGTGACAAATGTAGAGGGCTTCTAAGATGAGAAACAAATTGCTGTCTTGAAGGAAGTCATACAAGGGTCCTACACCATGTGTACACCAGGCGCAAGCAGTGCGATGCAATAAAAGCCAATCACTCCCATTATAATCAATGATGCTGTCTACACTGGATGCGTAAGTCGTGTTGCATCGATGTCCCATTTAATTCTGCACTGCACAAGCTGGTGCTACTCCTGCTATCAAGACAAAGAAATGGTTTAAAACATTTGCTTCTGCACGTCCAGTGTAGACAGTGCCAAGCTGTTGGTTTGCGACGCAAAATCGCTTCCATCTGGTATAGACAATGTGTAACACCCTGTCTACACCAGACGCAAGCAACACGTAGTGACAAAAGCACATCGCTCCCATTATAATCATTGATGCTGTCTACACAGGATGTGAAAGTTGCATAGCGCCTACAGTAAATGGATATCCCGTTCGATTTTGCACATCACGTGCTGGTGCTACTCCTGTCAACAAGACAACAGTTAATAAATAAACAGTTTAGGATGTAATAATTGCGTTTTCAAATTAAACTTTATTAGAGTGGATGTGGCCTTACACCCTGCCTACATCGGGCATGTCCGATGACGCAACGTGACACGGCGGTTTGAGGCTGTCTACACTTGAAGCATTGAAGCAAACATTCTACACCGTTTCTGTCTTGTTGGCAGGAGTAGCGCCAGCGCGATTAGTTAAGACCAACTTCTAATTTATCACTGATAATAATTGAAACGATATGTTTTGACGTATATCTATCTATCTATCTATCGATCTATCTATCTATCAGTTTATTTGATTATATACTGGATGTGACAGCCTGTCTAACTATCTTGGTAGCTGGCTGTTGTAAGGTATAACCATTAAACTTTAAGGTCTTGACAAACTTTACCCATTTAGTTTTATTTGTTATTATTACTTATTCCATTTGAATGGTTATGTTAGGGATAATGCATTTTTTGAAATAAAAAATAAACTCTTATATGGCATAGCCAAGCGATGTCTGTGTACAGCGAGCCCGGGATAGGAAAAATGGTAAGGATTGACACCTGTGGTAAATAACCTCTAACAGTTGTTTTGAGTTGCTGTGAGAGCTGGAGATGGATAAATGGGTAGCCACCTCAACCTCCTAAAACCGTGGAGAGAGCCGGTCCCCATGACTTTGGTGATGGTGGTTCCATAGAGGTAGGAGCTCAGACCGGAGGTGAACTTAAAAGTCACCGATCGAGACACACTTGTGGAGACCACCACTCACCATACCAAATCACGGACATTGCAAGGAGAATTCTTGCATATCGAGACAGCCGCAGAGGTAGTGGTACGTAGTCATCCCTACCGATTACCAGAGCACAAAAAAAAGAATTAAAGGCTATTTGATATGGGGTAATAGAAAAATCTTACAGTGACTTTGCCAGCCTGGTGGTTTTGATTCCGATGAGCGACGGTGCGGTCCGGTTCTGTGTGGATTATAGAAAAGTCAATGTGGTGTCTAAATTTGATGCATAAACGATGCCTCGGATTGATGAGCTGCTCGATCGGTTAGGCGCGGCTCACTTTCATTCAACACTGAATTTAAAGAAAGGATATTTGCAGACTTGCATGTCCCTTGGAAAGACCATTTTCCACACTGATCGGATTACACCAGTTTGTGACACTTCTGTTTGGTTTGTTTGGGGCCCTGGGTACATTTCAGTGGCTCATGGACAGAATCCTCAGATTGCACACTGCTTATGCTGCGTGATTCGCAGCGGCAGCTGTGGCATCTGAGGGCTGTCCTGAGGTCACTGAGATGGGCGGGACTCATGGCAAACCCAAAGAAGTGCGCAATTGGGCAGGAAGTATGATATCTGGGCTTCCACTTGGGTCATGGGCAGGTGCGGCCCCAAATTGATAATACTGCAGTGATTTCAGCCTGCTTGCTGACTTTTATCCTAACTAACTATTCCTAACTATTCAACTGTCACTAGCCCACTGACTGATCTGGCGAAAAAGGGGACACCAGATCTGGTCCAGTGGACGGAGCTGTGTCAGCAGGCGTTCATGCAGGTGAAGGCTACACCTTTGTGGTGGGACATTATTGCACTCTCGAAAGCTCTCGCTGAGAGATACTAAGTACAGCACAGTTGAGATGGAGTGTTTAGCCATCAAGTGGGCGGTCCTCACCCTCCTGTATTATCTGTTGGGGCGTGCTTTCGCCCTCTGTTCGGACCACGCCCCGCTCCGGTGGCTCCATCGGATGAATGATGCCAATGCGTGGATCACAGGTATGGTATCTAGCTCTCCAGCCTTTTAAGTTTGTGGTGGTCCACAGGCCGGATGGCTCCCGCCCTGAGTCGGTAGATGGGGGTATGTGGAGAGCGATGCCAGTAGAGGAATGACGGTAAGGATTGACACCTGTGGGAAATCACCTCTAACAGCTGTTTTGTGTTGCAGCGTGAGCTGGAGAGGGATAAATGGGCAGTCCAAATGGCCGGACGGGAGAAAGACACATACAGTCATATTCATGTGTGCTTTCATTTATGCTATGCTGAAAAGAAAACCGTGTTGGTATACTGAAAAGTTAATAAAATGAAGATTTACATTGGATTGTTTGCCAGCTCCTGCTTCCTCCTCCACAATGAGATATTTATATCAATTTAAATGACTTTATTATGTGTGGAAAAGAGAGTGCAGAATAATCTGAAAGACATGTAACTTGCACAGTTACGTATAGGCATATATTGAACAAAACAGTTAAGAGATATTGGGCTGCAGAATGATGCAACTGACTAATCACAATCAAGTGTTTCAGAAAGCCATGTAATAATAAAATTTATATAACACATTTTTTCAATATTCTCTGCAAATGTTCTGGCAATATAAATGTAGGGTTTGGTCCAGGACAAAATAAAGAGTGATCTGATTTTCTCTGCTAGAGAGAATGAGGGTAAATGTTGCTGCGGTGTGAGTTGTGGTAAGCATCACTTTGGCACACTGTGAGGACAGTCCCAGTATGATGGGATCATGGGAAATAGAGCAGAGTAGATTACCGGACTCCCCTAGGGGTGTGTTAATCTCTGTGGATTTTATCAAATCATTTCATACAAATGTAATGCCTGTTTAAGGGATTAAAATGCATGCGTGATGCATGAACATAAGTTTAGTGATAGAGACACAAATAAATGTAAGGCAATCTTTTTATCATTCTTGTATATTGTTATTCTTGCATTTAGGACCACATATGAATAAATAAAAACATTTATGTAGAATATTTGTACTTTTTATTTCTTTTTCTATTTACTTTTTTGTACAAATTAATTTGTAACACAGCAGGACTATTTATTTGAAGGAATATTCCGGGTTCAATAGAAGTCAAGCTCAATGAACAGAATTTGTGGTATAATGTTGATTACCACAAAAAAATAACTAAATCATGATTTCAAGCTCGATTACACTTCCTAGCATGCCGTCTAGCGCTCTGCGCATGCATCAAGCACTAGAAGTGTAATCGAGCTTGAAATCATGATCGTGTATAGAGACTGCAATCATAGATTGCACATCTTATTGAATAGTTATTTAGAAATAAATCCAGTTTTAGCACAATGTATGGACTTTTCAGACAGTCCCTTACCCACCGTAGACAACATTTTAAACTAGTATATATATATATATATATATATATATATATATATATATATATATATATATATATATATATATATATACACACCGATCAGCCACAACATTTAAATGAACTGCCTAATATTTACATTTATGCATTTGGTAGATGCTTTTATCCAAAGCAATTTAAAGTGCACTTATTACAGGGACAATCCCTCCGGATGATACAAGCAAAGTCCATCTTGGTTTAGTGTTCTCATCTGAGCATCAGTGACAAAGATACATCCAAGGATGTCTACATCGACACGCCACGGCTCTTTAAATACATTTGGATGGTCACCACAGGACAGCCTGTGGAAGAGAAGATCTTGACCTTCATCAGTTACCACAACCTGTCCACTTGGGACCACCGCAACATCAAGAGGGTGACAAGCGTTCATAACGTACAAAGCCTTCCAAGTACGTCCCGTGTGGACTACATACGGTAACTCTTGCCTCACTATCATGTACCACCACGATCTGACTAGATGGATGGGTCACAGATATGCCAGAAGGGTTGATGATCTTTCCCCAACCTCCAAAGGCTGAATTGAGATGAAATGCGCCCTAAACCAGGCCTGAATCCACCCAGCTTATTACTCAATGGTCAACAGGCAATCTTGGAGGACATTATGACCTCATAAGCACTTGGAGATCAGAGCTGCACGGCTGCCAATGCCGCATGTTGTTCTGCAGAACGGACAGGGTGAGAAAGGCACAGATGCATTTCAGGCAGAGCAGGTTGAACATTTCAAAACACACTTTGCACTCCAGCAGGTTTGTTTAGATCTCAGACAGAATGTCTTCTGCCATCATACTGTCATTGTTGAACGCTGAGACGTGCTCTTGATGACATTGTGCTTTATTTCATTATTAGAGTAGAAGGGATGAGAAAAGGGATTTACGACAGTAGCCCGCTGCATTGTTGCCAACTTAGCAACTTCTCAGACCTCTTTAGTGACTATTATTTAAAAAAGCGACTAGCGACAAATCTAGCGACTTTTTGGACAAACCTTAGCTACTTCCGTAGAAGAAAGTCGCCAATGCTGCCCCGCGAGTGCGTGGTCTTGCTTTCTTGCCCGGACTTGGAGACACACCTCTCTCTGCTTCTGCTCTGATCAGTGAGACTGACAGAGAGAGAGAGGTGAGCAGGTGGAGCAGCACAATCCGTTGACCGCACGGCAGCTGACAAAGACCTGAATGAGCTGCGCATGTGCAAACAGCGTTGGCAAAGACCAATCACGAATCTGTGTTGTTCGTTCCCCTTTAGTTTTACATTTAAAGAGTTTAATTTTACCCTTTATTTTTATTCTTTTCATGCACTTAATCACAGGAGAATAGTTTTTTTTTTTTTTTTTTTTTTAAATATACACAGTTTTTTGTACATATATACATATTCTTTTTTTGTACATATGCACATATTCTTTTTTTTGTACATATGCACATAGTTTTTTGTGCATATGCACATATTCTTTTTTTGTACATATGCACATATTCTTTTTTTGTACATATGCACATAGTTTTTTGTACATATGCACATATTATTTTTTTGTTCATATGCACATATTATTTTTTTGTACATATGCACATATTATTTTTTTGTACATATGCACATATTCTTTTTTTTTGTACATATGCACATATTCTTTTTTTTTGTACATATGCACATAGTTTTTTGTACATATGCACATATTATTTTTTTGTTCATATGCACATATTCTTTTTTTGTACATATGCACGTAGTTATTTTGTACATATGCACATATTATTTTTTTGTACATATGCACATATTCTTTTTTTGTACATATGCACATATTATTTTTTTGTACATATGCACGTAGTTATTTTGTACATATGCACATATTATTTTTTTGTACATATGCACATATTATTTTTTTGTACATATGCACATATTCTTTTTTTTTTGTACATATGCACATATTATTTTTTTGTTCATATGCACATATTCTTTTTTTTTTGTACATATGCACATAGTTATTTTGTACATATGCACATAGTTTTTTGTACATATGCACATATTCTTTTTTTGTACATATGCACATATAATTTTTTTGTACATATGCACATATTCTTTTTTTGTACATATGCACGTAGTTATTTTGTACATATGCACATATTATTTTTTTGTACATATGCACATATTCTTTTTTTGTACATATGCACGTAGTTATTTTGTACATATGCACATATTATTTTTTTGTACATATGCACATATTCTTTTTTTTTTGTACATATGCACATATTATTTTTTTGTACATATGCACATATTCTTTTTTTTTTGTACATATGCACATATTATTTTTTTGTTCATATGCACATATTCTTTTTTTTTTGTACATATGCACATAGTTATTTTGTACATATGCACATAGTTTTTTGTACATATGCACATATTCTTTTTTTGTACATATGCACATATAATTTTTTTGTACATATGCACATATTCTTTTTTTGTACATATGCACGTAGTTATTTTGTACATATGCACATATTATTTTTTTGTACATATGCACATATTCTTTTTTTGTACATATGCACGTAGTTATTTTGTACATATGCACATATTATTTTTTTGTACATATGCACATAGTTTTTTGTACATATGCACATATTCTTTTTTTGTACATATGCACATATAATTTTTTTGCACATATGCATATAGTTTTTTTGTACATATGCACGTAGTTATTTTGTACATATGCACATATTCTTTTTTTTGTACATATGCACATAGTTATTTTGTACATATGCACATATAGTTTTTTTGTACATATGCACATATTCTTTTTTGTACATATGCACATATACTTTTTTTGCACATATGCACATATTCTTTTTTTGTACATATGCATATAGTTTTTTTGTACATATGCATATAGTTTTTTTGTACATATGCACATAGTTTTTTGTACATATGCACGTAGTTATTTTGTACATATGCATATAGTTTTTTTGTACATATGCATATAGTTTTTTTGTACATATGCATATAGTTTTTTGTACATATGCACGTAGTTATTTTGTACATATGCACATATAGTTTTTTGTACATATGCACATATTCTTTTTTTTTGTACATATGCACATAGTTATTTTGTACATATGCACATATTCTTTTTTTGTACATATGCACATAGTTATTTTGTACATATGCACATAGTTATTTTGTACATATGCACGTAGTTATTTTGTAAATATGCACATATATTGTTTTTTGTACATATGCACGTAGTTATTTTGTAAATATGCAGATATAATTTTTTTGCACATATGCATATAGTTATTTTATACATATGCATATAGTTATTTTGTAAATATGCACATATATTGTTTTTTGTACATATGCACATATTATTTTTTTGCACATATAGTTTTTTGCACATATGCACATATAGTTTTTTGCACATATGCACATATAGTTTTTTGTACATATGCACATATTATTTTTTTGTACATATGCACATATTATTATTTTTTTGCACATATGCACATATAGTTTTTTGCACATATGCACATATTATTTTTTTGTACATATGCACATATTATTTTTTTGCACATATAGTTTTTTGTACATATGCACGTAGTTATTTTGTAAATATGCACCTACAATTTTTTTAAATATGCAAAAAAAAAAAAAATATGCATATAGATATTTTGTACATATGCACATTGTTTTTTGTACATATGCATATAGTTATTTTGTACATATGCACAATAGTCATTTTTTTGTACATATGCATATAGTTTTTTGTACATATGCACATATTTTTTTTTTTTGTACATATGCACCTACAATTTTTTGTAAATATACACATAGTGGTTTGTTATGGCTGAACGCTGTGTGAGAGAAAGATAAGAAAGTTACCGTCGCTTCTAACTTTCTCTCTGAGTGATTGATAGATATAGGGAATTAATAGGGTATTAAAGTATGTACGGTAAGCACAGAGAAGCAAACACGTGTAAAGGGCGGACACTACACAAAATTCAAATGAGGCGCGGTAACGTCATGAAGATGTTAATTAGCGTATGACGTCTTCTAGCCACATTTAGCGAATTTTCGAGCAGGCTTTACCTACTTTCCATTGAAACTAGCTGGCAACACTGGCCCCACTGACACATAATCATGTGACTATGCAAATAATGAAGGGTCTGTGCTGTCCTCTTTTGGTAAAGTGGGGAAATCCACTCACATTTAGATGAACATTACAGAAATGTTTCAAGGTGCCCATAAAGACGTTATTCACAGTAGCGCCATATTGAATTTTTGACGGCAGCAAAAACGAGGTTGTGAGGGATATACTCATGGTATTCTTCTACTGTATATCGAATTTCACAACTCGGATTTTCTGTCTGCTGAAATGTTTTTTTTTTTTTTTGTCCAATATTTTGTAAACGGAATGATTAAAAACAAATTAAAGAGACCTCAGTTTTTTTCCCGCCAAGAATTAAAGACGCCTCTATTCTGGTCCATAAAGCGTTCAGTGTTTCCTGTTGTTTTAATCATTCTATGTTATGCTTTCAAATAAATACCAAAAATACAGAATACAATGTCCATATTAATTTATACATATATGTCTATAATATACTGTATGCAGCTATACTGTAGCCTATAGATACATGTAAGCAGGGGCGCAGCAGTCATTTTAAAAGTGTTTAAAAATTTTAATATTTGTAGTTGTAAGGGGGTTAATGGGAAAGGAGGCGGTGAGAACCGGTTTAACAATATAAATAATATTTAATGAATTAAAAAGACACACACACACACACACACACACACACACACACACACACACAACACACATACAGGGCAGCTGCCTGTAATTCTCTCTCTCTCTAACTGTTGTCATCAGCCGCCTTTATCCCTCGCATGCCCCATTAGGCTGATTGGGCACCAGGCACGCATCGTTCCACCCCGACCCCGCCCTCCTCCGCTCAACACTTGTATTTTAAGGATTCAAGTATTGCAAAATTAGTTGCAAAAATAAAGGGCATCTTGTGGGGCAGTTGCTTCTGTTTCACACATGACAGTAAAAGACGGAGCACAAGCTGGTCCTGAATAAATGATTAAATCAATTATAATAATGACAAGCGTGCATGTGCACAATTATATTTTTACTCTGTGCATTGTGGGATTTAAACGTGGCTTGAGCGTTCTGACGACGTTCACCAAAATTCGTTCAGATCCATTTAATGATTCAGTGTCCATTTCTGATGATGTCAGAAGGCGACAAACGAGTGTGAAACGAGTTAGTCACTGGATCAACCATCAAAACAACATTTAATCCATTAAAATGACAAAAGAGACTAAAAAGAGACTTCAGTAGAAGTTTATAAGAACAAATACAGTTTGTGATCTGCTGAACATGACTTTCACCATCTCTCGTTTGTGTTCCTCGTCTCGAGATTATTGAGATCAACATCAGTGCAGATTAAAAACATGATAAATGAGTCGTGTTGATTAGACTGTCGGACTGGCGGTCTGTTACGTAAGGGTTGTTTCGGCTCATGAAACTCACCTGTGATTGGCTGGATGGTCGCTCAATCAGCCCAAAGTAATAAATCATGAAGAATACTGTATACGAATCCACCATTCAGACTCAGTACGGGTTTAGCTCGGAAAAGTGCGTGGGACACAAATCACCTTTTTAAAGAGTGCATGGGACGTGTCCCGTGGCTGCTACGCCCGTGCATGTAGGGTACAACGAGGCTACAGTCACAGGGGTCATTCTACAGAAACGTCCACTTTTAAGGTGGCAAAATGTCTACAAATAAATTTGTAAGGATAAACACTAAAATCTAAAAAACAAAACACATTCTCAAGCTCACAGGAAATATCGGCTAATACTATGTTTCTAGACTAAGAGGGGGAAGCTTGGAAATGTCCTCAGATATTAGTAAAGAACCAAAGACATGGTGACTTTCTGTCCACCACCTCACTTTCAATGTCCCATGATGAATTCCCAAGATCCATGCTCAATCTCACCTGATCACCGATCAGTGCCAGGGGCTCTGGGATTAATCAAATAATCTGTTTGACACCAATATCAATTAAGGTCATCTCAGGTGGCTAGATTAACTTCTAGCTCTTCTATAATAGCCATACCCAGTGGCAGAGCTAGGGGGTGGCGAGGGGTGTCCGTGGTCACTACTGGCCACCCCGCCTGCAATTGCTGTTTTGGTAATTTTTTGCCACAATTTATTTCTTTAGAGGTGAAATCATATCTGTACAAATGTACAAATTTAACATGTGCACACACCAAGGTGGCCAAACCCCCCCCCCCAGTTCGACGATATAAAAATGCTGCCCGAACATGGGTTTTTTGATATGTGATGGCAGCTATTTCATCCTATTATATATGATATTTGTTTTGTTGTTGATGTCATACATATAATTCATTTTAAATTGAGGTATGCATTATTACATTTAAACTGGGAGATACATGTACATATAAACTATGAAAAAAGGCCCATAAATCTCCATAAACTATCAAGCACTTTTACAGTACTTGGATTTCTGTATAATTGATTACAAATTAATGTTGCCTAATTCGTGTGTCAAATAGGAATAATTGTTCAGAGATCATCTTATATGATTGAAGTACGCAAATGTTTTCTGCCTCAGAGTATTTAAATGTCCTCGACGGCTGGAGACAGAAAATGAGGACGTTTCTGTTGAATGACCCACACCTGAAGGAAAATTTGCTTTTTTCTGGTCACAATAAATGATGAATGAAAGATCTGTTTGAAAAGAAATAATAACAGAAGTTTGTTTTGATCAAAATGATGATTATTTTTAATTTTAAGGTATAGCAAAGGGGGCTTAAGTGTCATGAAACGGTCATTTTTCTCTTTTGCTTATGCGTGTAATATGACTCGGCCCACGGCTTCTGTATTTGCTGTTTATTTTTGTCTGTTGTGCATGCTGTGTGAAACCTGATCCCACTTAGTTGAGTTCACAATCCACCGATACATTTCACAGCTGGGGTCCGGCCAAATTAAATCACATACAGTGTGCTGTGCAATCACACATTGGTGATACTTTATACATACAGCCGTGGCCAAAAGTATTGGCAGTGACAAAGTTTGCTGCTTCAGTATTTGTAGATTATTTTTTCACATGTTTCTATGGTATACTGGAAAACAATGATAATCATTTCATACGTTTTAAAGACTTTTATTGGCAAAAACACTCAATATATGCAAAGAGTCAATATTTACAGTGTTGACGCTTGTTCTTCATAACCTCTGCAATTCACTCTGGCATGCTGGATATCAGCTTCTGGGCCAAATCCTGAATGATGGCGATCCATTCTTGCCTTATTAGTGCTCGGAGTTGGACACAATATGTGGGCTTCTGCTTGTCCACTCACCTTTTGAGGATTGACCACAGGTTCTCAATGGGATTAAGATCCGGGGAGTTGCCTGGCAACGGATCCAAAATTTCAATGTAATGATCTCCGAGCCACTTCATTATCACTCTTGCCTTGTGACATGTTGCTCCATCATGCTGGAAAATGCACGGATCATCACCAAATTGCTCCTGGATCGTTGGGAGAAGTTGTTCTTGCAGGACGTTTTGATACCATTCTTTATTCATGGCAGTGTTTTTGGGCAGGATTGTGAGCGAGCCCACTCCCTGTAATGAAAAGCAACTCCACACATGGATGGTCTCAGGATGCATCACTGTTGGCACGACACAGGACTCATGGTAGTGTTCACCTTTTCTTCTCCGGACTATCGATTTTCCAGATGTCCCAAACAGTCGGAAGGGGGCTTCATCAGAGAAAATAACTTTGCACCAGTCTTCTGCTGTCCAATCCTTGTACTTCCTGCAGAATTTCAGTCTGTCCTTGATGTTTTTCTTGTAGAGAAGTGGCTTCTTTGCTGCCCTTCTTGACACCAGGTCATCATCCAAAAGTCTTCGCCTCACTGTGCGTGCAGATGCGCTCACACCAAACTGCTGCCAATATTGAGCAGCTCTGCACTGGTGGTGACACGATTCCGTAGCTGTCTCCTCAGGAGGAGATGGTCCTGGCACTTGCTGGACATTCTGGGACATCCGAAGCCGCCTTCACTGCAGTTGAACCTCTCTCCTTGAAGTTCTTGATGATCCGGTAAATGGTTCTTTCAGGTGCAATATTCTTTGCAGCAATTTCCTTGCATGTGAGGCCATTTTGATGCAAATCGATGATGGCTGCACGTCTTTCTTTAGAGGTAACCGTTGCGAACAAGAACACAATGATTGAAAACACTACTTCCCTCCTTTTATAGCAATCAGTCTGCTCTTATAATCCAATCAGAATGACTAGTCCTCGTTCACACTCGTTCCCAGGTGCCGCTGATATGATTAGTGAAATGACGTCAGCTGGTCATTTTGTGCCAGGGCCAAAAAACAGTGAAATTTGGGTTTTTGTGATAAAGTATCTAAGACATTATCAACTACTAGAGAACCAACCATAAATGCGCACAACCTCAGTATTGCTTGTAAAATGTTAACAAATGCATTTTAAATAGTCAAAAATGACTTTGGCAGTCAGATCAAATAACGAGTCAAAACAGAGATGTTCTGGTGCATTTGTCACATGGGACACGGAAGACTGGTCGCATTCAAGATTGTCTAGCATTCTTCACTTGAAAGTAAATTGACAAGCCATTTTCATTTCCAACATGCAATGTGATGAGGTCATGTGACAGCAATGTAGCAAATGTTTATCGTTGAATAATGCATACCATTTCACATACTAATATATATATATATATATATCTGTATACAGTATATCCTGCTCAGTATTCAGTATGGCTATGTTTGGAATATAATACTAGTGTACAACTTACTGAATACTGCACAGTGTATACTGCGTACTGCACACTATTCTACTTGATTGGCTGCGCTTGTTGCCTCCCACAGCATCTTTGCCTTCAGTGTGGACGTTGTGAAATCAGCATCTGCTTAGGATACGTTATAATAAAGGCAAAAAGCCCCTGGATAAAACAGCAAATAAAGCCTATCATGAGACATATTAAATATAGTCTTAAAATTCATGTACATGCATGGAAAGACAGTCACTGGTTACTTTATAAGATATGCACAAATCAGAATTGGGGAAAAAAGGCGTTTAATGTTTCACAGCGTATATGCAAACACACAAAAACACAGAAAACAAATAATAATCTCGTGCAGAGCGTTTTGTCACATGGATATGCAGCATTACTCCCAAAACTCAACACTGGGTGAGCGGATCATCATGAATAACGAGGAAAAACACTTCCTCTGAATACTATGAAATCGCAGGACACTGTATCGTGAACACAAGTAATCAACGGATAAATCGGACGATATTTCGATATTCTAGGCCTCTGCCAAAAACTGTGGCTCTCTGAGCTTCTCATACTTTCCCCCTTTTTTTTCCCAATTTGGAACGCACAATTCCCAATGTGCTCTGAGTCCTCGTGGTGGCGTAGCGACTCGCCTCAATCCAGGTGGCGGAGGACGAATCTCAGTTGCCTCCGCGTCTCAGACCGTCAATCCGCGCATCTTATTGCGTGGCTCATTAAGCACGTTACGGCGGAGATGTAGCGCATGTGGAGGCTTCACGCTATTCTCCGCGGCATCCACGCACAACTCACCACACGCCCCACCGAGAGCGAGAACCACATTATAGCGACCACGAGGAGGTTACCCCATGTGACTCTACCCTCCCTAGCAACCGGGCCAATTTGGTTGCTATAGGAGACCCGGCTGGAGTCATTCAAACTCACGACTCCAGGGGTGCTAGTCAGCATCAATACCCGCTGAGATACACAATATTTACTGAAAGGTCTGGGTAAGCCATTTTCATCTCAGCGTCAATCGCATTAGCCTGCGTCACATATAGTGTCCACAAAAAGAATATGCTTAAGGCACACTTTAACATATCTGAGCGTCATTGCAATAGATAACCAAAAATAAAAAAAAGTGTCATTTATTTTAAGGAACGATAGCATGAACACCCTTTACAAGCTGAACATTTAGCATTTGTTACGTTTTGAAATGATAAAACAAGAAATACAGTGTTGAAAATGAAGATAAAAGTACAGTATTGTGTCACTTTGTGTTCGTCAAGTGTTGCAACATGTTGATAGTTAATGAGCTACACTTGTACTGACTTTACAATGACAGTCAATGTGATTTATATGTCCAAATAATAACTGAAAAAACACACGATCATCGATCACTAATGAACAACACACCAAATCAAAGCAACAAATCTTAACAGGCTAGTTCTATAAAACCCCATGCATGCAGGCGCACATTAATCTGTATTAAACGGACACATCTTTGACTAAAAAGGCTTCTGGTTTAACGGTGTGCTTAGACCAGGAACATTTCAAACATACATCAGATATCTATAAAACACTTTTCTCACAACACGCCATATAGATGATATTTCCACATACATGCAGAACTGATCTCAAGTCAGTTCAGTAAAAGTGACAGCAGCTGTTGAATAATAACTGGAGGCATGAACTAGAAATTCACTAGAAATAAAAATATCACATATTAAAACATCCCGTTTCAAGTACAATATGAGTGGAGCCACTATCAAAGTATAAAAAGTGCTAAAAATCACATGCTTCTGATATCCACATTCATTCTGCATCGATATTTCCAAAGCAGCTCAACCTGGTAACATTCAACTCAAGTCATGAACAGATTCAGTCTGGATTAAATACACCGGAACAAATCGGCCTTTCCATAGACACATGTTAAATACGGAGCCCCTTTAGGGGAAATGAAGGGAATTGATTTTCTGAAAGAGTTTCCCCTCACAACAGTATTACCCATCCCTTAAAAAATTAACCATGTTTTAAGAGATTAATAATATTTTTATCATGTATAAAATTCATTGTAAAACCATAGTGATACAGGTAAACCCAAACTGTGGTAATAAAAATCAATCATTCACGCCCCACAAGTTTTACTACAGTAACATCATGGTTCATTTGTGGTTCTTAAAAAGAATGGTTACTACATCCATGGCTATAACAGATTTACTATAGTGAAAACATGGTAAACTTTCATAAGGACATGTTTCTTCTTTCTTTTACTAGAAACGTACTTCTAACAAACTAATCGTGGTGTTACTATAGTAACCATGGTTTTAAACGAATGATTATACTAGTTCTGCCCCCCCCAGTATTATTAGTATGGTTTTACAGCGAACATGGCGGTGAAATTCAGTTACTACGGTAACAGTTGACCATGGTTTTACGATGAACATGGCGGTGAAACACGGTTACTGCGGTAACAGCTGACTATGGTTTTACGACGAACATGGCGGTGAAATACGGTTACTGCGGTAACAGCTGACTATGGTTTTACAGCGAACATGGCAGTGAAATTCAGTTACTGCGGTAACAGTTGACAATGTTTTTACGACGAACATGGCGGTGAAATACGGTTACTGCGGTAACAGTTGGCAATGTTTTTACGACGAAAATGGCGGTGAAATACGGTTACTGCGGTAACAGTTGACAATAGTTTTACGACGAACATGGCGGTGAAATTCAGTTACTGCGGTAACAGTTGACTATTGTTTTACTACGAACATGGCGGTGAAATTCAGTTACTGCGGTAACAGTTTACTATTGTTTTACGACGAACATGGCGGTGAAATACGGTTACTGCGGTAACAGTTGACAATAGTTTTACGACGAACATGGCGGTGAAATTCGGTTACTGCGGTAACAGTTTACTATTGTTTTACGACGAACATGGCGGTGAAATTCAGTTACTGCGGTAACAGTTTACAATGTTTTTACGACGAACATGGTGGTGAAATTCGGTTACTGCGGTAACAGTTGACTATTGTTTTACGACGAACATGGCGGTGAAATACGGTTACTGCGGTAACAGTTTACAATGTTTTTACGACGAACATGGTGGTGAAATTAGGTTACTGCGGTAACAGTTGACTATTGTTTTACGACGAACATGGCAGTGAAATACGGTTACTGCGGTAACAGTTTACAATGTTTTTACGACGAACATGGTGGTGAAATTCGGTTACTGCGGTAACAGTTGACTATTGTTTTACTACGAATATGGCGGTGAAATTCAGTTACTGCGGTAACAGTTGACTATTGTTTTACGACGAACATGGCGGTGAAATACGGTTACTGCGGTAACAGCTGACTATTGTTTTACTACGAACATGGCGGTGAAATTCAGTTACTGCGGTAACAGTTTACTATTGTTTTACGACGAACATGGCAGTGAAATACGGTTACTGCGGTAACAGCTGACAATGGTTTTACGACGAACATGGCGATGAAATACGGTTACTGTGATAACAGTTGACTATGGTTTTACGACGAACATGGCGGTGAAATACGGTTACTGCGGTAACAGTTGACTGGTTTTACGACGAACATGGCGGTGAAATACGGTTACTGCGATAACAGTTGACTATGGTTTTACGACGAACATGGCGGTGAAATACGGTTACTGCGGTAACAGTTGACTATGGTTTTACAACGAACGTGGCGGTGAAATTCGGTTACTGCGGTAACAGTTGACTGGTTTTACGACGAACATGGCGGTGAAATACGGTTACTGCAGTAACAGTTGACTATGGTTTTACGACGAACATGGCGGTGAAATTCAGTTACTGCGGTAACAGCTGACTATGGTTTTACGACGAACATGGCGGTGAAATACGGTTACTGCGGTAACAGTTGGCAATGTTTTTACGACGAACATGGCGGTGAAATACGGTTACTGCGGTAACAGTTGACTATTGTTTTACGACGAACAGTAACAGTTGGCAATGTTTTTATGACGAACATGGCGGTGAAATACGGTTACTGCGGTAACAGTTGGCAATGTTTTTACGACGAACATGGCGGTGAAATACGGTTACTGCGGTAACAGTTGACTATTGTTTTACGACGAACAGTAACAGTTGGCAATGTTTTTACGACGAACATGGCGGTGAAATACAGTTACTGCGGTAACAGTTGACAATGGTTTTACGACGAACATGGCGGTGAAATTCAGTTACTGCGGTGACAGTTGACTATTGTTTTACAAAGAACATGGCGGTGAAATTCAGTTACTGCGGTAACAGTTGACTATGGTTTTACGGCGAACATGGCGTGAAATACGGTTACTGCGGTGACAGCTGACTATGGTTTTACAGCGAACATGGCGGTGAAATACGGTTACTGCGGTAACAGCTGACTATGGTTTTACATGGCGGTGAAATACGGTTACTGCGGTAACAGCTGACTATGGTTTTACAGCGAACATGGCGGTGAAATACGGTTACTGCGGTAACAGCTGACTATGGTTTTACAGCGAACATGGCGGTGAAATACGGTTACTGCGGTAACAGCTGACTATGGTTTTACAGCGAACATGGCGGTGAAATACGGTTACTGCGGTAACAGCTGACTATGGTTTTACAGCGAACATGGCGGTGAAATACGGTTACTGCGGTAACAGCTGACTATGGTTTTACAGCGAACATGGCGGTGAAATACGGTTACTGCGGTAACAGCTGACTATGGTTTTACAGCGAACATGGCGGTGAAATACGGTTACTGCGGTAACAGCTGACTATGGTTTTACAGCGAACATGGCGGTGAAATACGGTTACTGCGGTAACAGCTGACTATGGTTTTACAGCGAACATGGCGGTGAAATTCGGTTACTGCGGTAACAGTTGGCAATGTTTTTACGACGAACATGGCGGTGAAACACGGTTACTACGGTAACAGTTGACTATGGTTTTACGACGAACATGGCGGTGAAACACGGTTACTGCGGTAACAGTTGACTGGTTTTACGACGAACATGGCGGTGAAATACGGTTACTGCGGTAACAGTTGACTATGGTTTTACAATTTTTTTTTTAAATAAAACAGTTGAACTATGGTGTGCAATAAAACCATAGTAACCACAGCATTTACCATGGTTAATTTCCATAAGGGTATTTTTTTATTTCTTCTTTTTGCTGGAAATGTACTTGTAACAAACTAATCATGGTACAAATACAGTAAAACTGTAGTACCATGTTTTTTGGGTACTACATTTACAACCGTAGTAACCAAAACATTTATCAAGGTTTTACTACAGTATCCACAGTTCAACTATGAACTATGACTATTTCATAAGGACACGTTTTGTTTTTTATGCTGAAAATGTACTTGCAACAAAGTAATCATGGTGTTACTATAGTAAATATATAGCAACCATGTTTTTTAGCTGAATGATTGTACTAGTTTAGTTGTTTTCTGTATCGTTACTATGACTTTACTATAAATATAAATGGTAAAATTCAGTTACTCTAGCAAACATTTTTTGGGGGGGTTTAATTACGAATATCACAGTAAAAATACAGTTACTGCAGTAAATCTGTGCTCCATTTTTACAATAGTTTTACTACGAAAATCAGTTGAACTATGGTTTTTGTAGTAAAATCATAGTAAAAATCTACCACAGTTTTACTACATTTTTACAATGGTTCAAAGTTAACCATGAATAAAGCTATTGTTACGGAACCCAACATAACTGCAAGGAAACGCAAAACTATTTCACAACATAAATTCCCTCCCTGTCCCTTTAGGGGCTCCGTAGTTTCAAGTCAACATGAAAAGATGTCTGCAACCCATTTTGTTTGTACGCATAAGGTTTGGTTGATTAGTGTGGTCTAGTTAGGTGTCATTATTGGGGCAAAATACATTTTTCTCCTTTGACGCCCATTCAAAAGTAACCGTGTATTCAGACAAAACGAAACGTTTGGCAAGTAATGTATGTTTTACCTACATATTTAAAGTACGTTTTGGGTGTTACATACCAGAATGGAGACCAATCAGAATAGATATTCTAGAGAGGAGAGAAATACAATTTGGTAAAACATTTTAATGTGATTTGCAATACCGTGCATAATATGGAAGTACACAAGAGTTCATTTTAATTTCATGTTGACTTGAAACAATGTGACCAGATATTAGAATCCAGAGGAAACATATAGAAACATTTTTTATATCAGTGACATAATTTGAAATCATTTGCATATAATACACGGTTGAAAAAAATCTGTGATGTAAAATTCTGTGAACACAGTACTGTTAGTAGCAAACACGAAAGATTTACACATGCTACTAAAAACAACTAATATTCAGCACTGTGTCGGGATTAAATGTGTTAATCAATCTCAGTGGTTGTTAACAGTTAAAACGAGCTCATTTTTTGAACACTATTGCCTTTTCAAAGGGTCCTTCAGACGTCACAGAGCAGACGGTATTCCGGACCGCTCCGTTTTGTTTGAAATGTTTGGACCAAACCTGAGACCATCTCACCCTCTGTAGACAGTCATGTGACATTCCCTCCGTTGACAGGAGTGATTCAAATGTGCAAAAGTTCTCTCTTCGTTCACCCCGTCGAAGTGGCTGTAAATATTTTATTTCTCCGTGCCGTTGATGCGTTTGCCGTTTCCAGAGTCCTGCCCTTTCCGTCTAGAAGGGGAAGTTGTGCTGCCTATCTCAAACTCCCCTATGAAGACAACACAGAAACTCTATTACAAATCAATGTGAAATGTTGCCGCTATGATGTTTGATTTCATGCAGAACGTTTCGTTGATGCAATATTTTCAAAATAGCATACCGCTACACTAATCATTGCAATAATCGCTGAATAATCGTTCGAATAACCGTTAGATTAATCGAGTATCAAAATAATCGTTAGTTGTAGCCCTAATACACATACTAACTTTGCAGCATATAGTATGTACACTATGCATAATATTTAATGTATGCAAGCAAGGAATAGCTAGATGTTTAAAACAGCATACTACCATACTACTAAGACCAGCTCTGCATTTCGCAGCATGCATATTGTGCATAGTATGCAACAAACATTCTGTATGCACAGAACCAGATGATGTTCCACCATACTTTCACAGAGCCCCGTTTCACCACGAGGATGCCAGATTCCCCCCTTGGACATTTGTACGTTTATCATTATTTCCAATAAACGCCTCTCCGAGGCTTGACGCCACACCCACCGGGTCTGTCGCTTGCACATAATGCCACAGATAGCATAATACCACGTTACACATACCATTGCAGTTTATACCAGATGATGCCCAAAGTAGCATAAAACTCATACTATCTTTGAAGCATATGTATTTTGTGCATAATTGCAATTACACTGTATGGAAAGAATACTTGGATTTCAAAACAGCCTCCTACTTTACTACCCATACTAGTTCTGCAGCACGTATACTGTGCATAGTGTGCAAATGTTCTGCAAGCATAGATTCAGATGTTCAGAAATACAGTAGCATGTCTATTGTGCATAGTATATACGTCGTGTGAATGCAAACTACCTGGATGACCTACTCAACTGTAAAAATATAGTCAATAACTCAGCTTGCCCACTTGTTAATCATGTGTGTTCTGCTAGTTCACCACAAGAGGTCATAACAGTATAGGCTATACTCCAGAAGTAAACACTCATCCGTAAACATCCAAAAACTGAATTGCTGAATTGAACTGATTATTCTTTACCTTTGCATTCAGACACGCTGTCAGCTGCCGTCTCGGAGTAAATACTGTCTTCACTCTCCGAGAAGCTCTGTGGAAATCCAATCAACATTTGTATTGTGTTCCAGAGTAAAACAACAACAGCACAGAAGTTTGGAATGACATGAGGGTGGGTAAATAATGCATGAACTGTTCCTTTAAAACTCACCTTCTCTCTGGGTCCATAGTTCTCGGCATACCAGACCATCCCATAGAGACAGAGGAATGTGATGAAAGCCTTTAGAGATGAGAGACACAAAGACTCCATTACAACAGCAACATTTTTGTCCACACAAAAACACTTTCTGAAGAGAATGTTTAGAGGAAACTCCACCCCGGCATAAAAAACAAGCTTCCTTTTTCTGTGTAATGTCAGAAGACCATGAAATATTTTAAGAGTTTAGTGGGTTTTAGTTCATGTCTGTTAGCTAGTGTACTCACACATGTTGAGAAATTACCATTAATGTACATTACAGCCGTGGGCACAAGTATTGGCAAAGACATACATTTTGTGTTTCGCAAAGTTTTCTGCTTCAGTTGTTGTGGTGTTGATTCACATTGTTTCTAGATTATTGTGCAGAGTGATCAGATGCATTTAAAATAATTGCAAAAAACTTCATAGGCCAAAAAAATGAACTTTATCACAAAAACCCAAATTTCACTGTTTTTTGGCCTTGGCACAAAATGACCAGCTACCATTATTGCACTGATGATATCAGCAGCTCCTGGGAAAGTGTGAACGAGCACTAGTCATGTGGTATCACTCCATCATTCTGATTGGATTATAAGAGCAGACTGATTGCTATAAAAGGAGGGAAGAAGTGGTTCCAATCATTGTGTTCTTGTTCGCAATGGCTACCTCTAAAGGAAGACTTGCAGCCATCATGGCTTTGCATCAAAATGGCCTCACATGCAAGGAAATTGCTGCAAGGAATATTGCACCTGATAGAACCATTTACCGGATCATCAAGAACTTCAAGGAGAGAGGTTCAACAGCAGTGAAGAAGTCTTCAGGACGTCCCAGAGTGTCCAGCAAGCACCAGGACCGTCTCCTCCTAAGCAGTCAGTATTCTGACTGTTTGGGACGTCTGGAAAATCAATAGTCCGGAGAAGAAAAGGTGAACGCTACCATGAGTCCCGTGTCATGCCAACAGTGATGCATCCTGAGATCATCCATGTGTGGAGTTGCTTTTCATCACAGGGAGTGGGCTCGCTCACAATTCTGCCCAAAATCACTGACATGAATAAAGAATGGTATCAAAAAGTCCTGCAAGAGCAATTTGGTGATGATCCGTGTATTTTCCAGCATGATGGAGCACCATGTCACAAGGCAAGAGTGACTGTAAATATTGTCTCTTTGCATATATTGAATGCTTTTGCCAATAAAAGCCTTTAAACTCATGAAACGCTTATCATTGTTTTCCAGTATACATAGAAACAAGTGAAAAAAATCATCTACAAATACTGAAGCAGACAATTTTGCAAAATATAGGTCACTGCCAATACTTTTGGCCACAGCTGTATATAAGAGGTGGACCATGCCGATAGCTGCCGATAACCTTTTTTAACGATCACGTGGGGATTTGCGGTCTGTAAATCTTTCTTTATAGACAATATTCATCCATATTTTTATCCTCACTTTGATGTATATTTTGGCATTTGGCTAAATTGAAGCAAGGGCATGCAAAGAAATGTCCCATGTAATTTTTTCTGGTTATTATTGAGATTTTTGTTCAACAATAAACTGCATTTGGAATTGGTTAATTTTTGAACTATTGTTGCCTCCACGTTGGAAAATATTTTAACATCCTACAAATCAATTTGAAAAACAATCGGCCGATTAATCGGTTATCGGCCTTTCCCACCACCTTAGTTATCGGTAGCATCAAAATCCACTATCGGCAAACCTCTAGTATGCATTTACAAATTTAAGTCTTTCTTGTGGCAAAATGGACCGAAAATGTCGATGACATCATCTTGCACAAAATGTCATATACCGATATATCGTTTTTTACGATTAATCGGTGCCGATAGTTGCTTTTAGGAATATCGGTTATCGGCAAAAATCTGTTGATAGTTGCGGAAAGTTTTTTCATCATTTAGTAATTTCAAAATAAGAGTCCCCAGCGTGTTTCTGGTTTGTTTATCCTTTTTTAGATTAACATTTTTATTGATTCCAAAAAGACAAAGAAAAACAAAACATATACAATTAATCGACATTTAACTCCTACTACTTTCTACCAAGCCTTCATCATTTACTTTTGGTACTTTTCAAATGTCTTATATGTATATATTTGACTGTTTTAGCCTTCAGATCCAGACTTTCAATATTAAAGTATGAAAATTAGGGATGCACCGATATGAACATTTTTGTTCGATGCCATTTAAGAAATAACTATTGACCGATCTCAATGCAGATTTTTTGCCACTTACATTATTTTGTCATCAGATCACTGTTTTACTCAGTAATTGTGTTTTAAAACATAGAAAGAGAAATGAACTGGATCTGTTGAACACACGACTGTCCAAAATATTAAAGAGAGCCACAAATAATATTCTACAGTGGTGTAATGGATAATGGAAAATGCCGTCGAGACCACTAGAGGGCGCCGCCTGCTTACACAATGCTGACTGAAGCGCTGATTACAGGCTATTTTTAAATCATGTATAGGTAAGTGCCGCTTTCACAAGTGTCACGTAACGACGGTTTTTCCTCACTAATGTGAGAATGAGAAAAAATAATAGTTAAAAGTTACATGTTAGTTGGAGTGCCAATCTTTCTACATTCTGTCTCTCATTATTTCTGGATTGTGCATTTCAATTCAAAGAGGGTTTTACAAAGTGTGTTAATTAATTATATATTCATATCAGTGTTTTTCATGCTTAAACCGATTTGCCAAAGGTAATAATTTGGTCATTAATTGGCCAATTAATATCACCGGCTGATACAAACTTGTCTGTGAAGAGCATGTTTGAGATAAAATATGAGACAAAACAAAGAAAAATGTCACTTTTTATTGGCCGTCATTTCCAATCAAGCGGTGTCATTTTTGCTAAATTATGCAAAAAGTGTGAAATATTTAATTGTATTTATGTCACATAAATGGTTAATGCCACTAACAGCTGATGATGAAGAAACAGTGCATGAACTCACCAAACAGAGAAGCCACAAAATCACATAGAGGACCTGTGTCTTGGAAAACAAGTCCTGTCCAAATTTAATACAGGCCAGCGCCTCCAGGAATGCAATTGCCCTGTAGGAAAGAGGGAAAATAAAGTTATCCAGAATTACAGTCCTTATTGACTTGCATTGTGTAGAATAATGATGCAATGAAAATAAACATCTCCTTTTGTGTTGCATGGAAAAAATAAAAAGTCGTACGGCTTTGGAACAAAACAATGGTGAGTAATTGATGACAGAATTAAGTTTTAGGCTGAGCTATCTACCTTTAATTCCTTCTGCTTCATTTTTTTAACTCAATACTAGTTATTCAAGAAGTATAAAGTTCATTCTGTACTTTATTAACTTCAGCGGCGTACATACTCTTTACGAGTACACCAAAGTTTAACAAATAAAATATTCGGCCTGCATGATGTGGCATTATGTGTCCAATTCAGCAGCATGACCTAAAATGAGTTTGAGACCTCAAGTCTAGATTAAATCTAACCTACATGCTTAAAAAGAGTTTGAGATGACAAGTTTGATCTGCACAGAATGTACCAGTTAACCAGATAACAGAAATAAGAATGCTCGAGTAAAACCCACCGCGACACTGCAGTGGAGCATGAGCGTGCAGGGGTTTGTGGTTAAACGTTTGGACAGCAGCATTTTCACAGCTCAACTTCAGCCTGCAAACCTTTCAACTGCACCAGCATGTAGCAGGCATCAAGGTTTACTGTTGCACATGGATGAATGCTCAACAGGCCTCATTCATGAAACTTTCGGAGTAATTTGCACTTAAAATGGACCTTCCCGAATGCTTCGTACTCCCCAGATTTGCAAGTTAAACGTGTGTATGCTAGTAAATTCAAAACATTCGTAAATAGGGGGCGTGTGCATGTTCATTCACAATTATCATAATCCACGCCCATGAAAACACCATATAAGGACGGCAAACAGGCTCGCTAGTAAATGCGGTCAACCTATTCATTCATTCATTCATTTCTCTTTATTCTTTTCATGAAAATGCATTATTTATACCAATCACATACAATTCATTTGAAATTTCCTTTACATTTCCATGATCAGAAAGGAGCAGATGGAAGAATAATATTCTTATATTTATCTGCCCCCTTTATAAACTTCAATAGTAGATGGCATTAACATTATTCCCTCCACCATCACCTAAAATTTATTAACATAAATAATAGATGATATTAGCATCACCCAAAATATATTAACATACATAATAGATGTCATTAGCACTTTTCCCTCCACCATCACCCAATATCCAACATATCTGATATTTATTTAAACTTTTATACATTGACCACATACAGTCCAATTCAAAATTCAGTTTGATATAATTCAAGTTGTTTCTTTTTATAACTCTTTTTAAATTCCAAAATATTTGTACAACTTTTTAAGTCTTTCCTTAGAAGATTCCATGCTTTTACTCCAGCAACAGACAAACACATTTGTTTCAGGTTTGTTCGTGCTATTAGATGTTTAAAGTCATACGGCCGTCTGTGATTTCCATTTTCAGAAGTAAAAACAAATAACTTTTGTAAGTCATGTGGAAGTGCTTTACTTCTAGCTTTAAACATCACTAATAAAGTTTGTAATTCTACAATGTCTTTAAGTTTTAATAATCCTGACCTAATAAAGAGTGGGTTTGTGTGGTCTCTATATCCTGCTTTGAAAATAATGCGAATGGCTCTTTTCTGTAAAATAAATAAAGGCATAGTGTTACTATGATATGTATTTCCCCATATTTCTACACAATAGTTTAAATAAGGCAAAATCATTGAACAATATAACATTTTCATTGTATTATACGGTTAGCTGTATTTAACCTTATTCAAAATAAATAGGCTTTTTGCCATCTTATTTTTAACATGCAATATATGACTTTTCCACGTCAATTTTTCATCTAAGGTGACTCCTAAAAATCTAATTTCAGATACCTTCTCAATATTTACATTATTTATAGATAAGCTGACTTCCTCTTTTCTTTTATTGCTGAATATCATAAACTTTGTCTTATTCAAATTTAAAGATAATTTATTTACATCAAACCACAGTTTTAGTTTAACCATTTCATCTTCAATATTATTAGCTAAAATTTTCAAATCATTTCCTGAACTGTATAAATTTGTATCGTCTGCAAATAATACGTAGTGTAATTTTTTTGAAACCTCACAAATCTCATTTATATATAAAATAAAAAGTTTGGGTCCTAAAATTGAGCCTTGTGGAAGTCCACATTCAATATTCATACATTCTGACCTATGACCATCAAACTCAACATATTGTTGTCGTTGTTGTAAATAGCTGATTAACCAGTCCAGTACAACTCCTCTAATTCCATAAGCATATAATTTAGAAATAAGAATTTGATGATCTATAGTGTCAAATGCCTTCTTCAAATCAATGAACACTCCTATTGTGTATTTATTTCTGTCTATTGCGGTTGTTATGTCTTCAATAATTTTCGCGATAGCCAAGCCTGTAGACCTATTTGACCTAAATCCGTACTGATTTTCATTTAATATTTCATGTTTTTCAATAAAATTATCTAATTTATTAATTTAACCTATATGCTTACGCGAAAATTTGTTCTGCTTGCATTTCATAAATGATGCGATGGAATGTTACGTCAATAGCAAAGGTACTTTGTTACCAATTTGAAAATACCAGGACCCCATAGACTTGTATTGAAAATGGATCAGAACATAGTAGAGACATGGGATGGGTTCTTTTGACTCGGGCTAGAAAGCAGTCTTTCAGTATCAACCTGGCAACTGCCTAGCCATGCCATAGCAACCATTCAGAGCAACCTAGCAACCACATAGCATGTATCAGAATATAGTAGAGACATGGGGGAGGGCTTGTGGCCAGTGTTGTACTGTTAACATTTGCCGTTGTAGACTCACCCAAACACCCAGCATTGCGTCCCGACCCGCTTGCACTGTGTATCCGTAAGGTACGCATAATACTGCCTGTAAAGAAGATGAAAATAATTGATTGGTTCCCATTAATTGCACAAATGCTAATTTCTGGTCTTATAGTGTGTTTCAATGTGCACGATACTCTGAAAAAAAAAATTGTCTAGAACAATCTATTTTTTACATTTAATAACTTTCTCCGCATCTGAAACGGCTTTCTTTTTCGGCTGATATCACCTTGCCCTCTTACTTTTTAACCCCTCCCCTCCAGCCAGAATGAAGTGGTATGTAACGCCCACTTTATATGATAAAATACCTAAATTCCAGATGGATAAAAACAAAAATACATCACTTTATGTAAGTTATGTGTTGTGAAAAGCTGGCACTAAATAAACTGATCTGATGCATTCGTCTCGTACCGCACAGTTGGTGCCGTGATTATTCCAATGAAGAGGATCCTGCACCAGCTGAGAGCATGGCATGCTGGGAACACAAAGATGTGTTTCAGGAAGAATGTGTTCAACTCTGTCAGCTGGAGGGGGAGAGAGAGAGAGAGAGAGAGAGAGAAAGAGAGAGACCCAGAGTTGAAACACTGAAAAGTACTAATACTACCATATGCAACACAGGCGTCTCTCTCTAAGCTGAAAAGGAAAATACTTATCTGTCCTCTTCCTGCCTATGCACAATTATGGTTAGTTGCATTTTATCATTTGCATCTACTGTGATTTTTTCAACCCATTCTTGGACCATAACCCAATGTGTTGCATAAAACCCACAAAAATCTCTGTCTGTGAAGTGGTAATGGAGTGTCCACTCACAGACCCCCGTGTCTCCCGTCCTCCAAACTCTCATTTCAAAGACTTTTAATTACTATTTAAAGGGCCCTGAATAGGGAGCAGTGAGGAGTGGAGCAGCCCTCTGCTCAAACAATAGCACATGAAGGGCGCTTTCATCACCATGGCAGCCAGTCGGGGGTGAGGGAGTTTCTGGTCTGTTTTTTTAATGACATCAGCTTCAGATTCTCTTTAGATGATTCTCATGTGGCAGATAGAGAGAAAAGCTAAAGGAGTGTGATGTTTTTGACAATATTCAAAAAGTAAAAGAACATACACATATATATATTTATACACACACACACACACACACACACACAGTATCTCACAAAAGTGAGTACACCCCTCACATTTTTGTAAATATTTGATTATATATTTTCATGTGACAACACTGAGGAAATGACACTTTGCTACAATGTAAAGTAGTGAGTGTACAGCTTGTATAACAGTGTACATTTGCTGTCCTCTCAAAATAACTCAACACACAGCCATTAATGTCTAAACCGCTGGACATTTTCACTTAGGGGTGTACTCACTTTTGTTGCCAGCAGTTTAGACATTAATGGCTGTGTGTTGAGTTATTTTGAGAGGACAGCAAATGTACACTGTTATACAAGCTGTACACTCACTTCTTTACATTGTAGCAAAGTGTCATTTCCTCAGTGTTGTCACATGAAAATATATAATCAAATATTTACAAAAATGTGAGGAGTGTACTCACTTTTGTGAGATACTGTGTATATAATGTGTGTGAGTGTGTGTATAAATATATATATATATATATATATATATATATAATGTGATGACTGAGTGAATGAATGAAAGTTTCTTTGACACATCACTTTGTAATGACTCACCTGCCAGATGATCATGAACAGATAAATTCCTGTGACTCTCTGGAAAGAAGACTTTGGATCGAACCATCGCACATACGTCCACCTGGCAGGAGTGAACTGCAGAACGGCACGTTTGATCTTCCCTGTGGTGCTGTGAATGTCTCTGATGAGGAAACACATGACACGTTCACTGTAAACACCACTGATGCAATAGTCACTCAAAATTGAGTTTTAAAACACTGTTCAGTTCTTACTTGATACTGCCCCAGTGATATGTGCGCATCTCGAGGAATCGGCAGACGGTCATTCCCAGCCAGATTCCCCCGCCATTACAAAGTAAAATATCCAGGATCACTTGATCCCACCAGCATTCCGCAAAATTAGGAAGAAGATGCATGAAGAACAACTGCAGAGAGAAACCACTGTCAATATTTTGTCAATCAAGTAAACGGGACACACAACACTCAATACGTTAACATGTTTCATGAACGCGGATGTCTTCCACGACAACGGCTCCAAAGTGCCGATAATATCTGCATACTCGAGCTAATCTTCATTTGTACCCCGATTAAAAATCAGGACTAAAGTCTGAGTTGAAGTCGTGTAGTGTAATCCATCTTTAAGTTAGGTTAGGTAAGTTTGTGCCGAGGTTCAGTCGTACCTCCGTGAGCTCCCACGTGATGCTGATGGACCAGCAGAGGCCGTAGCTGCGGATGAGAAGAGCTTTCATTCCCCAACCCCAGAAATGACTGAAGGCGAAGATGTCAAAGTGACTGAGGATTCGTTCCCATGTGATCACGTGACAGTTCACTGCATACTCCTGTCAAACATCACAACAACAGAACTTTAGTAACATTATAAACAGTTTTGTGGTCATAGCAGGGTCTATAGGGGGGCATTGCAAAACTTTGAGGCTCAAAAATGCATATAAATGCAGCATACAAGTCATCCATCCGACTCCAGTGGTTTAATCCATGTCTTCTGAAAGAGTCGGTTATGGGTGAGAACAGGCCAAAACATAACTTGTTTTTTCACTATTAATGATGACATCAGCAGTCTCCTTTGTGATCATGATTTCAAGCTCTATTTGCGCTCAGCACATGCATCTATGAAGTGTAATCGAGCTTGAAATCACGATCATGCCTGAAGACTGTAATGGCAAGATGAACAGTGAAAAGGAGATTTATTTTAGTCTGTTTTCACCCAAAACCATCTGGATCGCTTCAGAAGTCATGGATTAAACCACTGGAGCCGAATGGATTACTTTTATGCTGACTTTATGTGCTTTTTTGAGCTTCAAAGTTTTGGTCACTATTCACTTTCATTGTATGGACCTACAGAGCTGAGATATTCCTCATTTTTGGGTGAACTATTCATTTAAAATTTATTCAAATATTCATCAAAGATATTCAATCCAATATTAAAATTCCTTAAAGGCATTGAGTTGAAGCACATACTCAAGACCATGTGACCAACCCGACCGGTGACATCAAATTTACCATGTTCACATAAAAAAAGAAGTAAAAAAACGCACAGAGCACACAAAAAAAAGTTAATTGTGTATAGCCCCTAACTCATCTGTTCACGTGTGACTGAGCGAGAGAGTGCAAAACAAATTACATTAAAATGTAAAAATCGTATATATTAATGTACCCTTATACACACACATACTCAAATATATATTAGAATAATACATTATATATATATTAATTTACATATTATTAATTAATATGTAACCTATTTTTATGTATTATATATTTATATAATAGTTTATATTAATAATAGTAATTTATTTATCTTTATTTTTATCCCCAATCTGGAACGCCCAATACCAAATGGGTTCCAAGTCCTCGTGGTGGCGTAGTGACTCGCCTCAATCCGGGTGGTGGAGGACGAATCTCAGTTGCCTCCGCATCTGAGACCGTCAATCCGTGCATCTTATCACGTGGCTTGTTGAGCGTGTTACCGTGGAGACGTAGCGCGTGTGGAGGCTTCACGCTATTCTCCGCGGCATCCACACACAACTCACCACACGCCCCACAGAGAGCGAGAACCACATTATAGTGACCAAGAGGAGGTTACCCCATGTGACTCTATCCTCCCTAGCAACAAGATCAATTTGTTTGCTTAGGAGACCTGACTGGAGTCACTCAGCACGCCCTGGATTCAAACTCTCGACTCCAGGTATGATAGTGTCAATACTCGCTGAGATACCCAGACCCAAGTCATTTATTTTTTTAATTAATTACAAACCCAAACTGAACCCAATGTTATTCATGCAAAACTGACCCGTACCCAACAGTTAGTCGGGTACCGCCCCTTTAATGCTCTTAGATGCGGTTATATTTAATGTGTTACATCTTTAATTCGGTTATATTTAATGCGTTGCATCTTTAATGCGGGTATATTTAATGCGTTACATCTTTAAAGTGGGTATATCTAATGCGTTCCATCTTTAATTCGGTTATATTTAATGCGTTCCATCTTTAATGAGGGTATATTTAATGCGTTCCATCTTTAATTCGGTTATATTTAATGCGTTCCATCTTTAATGCGGGTATATTTAATGCGTTCCATCTTTAATGCGGGTATATTTAATGCGTTCCATCTTTAATTCGGTTATATTTAATGCGTTCCATCTTTAATTCGGTTATATTTAATGTGTTACATCTTTAATTCGGTTATATTTAATGCGTTCCATCTTTAATGCGGGTATACTTAATGCGTTGCATCTTTAATTCAGTTATATTTAATGCGTTCCATCTTTAATTCAGTTATATTTAATGCGTTCCATCTTTAATGCGGGTATATTTAATGCGTTCCATCTTTAATGCGGGTATATTTAATGCGTTCCATCTTTAATTCGGTTATATTTAATGCGTTCCATCTTTAATTTGGTTATATTTAATGCATTCCATCTTTAATGCGGGTATATTTAATGCGTTCCATCTTTAATTCGGTTATATTTAATGCGTTCCATCTTTAATTCGGTTATATTTAATGTGTTACATCTTCAATTCGGTTATATTTAATGTGTTCCATCTTTAATGCAGGTATACTTAATGCGTTGCATCTTTAATTCAGTTATATTTAATGCGTTCCATCTTTAATTCGGTTATATTTAATGCGTTGCATCTTTAATGCGGGTATATTTAATGTGTTCCATCTTTAATCAGATACTTAGACTTGTTTTTAGAGAACAGATCTTGAATATATGTATATTTTGTCTTTACTGCACCAAGTATAACCAAGTGAAAAATACACTTATATTTAAGATACATACTCTTACAGTATGTCTAAATAATGTTGCTTCTCACGTAAATTTATGTTGTTTTAAGGATTTTTAGATGATTTTAAATGAAAAACAAGACAAAAACACTTGATAACAGGTTGTTTTGCAGTGAATTTCTTTGCTGAATTAAACTTAATAAAAAATATTTTCCTTTAATTCAGTGAATGTCATTTAGAGGTATTTCTAAAAGATGATTTTGTCCTCTTTATTGTTAGTAAGCACGTTTAATACAACCTTTTAATCCAGGCACACGCTGAATAATCCATTAAGAGCTAATGATTAATTGCCGAATAATTGTTAGATCAAATCGATTATCAAAATAACCGTTAGTTGCAGCCATACAGGCATCTATCAGATGAACAGTTATTGAAAGCAATTAACTATTTGAGATTTACTAAATCAAAAACCACATTCGACAAGGACTTTCCTGAGTAATGCAGCTTAAAGGAATAGTTCACCCAATACATGTCAGTCGTGGTCACTATGAACTGTTGTTGTATGGAAAAGAGATGCATGAAAATTCTTCATAATATCTTGTTTTAAGTCCCGCAGAACACCCCCCCCCCCCCATTATGAGTACATAATGACAGAATTTTTACATAAGGCCAAACTATTCCCTAAAACTATTTAAAAAAACAAAACCGGGTCCAATTCTCCCATCACTGACCATGATATCAGCTTCTCTTTTGGCGTAACGCAGATTTGGATCGAGCCAGTACATCAGCGCCTTCACCTGCTCCCAGTTCAGGAAGATGATGAAGACGAGGAACAGGAAGTACATCACGCTCAGTCCTGCCGCACAAGAATTCAAAGACAAAGACGACTTTGAGAGAATCACTTTAACCTTCTAAACCAACAAACCAATTAGATATGAGCGCAGACATGATATACAATGACATTGCGCAATCTTTGGTTGAATTTATACATGTTAAAATCTGACCCAATCTAAGAGTATTATTAAACTTGCATGATCCTTATAAATGTTATGGGCGTTAAAGGTCGAAAATGCCAAAGAAACATTTTAATAAAGACACTATCGAAAATGTGATGCATTTCGCCAAGCAAAAAAACAGCAGGGGGAATCCCACAAAAACAAGTGTAGGGTACTTTCACCCGAAAATCACGATATGCTTTGCTTAAACCAAATGAAGCCTGATTTTAAAACAATTAAAATGTTTTGCATGGACAAAAAGATAAATCAGAATAGATTTAAGGCAATACAACAACTACTACCATGATTAATAGCTAATATACCATTTACATAACGTATAATTTTTTTCCTCCTTAAATTGTGCGTAAGTCGTGAAAATAATGTTCAAATGCATAATTGCACAATCCAATTGGCTTCATTATCTCTTCCAAGCAAAATATAGTTTATATTGCTTTCTTTTAACGTTGGGGTGAAACGTGACCTAGACGGCAGTAAGAGAACAAAAACTGGTCATGTGCCGCTCACCGAACACAATCCGCCATATTGCTGGATGAGGTCTCGTGAACGGGCCTGTAAAGAGATAAAGAGGTTATAAACTGAATCGAAAAGAGTGACTATGATCATAAAACACTGGAGTTTGCCCTAAAGACTGACACGTTAACACCAGCGTTTATTAGGACTTCTCGTATAGCAGTCGGAGTTAAAGGGATAGTTCCATTATCTCCTTTTGTGTTCCAGAATTTTCATTCTGGGCGTACTATCCCTTTAAATGTCTCTTACCGTTGGGGAAGGCGAGGACACTGATGACCAGGAAGAAGGAGATGACTAGGATCAGTCCCACCCACAGGTTATTATCAGGGTTACCATCATCTCTGCAATGGAAACATGATGTCATACAGTCACAGCTACACCAACACCATCACAAACGGCTCATCGTACTGTCCCTCTTTTAACAGTTACATGGGGTGGCTGTGGTTCAGGTGTTACAGCGGATCGGCTGCTAATCGCAGGGTTGGCGGTTTGATACCCGGCCCACATGACTCCACATGCCGAAATGTCCTTGGGCAAGACACTGAACCCCAAGTTGCTCCCAATGGCAGGCTAGCACCTTGCACGGCAGCTCTGCTGTCATTGTTGTGTGAGTGTGTGTGTGAATGGGACACTGGTGAATGGGTAACCGCTAAGGTTAAAAAAAGGCGCAGACCATTTACACGATAATTCACAATATATTTATGGACCTTTTTTAGGCTGCATGAGGATTGAAGCTCAAACCAGTAACTGCAAACAGTCTGACATGATACAGTACATGTACATGAGATAAAGGCGTTTATGCCACTTGAAGTCTTGTGCAAAAACCCTGGACTCTTTTGACAAAATGCAGGTGTGAAATATCAAGCAAACATGTCGGCACCCAGATAATGATTAACTCTTGATAAAACCACATTCACCAGAGAGTCAAATTTCCTGCATAATATGATAATAAAACGACACGTGTTCAAACCGTGGTCTCTTTTTTATAACACCAGTACAACAAACGCAAGCATTGCAACATCGGATATAAATATGGTTGCTAGGAGACGTGTCTGTTAGCATACCTGCTAATCTAATGCAATGTTGTGATTCACCCCGCAGCTGGCTTACAACTATTTTATTAAAGGGGCAGTTCACCCAAAAATGAAAATTCTCTCATCATTTACTCACCCTCATGCCATCCCAGATGTGTATGACTTTTGTTCTTCTGCAGAACACAAACGAAGGTTTTTAGAAGAATATCTCAGCTCTGTAGGTCCATACAATTGAAGTGAATGGTGACCAGAACTTTCAAGCACATAAATGCAGCATAAAATTAATCTATATGACTCCAGTGGTTTAATCCATGTCTTCAGAAGTGCTATGATAGATGTGGGTGAGAAACAGATCAACATTTAATTCCTTTTTTTACTATAAATCTCCATTTTCACTTTCTACTTTTTTGTTGTTGCATTTTTCATGCATATCGCCACCTAATGGGCAGGGAGGAGAATTTATAGTAAAAAAAGAACTTAAATATTGACATGTTTCTCACCCACACCTATCATAGCACTTCTGAAGACATTGAAATCTTATAGATTACTTTGATGCTGCGTTTATGGAGCATCAAAGTCCAAAGTCAGTCAGTCATACGCATCTGGGATGGCATGAGGGTGAGTGAATGACTAAGTTCAGAAAGTGGGTTATTGTGGGAAAGCAGTGTTCCGGTTTATACGCGCTGTATAAGCCGTGCACTCTTTACTCCTGTATACACACGGATCCGTCAGTAATCCACCACAGCAACATAATTTCGCTGTGACGCTTGCGTAAATAACAAACATTGTATATGAGGAAGACTTCACAATTTTATTCCCCATTGCATTGCTTCATTTCTAGATATCCCAGAGTTGTTGCCGTGTTTGTTTCCTGACCTTTCTATCGCAAACTGCAGTGGAATTGCGCTACAATAGTGGGTTTTCCCTTTACGTAAAACTCCGGGATTCCCTCAATGTACAAGCGCATATATGCGAACGTGAGAGACCATCAATATTTTTCAGTGGTGTTTATAAATGGGTATAGTTTATAGTAGGGATGCACCGAAAATGAAATTTTTTCGCAAAAAATCCTTGGCTGGAAACGTAGTTAATGATGAGAGTATTTTTATTTTAGGGTGAACTATCCCTTTAAGGATTTAATGAAATCCCTATGGTAAAAATGAATAGGAAAAATACAGTGGGATTCAGCGGTATGCGATAAGAGGGGGAGTGGCATTTTGTTATTCTAGAGAGCAATTGATTGGACAAAAATGTGTATACGCCCCTGAGTGCAAGATGATGTCATAAATATTTTTGATCTGTTTTGAAGGGGGAAACCACTAAGTTAAAAAGTTTCTTTTGTCAACTTTTAAGAGTAAACAAACATTTAGATGACTTTAAAGCTAACAAACATGAACTAAATTCCACAAAACAATATATTTTAAAGTCATGGGATCTTTAATCACTGCTTGACTCTACAGGAAACACCATAGCCTAGGTTGGGCTAAGAGGGTTGGCTGGTTTTAGCTGGTCTTTTCGGAAGGGAGCATTGACAATTCAATAAAACAGTAAACACTAACATTGATACTTTCACAAACAGAGTCGTGTTACAGTAACAACTCTTTCTTTCAATTCCAATGTCACGCATTTTTACTGTTGCGTCCATGTACTCACCGCGTGAACGCAAAGTACATCAGACTGAGCACGGTGCACGTGAGTAATGTGATCGTGTGCGGCTTGTAGAAGAAGTCGATGGTGATATCCTCCACTTGCTGCTCGTTGATCATGCGGAAATGCATTCTGTAGTTCACATCATCTTTGCTCAGTGTCTGACAGCCGTACGCGGACGCCATGCTCGCGCGGTGTCTTAACCTTTGATTACGAATGCACTGTCTGTGTCGCGCGCTCGCTCTTTGTGTTGTGCTGCACGAATGCAAACCTTATGATGGCATGCATTTGTGCTGGCCTGCTCTGTACACGTCAAAAGCATGCATGCATCAATGAGGAAACACACTCATGTGCTTTGAAAAGCGATGCATGCATTGGACACAAAGATGGCAGACACTTTGGGTCAAAACACACATTTCTTGCATTTCGATTGGTGTTTATGATTTGAAAGGCGTGCAAGAGCTATGGAAAGCCGTCTGGGTCAAAAGTGACAGTGTTTCTCGCGCGCTCAAAATCAGTTTGTCACTCTGTTGTTCTGGGGTGTTACAGAGAAATGTGTTTTTAATGTACACATCCAACAGCTGATTGCATTAATACAGAATATCAAAGCAAGTGTCGTCTACAAACACATATCTCTATAGGAACAAACTTCATTTTTTCGGAGCCATTCTTGTAATAACAGAACGGGTGCACCAAATGTAGCATGCTAACTATGGCAAGCCGTTTTAACATTTAATCACGTGAAGAATCTGAATTATAGATCTGTAATTCTTGATATTCCATCATTACTCACAGAAACACCCAGTCTTGACATCCAAAATGCAATTTCAACTAGTAAAAATGTAACTTTTGATATTTGGAACTGCTTTTTTATTTAGTGGAAGAAGGTCGCCTGGTCTGATGAGTCCCATTTTCTTATACATCATGTGGATGGCCGTGGACGTGTATGCCATTTACCTGGGGAAGTGATGGCACCAGGATGCACTGTGGGAAGACCACAAGCTGCTGGGAAACCCTGGGTCCGGCCATTCATGTGGGTGTCAATTTGACACATGCCAACTACCTAAACATAGTTGCAGACCAGGTACACCCCTTCATGGCAATGGTATTCCCTGATAATGGACCCTGCCACATTGCACACATTGTTCGGGAATGTTTTGAGGAACACAATGAAGAGTTCAATATGTTGCCCTGGCCTCCAAATTGCCCAGAAATCAATCCGATTGAGCATCTATGGGATGTGCTGGACCAACAAGTCCGTTCCATGACTTGAAGGATCTGTTGCCAGATACCACAGGACATCTTCAGGGGTCTTGAAGAGTTCACGCATCTTCAGGTCCGTGCTTTTTTGGCAGCACACGGAGGACCAATATCATATTAGGCAGGTGGTCATAATTTTTTGGCTCATCAGTGTACAGTTTAGAGGAATGCATACTTCATAAACTGTAACCCCCAACGCAAACCCTAAACCTATCCAACAGTGGAGTAAAAATCACATTTTAGAGGTGAAAAAAAATCAACCTGAATTAGAGGGTGCTGGAACTCTCTTGTGATTATTAAATTGACTGAACATCACAGGCTGTATTGTTGCCCTCACCCTAAAAAATATACAATTATAACAACATACATTCTCTCTCTCTCATTGTTCTTTTTATTAAGAAAAGATAGTTTTGTATACCAAAATGTTTGCCGCTATTGTTGTTGTTGTTGGTTTTCATATTTCAATGTCCATGTAACTTACAAACCACGTGTTACATGAGTCACAGCAGCTATAAATGACCTTTTCTGCCAGATGATGAGAATCATTGCTATTGTTATATAATGCAAAATGGTTTCTTGTAGCTGTACTGTAAGTGTGATGACTATTACAACTAATATTAATGACAGTAGTAAAAAAGCTACAACAATTACAATATATTGTTTATTGCTAAAGTATCTTCATCTGATGAACCTAGTTAAAAAAATGTAAGAAAAACAATCAAGCAAGGTGTGTATTAACCCTTTAGGCTGAGAAGGTGTTTCTAAAGATGTCCTGTTTCAGTGGCATATATTAAAGGCTTATTTGACAAAGAAACCATTGTACCATTGTAAAGAAAACATGTTTAAAAAAAATTATGATATAGATTTTGATATATTCTAAGACACTCAGCTTAATAAACTACTACAAAAATATTATTTCATATTTTTCTTTTTTGACATTAT
Source organism: Moxostoma hubbsi (assembly GCA_032164185.1). Classification (NCBI taxonomy): domain Eukaryota; kingdom Metazoa; phylum Chordata; class Actinopteri; order Cypriniformes; family Catostomidae; genus Moxostoma; species Moxostoma hubbsi. The sequence continues at coordinate 2,116,815 of JAVLUX010000014.1, forward strand.
ATATCTCTGGGTGTAAATAAGGTGGCTTTAAATTGCATTTGTTTTGTTCCCAATCATGTCAACTGTATCTGAGAAAATTCAATCAAAAGTTATAACAAAAACTATTTATCATAGTGTCCAAAAATGTCTCCAAGTGTCCAAAAGCCTCTCCAAACAAATAAACCATAATAATTGTACATTAGAAATAATTACACAAACACAACAATGACTAAAGGTTTGCATAACATGCAGACATGATTTTAGTCATGAGATTTCACAGAATGAGTTTCATTCTGTGTCATTTGAGTCATCATTGAGTCTGTGTCATGTATTTGGCGCCATCTCCTGGTGGTCATATGTAACATTGTGCTTCATGTGGGTTATCTAATGATCAATACATCTGATTATCTTGTGTGTGGACTCGTTTGAAAGATAATCATCTCATTCAGTTTCATTCTGTGTCATTTGAGTCATCATTGAGTCTGTGTCATGTATTTGGCACCATCTCCTGGTGGTCATATGTAACATTGTGCTTCATGTGGATTATCTAATGATCTATACATCTGATTATCTTGTGTGTGGACTCGTTTGAAAGATAATCATCTCATTCAGTTTCATTCTGTGCCATTTGAGTCATCATTGAGTCTGTGTCATGTATTTGGTGCCATCTCCTGGTGGTCATATGTAACATTGTGCTTCATGTGGATTATCTAATGATCTATACATCTGATTATCTTGTGTGTGGACTTGTTTGAAAGATAATCATCTCCTTCAGTTTCATTCTGTGCCATTTGAGTCATCATTGAGTCATCATCGTGGATTATCTAATGATCTATACATCTGATTATCTTGTGTGTGGACTCGTTTGAAAGATAATCATCTCATTCAGTTTCATTCTGTGTCATTTGAGTCATCATTGAGTCTGTGTCATGTATTTGGTGCCATCTCCTGGTGGCCATATGTAACATTGTGCTTCATGTGGATTATCTAATGATCTATACATCTGATTATCTTGTGTGTGGACTCGATTGAAAGATAATCACCTCCTCTACATAATTATATGTGATATTTTATATTCCATTTATTTTTCCTGAAGTTATAAGGGAAAATGCGGCATTAAAAAAACAGCAACATAA
>JAVLUX010000014.1:2122929-2125429 GCA_032164185.1 Moxostoma hubbsi
AGTTTCCAGTACCGCAGTACAAGTGTGGTAATATGGACGCAGTATTCCTGTAGTTTTCAGTACCGCAGTACAAGTGTGGTAATATGGACGCAGTATTCCTGCAGTTTCCAGTACTGCAGTACAAGTGTGGTAATATGGACGCAGTATTCCTGTAGTTTTCAGTACCGCAGTACAAGTGTGGTAATATGGACGCAGCATTCCTGCAGTTTCCAGTACCGCAGTACAAGTGTGGTAATATGGACGCAGTATTCCTGTAGTTTTCAGTACCGCAGTACAAGTGTGGTAATATGGACGCAGCATTCCTGCAGTTTCCAGTACCGCAGTACAAGTGTGGTAATATGGACGCAGTATTCCTGCAGTTTCCAGTAGTGCAGTACAAGTGTGGTAATATGGACGCAGTATTCCTGCAGTTTCCAGTACTGCAGTACAAGTGTGGTAATATGGACGCAGCATTCCTGCAGTTTCCAGTACTGCAGTAATACAGCGTCCAATTTACCACACTTTCACTTCAGTTGAAAACGGCAGTTATTTTTTGTAAGGAATCTTTGCTGTATGGATCTCAGATATACTTTACCTTGCTCTCTGCCGAGGCTTGGTGCTGTAAAATAAAGTAAATCAATTAAATATAACCACAGTGGTGCAACCCTGACTTCTATAAAATACAAGTGGGTGAAGAATCACAAATTACCGTGTGTCTATCAAATATATCTTCCATTAACAGGCACATAACTAGAGCAGCAATGGCACAGAAAAGGCTGATAATGTTGAACATGAAGGACAGCTTTACCTTTTAGAAAAAGAACATGAAGATAAAGCATCACGTTTAGTTTGCACCATGATAAAATAAGCGGTTATGAACAATATTTGCACTCCGAACACCTACTGTGGGCATATATGGAAAACTTCCAGCTGCGATTGTTAGAATGCCACTTGGAATAAACTAAAAGAAAATAGATAGTTGAAAATTAAACAGCGTTTGTGTTCATTGATATAAAGTTATTTAAAAAAAACTCGGTAACACTTTCTATGAAGCCCATATTTATAATGCATTATAATGCTTTAGTAATGTCTCATAATACACCTTAAAATATGTTATAAACCACAATTATACTACTAACCTATTCATAATTATACCTTAGATAATAATGCATTATAACACAAGCAACGTCCAATTTTATCTGCAGTTTATATACAATTTGATCCAGTTATATCTATGTTATACTGTGTAATATATATAATAGTTATGCTTTAAGTAAAGTGACTAAAGCAATGTGTTCTTACAAACATCCATAACATATTTTAAGTGGTTATAAGATATTACAAGTTATATACATTACACATGCACAAAATACAAAAATACACACACTGAATGTAAATTTGGCGATATAACAAAAAACCCTCGTAAAGCTACAAGAATAAAATATGTTGATAACACCAAGAATAAAAACTGTTTCATAAACTTTAACGTTTGTGCATCTTATTTGGAGACTTATGTTATAACTTCCATGATATAAGTTTGACTTGTGATGTATTGTATGTTACAGGTTAATGTTATGGATGTTTATAAGAAGAGATTGCTCTTGTAGCTACTTAAAGGCAATAATGTTAGTATAATAATAATAATAATAATAATAATAATAATAATAATAGTGTTATAATGCATTATACACTAAAGTATAACTATGAATAGGTGAAGTCTTATAAGTGTAGTAATAAGTATTTCTGAGACTGTATAAATGATTATAAGGTGTATTATGAGACATTATAAATGCAGTATAATGCCTTTACAATGCATTATAAATATGGGCTTCATAAACAAGCTGTGATGTAAATACAAAGATTTAAAATGCACTTAACTAATATAAAGTGTGTGCATTAATAATTATATTCTCTTACCAGGGCGCTGGGTACAATGTACATCAAATTAGATCCGTATTCAAGAACTATGAGAGCGCCGACACAAATAATAAATATTCCAATGCTGATTTGCGCCGCCTGAAACAAAAAGAACATTTGAATCACTATTAAATATGAAACAATGTATGTGTTCATTTAAAGAAGATTTCACTGATCATATGAATTCATTTTGTACAGATGGACAGATTTATATGATAACATCATGTGTAATTAAAGGAATATTCCGGGTTTGATACAAGTTGAGCTCAGTCGACTGCATAATGTCGATTACCACTAAAAATGATTTCGACTCGTCCCTCCTTTTCTTTCAAAAGAGCACCAATGGAGGATCCAGCGAGACAATGTTACAATGGAAGTCACTGGGGTCATTTTTGGGAGATTTTAAAGGCAGAAATGTGACACTTATAAACGTATACAAATTCTTCAGTTAAAACTTGCGTATTATTTGAGCTGTAAAATAGTTCATTTTAAAACGTGTTTTTTTAGGGTTTACGGTGTTGCGTGAACATTGCAACATTGAAGTTGTATATGTTGGATATAACGTCACACAGATGCGGTTAATAAGTGATTTTGTGACAGTAAA
>JAVLUX010000014.1:2130429-2160429 GCA_032164185.1 Moxostoma hubbsi
CATTTTTGGCTGAACTATCCCTTTAAGTGAGCTTCTTCTTGTATTTGATCATGCAGATGGAAGTTGTGGTGTTGTGTGTGACTCTAATAGACATCATCATCGCTTCAGTTCTGATATTCTGGATTCACAAAGAGAAGCGCAACAAGAAGCCGTGACTGCATGTTCTCCTGCGCCGAGCGTGTGACATCAGCATGTGTTTGCAGTCTAAAGTTCTCTGTGGTTTTTCAAAACGTTGTTTCCACCCCATTCAGGCATTCACTCCAGGTTTAGTAACACACATTAATAGACTTAAAGACGCAAGAAAAAATAAGTGACTTGTAGATGCTGGAACAAACTCACATACTCATTCTTAAAATTTTGACAAAAATAAAAAGTCAAGTTCTGTTCTAGGAATATCTCATGTTTAATAATGACTGTATATAGCACAATAGAATTATTATAGAATTATTTAGCGGTTCAAGCGCAATGTTTATGTCATGAGTACTATTCTTAATATACAGTGACAAGAAAAAGTATGTGAACCCTTTGGAATTAGCTGGTTTTCTCTATTAATTGGTCATAAAGTACACAAGTACAGCCACCCTGACATTATCCTGTAGGATACCTTGATAAACTTGGGAATTCACTGCTCTCTCGATGATGACAAGTGGTCCAGGCCCTGAATTGGCAAAACAGCCCTAAATAATGATGCTCCCTCCACCGTACTTCACCGATTGGATGATGTATTCATGTTGGTATGCGTTGCCCTTTTTTACGCCATACGTGGTGCTGCGTGTTTTTCCCAAACAATTAAATTCTTAGTTTCATCAGTCCACAAAACAGTTTTCCAGTAGTGTTGTGGAGTGTCAAGGTGGTCTTTGGCAAACTTCAGGTGTGCAGCAATGTTTTTGTTATAAAGCAGTGGCTTCCTTCATGATGTCCTGCCATGGACAGAGATGTTCAGCAGTTCCAATGATTCCTTCAAGTCTTTATCTGTCACTCTAGTGTTCTTCTATTCCTCACTGAGCATTCTGCGGTGTTCCCTTTGAGTCATCTTGGCTGGACGGCCACTTCTAGTGAGAGTACCTATAGTACTAAATCATCTCCATTTCTAGACAGTTTGCCTAACTGTGGACAGATGAATATCTAACGGCCACTTCTAGTGAGAGTACCTATAGTACTAAATCATCTCAATTTATAGACAGTTTGTCTAACTGTGGACAGATGAATATCTAACGGCCACTTCTAGTGAGAGTACCTATAGTACTAAATCATCTCCATTTATAGACAGTTTGTCCAACAGTGGACAGATGAATATCTAACGGCCACTTCTAGAGAGAGTACCTATAGTACTAAATCATCTCCATTTACAGACAGTTTGTCTCACTGTGAACAGATGAATATCTAACGGCCACTTCTAGTGAGAGTACCTATAGTACTAAATCATCTCCATTTATAGACAGTTTGTCTGACTGTGGACAGATGAATATCAACGGCCACTTCTAGTGAGAGTACCTATAGTACTAAATCACCTCCCTTTATAGACAGTTTGTCTAACTGTGGACAGGTGAATATCTAACGGCCACTTCTAGTGAGAGTACCTATAGTACTAAATCACCTCCCTTTATAGACAGTTTGTCTAACTGTGGACAGGTGAATATCTAACAGCCACTTCTAGTGAGAGTACCTATAGTACTAAATCACCTCCCTTTATAGACAGTTTGTCTAACTGTGGACAGATGAATATCTAACAGCCACTTCTAGTGAGAGTACCTATAGTACTAAATCACCTCCATTTATAGACAGTTTGTCTAACTGTGGACAGTTGAATATCTAACAGCCACTTCTAGTGAGAGTACCTATAGTACTAAATCATCTCCATTTATAGACAGTTTGTCTAACTGTGGACAGATGAATATCTAACAGCCACTTCTAGTAAGAGTACCTATAGTACTAAATCACCTCCATTTATAGACAGTTTGTCTAACTGTGGACAGTTGAATATCTAACAGCCACTTCTAGTGAGAGTACCTATAGTACTAAATCATCTCCATTTATAGACAGTTTGTCTAACTGTGGACAGATGAATATCTAACAGCCACTTCTAGTGAGAGTACCTATAGTACTAAATCACCTCCATTTATAGACAGTTTGTCTAACTGTGGACAGTTGAATATCTAACAGCCACTTCTAGTGAGAGTACCTATAGTACTAAATCACCTCCATTTATAGACAGTTTGTCTAACTGTGGACAGATGAATATCTAACAGCCACTTCTAGTGAGAGTACCTATAGTACTAAATCATCTCCATTTATAGACAGTTTGTCTAACTGTGCACAGATGAATACCTCAGATCTTCGAGATAACTTTGTAACCCTTTCCAGCTTTATGCAAAGCATCAATTCCTGATCGTAGGTCTTCTGAGTCATGATTCACATCAGCAGATGCTTCTTGTGAATGGCAAACTCAAAATGTTTGAGTGCTTTTTATTAGTCAAAGTTGCTCTATCCCACACCTCCAATCTCGTTTCATTAATTGGATGCCGGGTTTGCCAAATCCTGACTCTAATTAGCTTTTGTTGACGTTATTAGCCTAGGGGTTCAAATACTTTTTCCAACCTAAACTGTGAAAAATACAATAATTTGTGTGTTATTAGTTAAAACAGATTGTGTTTGTTCATTATTGTAACTTAGATCAAGTTCAAACCAAATTTTAAGCCAATTTAAACATAAATGCAGGTAATTCCAAAGGGTTCACATACTTATTCTAGCCACTGAACATTTAAATTAAACTAAATGTACAGACCAAACTGTAAAAAACAGATGATCTAAAAGAAAACGTGAGTCATCAGACCAGGCCACCTTCACCCATCACTCCATGGTCCAGTTCTGACACTCATGTGCCCATTGTAGGTGTTTTTGGTGGTGGACAGGGGTCAGCATGGGCAATCTGACTGGTCTGTGGCTACGCAGCCCTGTAATCCGCAAGCTGCGATGCACTGTGTGTCCTGACACCTTTATATCATGGCCAGCATTAAGGTTTTTAGCAATTTGTGGTACAGTAGCTCTTCTGTGGGATTGGACCAGACGGGCTAGCCTTCGCTCCCCACAAGCATCAGTGAGCCTTGGGCGATCATGACCCTGTCGCCGGTTCACCGGTTGTCCTTCCTTGGACCAATTTTGGCAGGTACTAACCACTGCATACTGGGAACACCCCTCAAGACCTGCCATTTTGGAGATGCTCTGACCCAGTCATCTAGCTATCACAATTTGGCTCTCGTCAAAGTCAATCAGATTCTTAAGCTTGCCCATTATTCCTGCTTCCAACACATGAAATTCAAGAACTGACTGTTCACTTGCTGCCTAATATAGCCCACCCCTTGGTGGGTGCTGATATAATCAATGTTATTCACTTCACCTGCCAGTGGTTTCAATGTTGTGGCTGAACAGTGTGTGTGGGTGTGTATATATATATATACACACCCACAGATTTCTTGGTTTATAAAATCCAACTTACCTCCATTAAACGCCATATTGGATTTTGTATTGTTTTTAAAATCCCACAATGCAAACTTTGGATTTTCATAGGATCGGAATGAAAACAATGCAGGAAGAGTCTCTGGAGTTTCTCATTACTAGTCATACTATTTCCAAAAACATTTTGACAATTAAGATCAAGACGGCCACCCCAGGCATATGTTTACGTAAAATTCAATAAATGTTGAACAAAATGGTTGATTTTCATAAAAAATGGTGTACGTATTTAAAACATGCACATGAGGAAGTATGCCAAATTTGATGCCATTTGGACAAAAGGTGTTTCTATAACAATGACAAACATGATGATGTATGAAACAACATGGTAAATGCACATGGATTGGTTTTAATTGTGTGAATTGTTAGTAATACAATTTAGTTTTTGTGCTCAATGGTTTGTGTTTCTTGAACCTCAGTAATTGCTGCCTATAACTAATTTGTTGTGTTGTGCTGAGCATTTACTTACCTGTTAAGACATATGTTCTATTTCTGTACAGTTTTACATGAATGCATTGCACTAAATTACTGTACAATAAAAAGCTTTCAAAAGTAGATTTTTTCTTTGCTACCTATAAATTATTGTCATTAAGATTTTCATTAAATTTAAAAGGGAACCATTTTAATAATGACAATTCAATGCAGTTTCATTTTTAGTTTTATTTATTTATTTTCAAAGTAAAAAGATGGACTCAATCCTTAATTAAAACCTTAATCCTTAATGGATTTAATTAGTAGTGCCAGTACTCATATTATTTAACTATTTAAAGACACTTTGTACAAATCAACAATACTGCGAAAAACAGAAATTGTCGAGTAGTGAATTCACGTATCTTTGTTGTGCAGTTGCAAATATATTTCTGGAACATACAAATGTTTAAAAAAAAACAAAAAAACACATGATATCACTTGATTCACTTGATGTCATCGTCCAGTCCGTAACGTACCAGCACTGGTGAGGAATTTTAGTACTGCTTATCAATTAGAGCATCAGTGTGTGATATGACTCTTTATTAGTGGTCAAGAACTCGGCCCGTCCAAACACGATTCATGTTCTTCTGCATCCAAATTCACAGTCCGACAGCTGCTTTTCCAGCACCACAATGTGTCAATGTGTTCATAGCTTTAAAAAAAGAAAAGAAAGTGAGTTATTTCAAACCGCTCTGATGAGCAGGTCGCTGCTAACAGTTTGTTCTTTATTAAGGGCTGTTCACACTGAGGTCACAGAGTTGAAGCACTCTTGGTCACTTTACATTTGCATGAAATGAAACTCTGCTTAAGTTTGTCACGTTGACGCACCACGTCTCAATAAAAAGAAATGTCAGTGTGAAAACACATGTTGACGGTGTTGTGAAGCATTTCTAGCATGCATTTGTTTCACAGTCAATTCAGTACATTGGAATGATGTTACTATGCAAAAATCATTTTCTTAATCAACATTTGTCTTGATTTACAGTCAAAAATATGAGAAGACTCAAAACAATAAACGCTCAAAATAACCGATTTTTAAGATATATGCATTTAAATTTCATAACAACATTCTGTCATATCGAATTGTGTAATGTTTAACTATATTACATTGATAAAAATGTCAATATTTATTTTATTTTTGTATTAAATGTTACTTAATTCAATTTGATGGAAATTTGTTACGAAACTGAAATGTGTCAATTTTAAAATAAGTTTTTGAAGTGCAAGTTCACTCGAGAGGACAAATTGCATTAGATATTACAGTTTTTTTCAGTCGCTAACAAGCGCTTACCCATACCTCAGATACTTTTTCTAAACTCTTAACACAATTAGCACAGCATCGGTCTTTTGTGGCCATACCATTCACACATTTCATGTCGTTTTCACACAATATGCAGTCAGTGAACACATTTCCACAATGCTTACAATTTCTTAACAGACAAGCTGTACCTCCCAACAAAATTATGGATTGTTTTTGTAGTATTTACAAATGTTAACACATACCATCCCATAATAGCAAAAACAATATCCCAAACCTTAGATACAGTATAAAAATCTCTGCTTATGCAATGATATCAGTTCAAAAACAATATATCTCAGCTGATAATAAACAAACAATTGAATAATTGACACACAGCTGATTTATGTTGGGTAAAATGGGCCAACCACAGCTGATTCCAGTCTGGCTTAGACTCAGTGGCAGGGGTTATTTTTTTCTATTACATTGACACTTATACAGTAAAAGGAGTGATGTTTTTGAAACAGAAACAGACAAACACTGTAATGAGATATTTGACAATATCGATAGCATCAGCCTCACAACCATTACGCGGACATTGTCCAAACACAGAGTACGGATGAAGCAGCTCTACACTGTTCCCTTTGAGAGGAACAGTGAGAGAGTCAAGGAGCTACGACGACAATATGTCCAGGTATAGTGTGTATTCAATTCAATGTCCAGTTCTATAAGCTTTGCACTTTGCAAGTAGGTTACCTACACAGTAATAGGTTACAGTACAGTATGGTATACAGTAATGACATGATTTACATAAACTTTGTTTCAGAGAGTTATGGAATTGGAGGCCAACCAGGCCCCTCATGAATTCATATACATAGATGAGGCAGGATTCAATCTGGCCAAAAGGCGTCAACGTGGACGAAATGTAATTGGAAAAAGGGCCACAGTTGATGTGCCCGGACAGAGAGGGGCAAACATTACCATGTGTGCAGCCATTGCAAATGCAGGATTACTCGTTCACAGATGTCAGGTTGGACCCTATAATACCGAGCGCATCCTTGCCTTTCTCAATGATCTCCACCAGCGCCTGGTTCCAGAGCAGGATCAGGAGGGTGAAAACATGAGGACCTTTGTAATTACCTGGGACAATGTGGCTTTCCATCATTCGCAAGCAATAACAACATGGTTTGAAGTCCACCCAAGACTGGTAAGTCTCTTCCTTCCACCCTATTCACCTTTCCTCAACCCCATAGAGGAGTTCTGTTCTGCATGGAGGTGGAAGGTTTATGACCATCAGCCACATGACCAGATGTCCCTCCTTGAAGCCATGGATGCTGGCTGCAGGGACATCACAGTTCACGATTGCCAAGGGTGGATCCGACATACCAAGCGGGTTTATCCCAGGTGCATCGCCTTGGATAATATCAGATGTGATGTTGATGAAAACATGTGGCCTAACCCTGAAGATCGCAGAGATTAGATACAGTAATTTTGTGCTTTTTTTAGTTCCCCCCCTTTTTATCTGGGCTTTTTGCTGTTGTTTTTTTGCTCAGAATGCTCTTGTGTGTTTCATGGATATTTTGTTCGCTGTAAGCAATACTGCAAAACGTTTTCTGTTCTATCATACCGTATTTCTACTGTACCTCCTGTCGTAAACTGTAAAGGGAAAAAAAAAAAACTGATTTGCTTTTTACTGGAATGCTTTTGAATGTGAACATTACTGTACATGTGGACATACAGTTCCCAACCAAGAAATTTAGTGTAAAAACGGTGGATTGCATGTTTTGCATGCAAATACCTGTAAAACTGACACATAAAAGTCTATGCAGTTTTTGTAATGTCAACAATAGCCAGTATTTTGAATCCTGGTGTACTTTGATTGACTGCATGTAACTTGTGAAGTGAAAACAAGTGTTATTCTTTGACAGAATAATTTCATTTTGAGTCAGATTTCCAGTGTTTTGGTAAAGTTAGTGTGTGCAGAGAAAGATGTGTTCTATTTTGAAATGAAGAGTTAGTATATATTTAACAAAATGTGTTTTTGAGAAGAAAATTATCCATTTAACCATCGAAGAGAAGGAAAGCATTTGAATTATCAATCAATGTTTTGAAAATGATTGCAAAATAAAATTCGCGATTACAGGTAGATATATTGATCTTTACCGATTAATCTGTGCCGATAGTCGCTTTTTGGATCTATCGGTTGCTGTAGATTTTCGCCAATAACCGATAGTTCCAAAAAGCGACTATCGGCACCGATTAATCTGTAAAATCTACGCCGATATTTTTTTTATTCCTCAGTGTTCCTCTGCGGCCAGTGTAGGATTGACAATATTCATCCATATCAATATCAATATTATCCTCACTTCAATGCATATTTTATTATTGTGATTTTTTTATCTCCCCCTTTTCTCTCCAGTGTGGAACGCCCGATTCCCAATGTGCTCCAAGTCCTCGTGGTGGCGTGGTGACTCGCCTCAATCTGGGTGGCGGAGGACGAATCTCAGTTGCCTCCGCATGTGAGACCGTCAACCCGTGCATCTATCACGTGACTTGTTGAGCACGCTACGGCAGAGGGCCTGTTCTGGTCTGTAGATTTGGGTCCTGATCGCTTTGAACAGTAATAACACGCCTCTCCTCAATAAGCCTCCTGAACGACTTGTGTGATACATTTCTAGTGCCATTAATCGTGTGCTATGAGCCTTAGGACAACAAGAGGGTGGGTAAATAATGACAGAATTTTCATTTGTGGGTCAACTATCCCTTTAATGCACAATTAGATGTCCAGAGTGACTTACCGCTGTGATAAACTTGTTGGTTTGAGGTTGCAGCTCCTGCTCTGTGTGGTAAAGAATGGAGGAAGTGACTTTGGGTGGAGATGGTGAAGGTGTAGGAGAGCAGAGATATGAGCCCCCATCGCTGGTGTAGCTCTCTATGACTATAGAAGAGTGATGCTGGACAGTGATGGAGCTCAGACCGCTTACACTCTCGCTGGACGTACACTGTGACGACGTTTCTGCACTGTCTGTGACTAGACAGAGAGAGAGAGAGAGAGAGAGAGAGAGAATCCCAAATTAATGGCTCCATTTCACCTCAAGCTTTCTCAAAAAGTCTGGATTCAGTGACAGCAAAAGCACACATGAAATATCTGAGTGTCATTGCATTAATATCAAAATAGCAAAGCAAGTGGCTTTTTAAAAAAATAAATAAAGATAGCATTTGCAGTGTGTACAGTACAGTCTCTTTTTTAATACCAGCCACAAGATCTGATAATCTTTTAATATTAATTAGTTGATTGCTAGTTGATATTTAGTTTTTGTTTTTTTGTAGTTGATCCAAGATGGCGGCACGGTAGCATGCAGCGGCCACTCCAGATAAAAAATGGGGCTATTTGTGTCACTTAGACTGACTTTTGCGGCACATGGACATTGGAGCAACCAGTGTTTGTGTCTACCATCGCCAGACACTGTTAAAATATAAGATTCATGCAACAACAAAGCTGCATGATGATCTGCAGGAGGCGCTACGTGAACTCGGCTTGCTGCGGAGACCAGGCCTCCAGTCCTCGGCGTCGCCTGATGCCGGTGCCCGGGGGAGAGGACATTGTAAGCGGGGTGCGAGGAAGCGGAAGCGTGGCAAGAGGGCGGGGGTCCATGCTAGGCTAAAAACAAACCATAGCCGGCCGGCTCTCTCGTCTATCCTGCTCTCAAATGTTTGCTCCCTGGACAATAAACTGGACTACATCAGACTCCAGCAGACTACGCAGCGTGAGTTTAGAGACTGCTGCATCTTTGTTTTCATGGAGACGTGGCTCAGCGACAGAGTTCCGGATGAGTTGTGTGTTTACATCAACACGGAATGGTGCAAGAACTCTATGCTAGTCTCTAGCTACTGCTCATCGCTGGTAGAGGTTCTGACTGTTAGATGCAGACCTTTTTATTTACCACGGGAATTCACCACTGTTATTATAACCAGAGTTTACATTCCCCCCAGCGCTAACGCTAAGGAAGCGCTCTGTGAACTGTATGGGGCTATGAGCGAACCGCAGAACGCTCACCCTGACAGACTGTTTATTGTAGCCGGAGATTTCAACCATGCGAATCTCAAGACAGTGCTTCCTAAATTCCATCAGTATGTGGACTTTGCAACGAGAGGGGCGAACGCGCTTGATCTTGTTTACACAAACATCCCAGGCGCGTACTGGGCGGAGCCCCGCCCCCACCTCGGCTAATCAGACCACATCTCTGTTATGCTAATTCCAGCATACAGACCGCTCGTCAGACACACAAAACCGCTTCAGAAGCAGGTGAAAACCTGGTCAGCAGAAGCCATCTCTGCTCTTCAGGACTGTTTTGAGTGTACTGACTGGCACATGTTCAGGGAGGCTGCAACATATGGCGACTCTACCAACTTGGAGGAATACACAGCAGCAGTGACCAGCTACATCAGCAAGTGCATTGATGATGTCACCTTCTCCAAGACCATCACCACACGCTCCAACCAGAAGCCGTGGATGACTGCGGAGGTGCGCACGCTGCTGAGGACCCGAGACTCCGCCTTCAGAGCAGGAGACAAGGCTGCCCTAAGAACAGCGAGGGCCAAACTGTCCCGGACCATCAGAGAGGCAAAGCGCGCACATGCCCAGAGAATCCACAGTCACTTCCAGGACAGCGGTGACACACGCGGCGCATGTGGCAGGGCATCCAGGCCATCACCAACTACAGGACAACATCAGTTGCCTGTGACAAAGATGCCTCCCTTCCAGATGCACTGAACGACTTCTACGCTCGGTTTGAAGTGCAGAACAATGTGGTGGCGAGGAAGACCACCCCTCCTCCCAATGACCAGGTGCTCTGTCTTACCACGGCTGATGTGAGGAAAACTCTACGTAGAGTCGACCCACGGAAGGCCGCTGGACCAGACAACATTCCTGGCAGAGTGCTCAGAGGATGTGCAGACCAGCTGACAGATGTTCTTACCGACATCTTCAACATCTCTCTGAGCAGCGCCTTCGTTCCAACGTGCTTCAAGGCCACCACCATCTTCCCCATGCCAAAGAATTCTTCAGTGTCCTGCCTCAACGACTACCGTCCCATCGCCACAACCCTCCATCTGGCCCTCACCCACCTAGATGGAAAGGACTCATACGTTCGAATGCTGTTCATAGACTTCAGCTCAGCATTCAACACAATCATTCCCCAGCACCTGATTGGAAAGCTGAACCTGCTGGGCCTGGACACCTCCCTCTGCAACTGGATCCTGGACTTCCTGACTGGGATACCTCAGTCAGTCCAGATCGGGAACAGCATCTCCACCACCACCACACTGAGCACTGGGGCCCCCCAGGGCTGTGTGCTCAGTCCACTGCTGTTCACTCTGCTGACACACGACTGTGCAGCAATGCACAGCTCGAATCACATCATCAAGTTCGCCGATGACACGATCGTGGTGGGTCTCATCAGCAAGAGCGACGAGTCAGTGTACAGAGAGGAGGTGCAGCGGCTAACGGACTGGTGTAGAGCCAACAACCTGTCCCTGAATGTGGACAAAACAAAAGAGATGGTTGTTGACTTTAGGAGAGCACAGAGTGACCACTCTCCGCTGAACATCGACGGCTCCTCTGTGGAGATCGTCAAGAGCACCAAATTCCTTGGCGTTCACCTGGAGGAGAACCTTACCTGGTCCCTCAACATCAGCTCTATTAACAAGAAAGCCCAGCACCATCTCTACTTACTTGGAAGGCTGAGGAAAGCACATCTCCCACCCCCCATCCTCACAACATTCTATAGAGGGACTGCTGAGAGCATCCTGATCAGCTGCATCACTGCCTGGTTTGGGACTTGCACTGTTTCGGAACACAAAGCCCTGCAGAGGATAGTGAGGACAGCTGAGAAGATCATCAGGGTCTCTCTTCCCTCCATCAAAGACATTTACAAAAAATACTGCATCTGCAAAGCAACCAGCATTGTGGAGGACCCCACACACCCCTCACACAAACTCTTCACCCTCCTGCCGTCTGGCAAGAGGTACCGAAGCATTCGGGCCCTCACGACCAGACTGTGTAACAGCTTCTGCCCCCAAGCCATCAGGCTCCTCGATACTCAGAGACTGGTTTGACACACACACACACACACGTCCAGAGTTGCACTTTAATTACTGTCACTTTATACCTGTCTGCTACCTCAATAACTGCTGTGTGCATAGAACACTATCTCATAGTATGTATGTTTACATTTAGCATTTTTAGGAACTGTCATCTTTTTGCAATGTGTACTGGTCGGTGCTGCACTGTCTCTTACTGTCTCTCACTGTCTCTCACTGTGTCTCACTGTCTCTCACTGTTTTTCACTGTATCTCACTGTCTCTCACTGTATCTCACTGTCTCACACGGTATCTCACTGTCTCTCACTGTCTCTCACGGTATCTCACTGTCTCTCACGGTATCTCACTGTCTCTCACTGTCTCTCACTGTCTCTCACGGTATCTCACTGTCTCTCACTGTCTCTCACGGTATCTCACTGTCTCTCACTGTCTCTTACAGTCTCTCACTGTCTCTCACTGTCTCTCACTGTCTCTCACGGTATCTCACTGTCTCTCACTGTCTCTCACGGTATCTCACTGTCTCTCACTGTCTCTTACAGTCTCTCACTGTCTCTCACTGTCTCTCACTGTCTCTCACGGTATCTCACTGTCTCTCACTGTCTCTCACGGTATCTCACTGTCTCTCACTGTCTCTTACAGTCTCTCACTGTCTCTCACGGTATCTCACTGTCTCTCACGGTATCTCACTGTCTCTCACTGTCTCTCACTGTCTCTCACGGTATCTCACTGTCTCTCACTGTCTCTCACGGTATCTCACTGTCTCTCACTGTCTCTCACAGTATCTCACTGACTCTCACTGTCTCTCACTGTCTCTCACTGTCTCTCACGGTATCTCACGGTATCTCACTGTCTCTCACTGTCTCTCACAGTCTCTCACTGTCTCTTACAGTCTCTCACTGTCTCTCACGGTATCTCACTGTCTCTCACTGTCTCTTACTGTCTCTCACGGTATCTCACTGTCTCTCACTGTCTCTTACTGTCTCTCACTGTCTCTCACTGTCTCTTACTGTCTCTCACTGTCTCTCACTGTCTCTCACTGTGTCTACTGTCCTGTTCATTGTTAGTAATTTATTGTACTGTCCCGTATATTTTGCACCCGTTTGCACGTGCACTTTATATAGGCATGTTATTTAGTCTGTGTAGTCTCATGTGGTTCTGACAATAAAAACCACTTGACTTAAGTTGATGCTGAAGTATTTTTGTGCTGCCCAGTGAAACCAAACACATGTTCGGCCTCTTTGGCTTGTGGACAGAGTTTCCACCGGGTTCCATTATACTATCAGAGTGAGAGGGGCCCGTTTCCTGTTTTACACTTCCTGCCTTAACTGCTGCTGCCCACCACACACACTACAGCCTTCATCAGATCACACACACCTGAGCGCTGCAGTCGAATTTTTGAAGACGCTAACAACAACATAGCGAAAACCACAAACATCACCTCTAAAACACCCTTAAAGTGAGTCTCACTACAAAATTTAAAATAAGAAATACAATTTTGCATGAAAGTATGAGGTGTGTTGCATTGTGACATTTTCTACATTACTGTAATGCACATTATTATTATTAGTTTGACTGTGATCTACATTATATGTTGCACTCTTTAGCTAAATGAATTACTAAAACATTCAAAGTGTCTGGATGCATTACAGTAATGACAGTTTCAGGGTGAAATGGCTCTTTGTTTATTCAGCCTGAAAAAGGGTTCATATTTATGTTTTATGGACTTATTTTAAATTGATTATTTAATTGATTATACCTGAATTATTTTTGCCTGATTTCAGCCTGAAAAACAAGCTTTTATTTTCTTCATGGAAAAAAGTATTTATTTTTTCTCAATTGATATTGCATGAAAACTTTCTCCTGATTTCCCCTTGACAAAATCTGGCTTAATTTTCTTTATGGAAATTAAGTATTTTTTTTGTTTGTTGATTTTTCATGATTCCAGCCTGCAAAAACAAACAATCAAACAAATAACAGGCTTTAGTTTCTTTATGGAATATATGATTTCTTCTTTTTTTTTTCTCAGTGAATTTTGCCTGATATTTTTACTTGTAATTATTAAAAAAAAGAAAAGATTTATATATATATATATATATATATATATATATATATATATATATATATATAAATATATATATAGTTTATTTAAAAGGGACCATAAAACAATAAATAAGCCTTATTTCCTTTATGGAAAATATAATGTCTTTTTTTTTTTTAAGTTCATTTGATTTTTCATTTGCCTGATTTAAGCCTAAAAATAATAATAAAAAATATGCCTTAATTTCCTTTATGGAAAATATTTTTTTTCTTCAATTAATTATGCATAAAAATGTTGCCTGATTTCACCCTGAAAAAACAAACAAAAGACAGAAACTGTTTATTTTCTTAATGGCAGATATGATGATTTCAGACCACAAAAAAAGCCTGTGTTTGTTGTTGTTCTGCTCAATTTATGTTATATTAAAAATGTTGCCTGATTTCACTGATTTACCTCAATAAAGTAGGTTTTAAAAATAATCTTTTATTTTCTTTCAATTATTTATGCCTAAAAGTGTTGCCTGATTTCAGCCGTGAAAAAACAACAACAACAACAACAACAACGAGGCTTTATTTATTTTCATATTTATTTATATCCTTTAAGGGAAAATAAACATAAAAACAAACAATAAAATAAATTTTTTCAATAGATTTTGCCTGATTTAAGCCAAAAAAAACAGGTTTAATATTTTTAATAGTAAATATAATTTCCTCTTTCTTCAATTGACTTTAAGGTGAACGTTTCGGCGAGATTCAGCCCTTTCCAACAGTGTTAAAACACTTAGTAGATAATGACTCACTCATGGACGACTGAACGGTCGAGTCGTGCTCGAGCTCGTCTTCTTCGATGCAGTCGTATGGCCAGTGACCCAGAGACGGGCAACCGGGCAGCGAGTGAGTGAGGTGATTTGGGCTCGGGTACAGGTGCAGGTTCAGTGACCCCAGCAGAGAGGAAGATGATTGGCTGCTGGACGATGAAGAGCTGCTGTTGGAGATGGTGGAGTGCGGTCTCTTAAACGGCGTGGAGTGATCGAACGAGGAGACCGCTATAGACGCCCGCATCCTCGACTCTGCACAGACAGAAGGACAAACATCAGAGGAAGACTGCCATACGCCTGCACAATACTATTTAACATATTTATATGCATATATTTCATTTTGATATGTTTCTGTATTTCACAATATATGATGACAGACATTAAAAAGACAAAAAGGTCATTAAAAATATATATATTATTGTACATTTATGGACTAGAGTGTTCTTTGAGAAAGTATATTTACAAAGGTCCACTGCCGTGTGACAAACTGCTGCTTATTCATCACATTTTAAGTGCCTCAGATTTGTTAACAGAGACATAACACACGAGTCACGACTTGACTTTGACACGACAAAGCGAATAAACGCACACAAGCAGCCAAAACATGGAAGCAGATTCATTCTGCAGATAACAGACTCTTCTGACGGAGTTCATCTCAATCTCAGGAGCAGCTGTGCTTTTACAACACAACAATCTGCCGCTATACAGCAGGTGGAAACTCAATGTGGGTGTTTGGGACACATTAATGAATATTCGAGACTGTGTAACTGTGTCTCCGCCATTCAAGAAACGTTTGACTACTCATAATTAATCCTTAAAAAATTATGTATATTTTTTGTATTTTTTACAAAATGTTCCATATAATATTATATTTTATTATTCTATATAATTATATTGTAGGCTTTATATATATATTTTTTCAATTACTTACTTTGTATTGTAAAAAAGAAAATCTGTCTTCCGTTGGTCAACAAATCCTGCCCGAAATTCACACCATTGGTGCATCGGGCCACTCAAACAGATTGAACTCGCTCGGTGATTGCATCTTTATGATAATGATGCTATTATTTATTAGCATTTATTATGATAATGATTATATTATTCATTATGATTTATGATTATAATAATATTACTATAATTAAGAAAATGAACATTTTATTTATTATGATTTATAATAAATATATTATTATAATATATCATAATATACATTACATTTGAATATATTATTATAATGATGATATTATTTACTATGATAATGACAATATTTATTATGATAATGATTATATTATTCATTATGATTTATGTTTATAATTATATTATTACAATTATGAAAATTTATATTTTATTTATTATGATTTATAATAAATATATTATTATAATATATCATAATATATGATTATAATATATATTATTACATTTTAATATATTATTATAATAATGATATTATTTACTATGATAATGACAATATATATTATGATAATGATTATATTATTCATTATGATTTATGATTATAATAATAATCATAAATAATCAGACATCTTATAATAATAATAATATTATTACAATTATGAAAATGAATATTTTATTTATTATGATTTATAATAAATATATTATTATAATATATCATAATATACATTATTACATTTCAATATATTATTATAATGATGATATTATTTACTATGATAATGACAATATTTATTATGATAATGATTATATTATTCATTATGATTTATGATTATAATAATAATCATAAATAATCAGACATCTTATAATAATAATAATATTATTACAATTATGAAAATGAATATTTTATTTATTATGATTTATAATAAATATATTATTATAATATATCATAATATACATTATTACATTTCAATATATTATTATAATGATGATATTATTTACTATGATAATGACAATATTTATTATGATAATGATTATATTATTCATTATGATTTATGTTTATAATAATATTATTACAATTATGAAAATTTATATTTTATTTATTATGATTTATAATAAATATATTATTATAATATATTATTATCTATATTATTACATTTTAATATATTATTATAATGATGATATTATTTACTATGATAATGACAATATTTATTATGATAATTATATTAGTTAATGTGATTTATTATGATAATGATTATATTAATCGTTATGATTTATGATTATAATAATAATCATAAATAATCAGACATCTTATAATAATAATAATATTATTACAATTATGAAAATGAATATTTTATTTATTATTTATTTTATTAATATTATAATGACAATATTTATTATGATAATGATATCATTAATATTTGTGATAATGATTATTTTATTTATTATGATTTATGATAATATTATTTATTATGATAATGAAGCAATTTTTTACAATAGAAATGTTATTATCATCATTTATTATGCTAATTACATTATTTATTGCTATTCTGATAATATTGTTTTGATTTTTGACAAGTATTATTTTATTTATAATGATTTATGTTAAAGATATTATTATGATATATTTCAAATGATGATATTATTTATTATTATAACTATGTTATTTATTATTATAATAGCTAAGGCATGATTGATATTATTTATTACAATAATAATTATATTTGTTATTTATTATAATGATAATGATGATATTTTTATTATGATAATAATGATGATTTTTGATGTCTTGCCGATGCAGACATCTTACCTGACCCTTTTATAATGTAGTCGACAGCTCGATCGCTGATGGCAGAATCACTGGGTTTGATGTCCATAAACGGCTTGCTTCCGATCCCCATGGAAACCATCTCCTGCATGCGCAACTCTGTTTAAAGCAACACAAACATCAAACGGGGAATATAAAAGAATCTACAACATAATAAAATAGATCATGCAAAATGCAACATATTTTCAGCTACATATAATAACACAGAGGCAGAAATGGCTCACAATGCATTTTCAGTAAACCACAAAAGATTGAACAGTTGAATGTGTGACTGATGTGCTACTTCTGCAGTTACCAAAGTCTCAAAGGCTCATTCTATTTATGTGTTGTCTGGTTAGTAACTAGTCTTTGCTATGAATAACAGACAAACACCGGAAACACTTTAATTCTTTAAATACATCGGTCAAAAAGATGAGACAAGTTATTGGTCTAATTAATTATACGTTGAATCCTGATTCACCCACTCACTGGATTTATGTTTAAATTATAGATAACGGCCGTATTGGCCACATTAAAGCCATTGTGCTCTGACCTCTGTTGCGTAACGCTTG
The DNA here is from genome assembly GCA_032164185.1 of Moxostoma hubbsi. Classification (NCBI taxonomy): domain Eukaryota; kingdom Metazoa; phylum Chordata; class Actinopteri; order Cypriniformes; family Catostomidae; genus Moxostoma; species Moxostoma hubbsi. The sequence continues at coordinate 2,147,890 of JAVLUX010000014.1, forward strand.
TCTCCACAGGATTTTGCCGATGACAGTCGTCCACACGGCCTTCACCTCACCAGAACTCGCCTGCAGGATGAAAGTATCCTGGGACTTTCGCCGTCGAAACCAGATCTCAAAGCGCAGGCCTCTGTCACCAACATTCTCCGTCATGCCAATCTCTGCTGTCTGAGAGGACACAAAATACTTACGAGGAACACAGGATGGCTGAATGTTAATCTTTTTTCCTGACATTCTGCCAAACATCTCCATTTGTGTACACCGAAAGAAAGAAAGTCATATGGGTTTGGAACAACATTAAGGTGAGTGAATGAGGACAGAGTTTTCATTTTCAGTGAACTGTCACTTTAAGTGTTGTAAGATGACATCAGACTCATTTTCTGTACCTTAAAGGACTGTTTGTAGATGTAGATGTCATAACCGCCTTCGATTTTTTTGGTCTTGCTGAAGAGGATGAGGTCTTCAAATAAGAAGACATGACGGAGGTATTTTTTACGTCCGCACCAAACAATGAACTCATCTTGACAACGAAGTTGACCCTGTTCCTTGAGGTTGACCTGAGAAAAAAACAACATGATGATTTACATTTGCAAAACCCTTAAGCGCTAACGGTGTGACATCCAAACTAAAATGAAATCTAATAAGCGATGAACCTCAAAACACTCTTAATAGGCAGCAGCAAAATAGCACTCAATTGATTTATTTAGAGTTTGCCGTTATTGACACTATAGTCTAATAATACGGGTTATTACATATATGATGATCCTCTTGTGAGTAAACGTGATAATGTAAAGATATGTTTGCAGTGGCTTTTATATTGCCATTGTACTGAAGCCAAAATAAATTGATAGAATTTTACCTGGAAAATATTTACTTTTTATTAAGTTTAGACCCAAAGAGAAATGTTTTGACAATTAATTTAAAATATTATTTGTATAGAGCTTTTAAAATAAATAGAATAGTGAAAAATACAACCCTTATTTCTTATAAACAAGATTATTTTATTTTTATAATAAATCAAATGAAAAATGCATGTGTGGATTGTTGTGTGCATTTGTGGATCTGTTGCGTGCATTTGTGAGATGTTGCGTGCATGTGTGGATTGTTGTGTGCATTTGTGGATCTGTTGCATGCATTTGTGAGATGTTGCGTGCATTTGTGGATCTGTTGTGTGCATTTGTGGATCTGTTGCATGCATTTGTGAGATGTTGCATGCATTTGTGAGATGTTGCGTGCATTTGTGGATCTGTTGTGTGCATTTGTGGATCTGTTGCATGCATTTGTGAGATGTTGCGTGCATTTGTGGATCTGTTGCATGCATTTGTGAGATGTTGCATGCATTTGTGAGATGTTGCGTGCATTTGTGGATCTGTTGCGTGCATTTGTGGATCTGTTGCATGCATTTGTGAGATGTTGCATGCATTTGTGAGATGTTGCATGCATTTGTGAGATGTTGCGTGCATTTGTGGATCTGTTGCATGCATTTGTGAGATGTTGCGTGGATTTGTGGATCTGTTGCGTGGATTTGTGGATCTGTTGCATGCATTTGTGAGATGTTGCGTGCATTTGTGGATCTGTTGCATGCATTTGTGAGATGTTGCATGTATGTGTGGATTGTTGTGTGCATTTGTGGATCTGTTGCATGCATTTGTGAGATGTTGCGTGCATTTGTGGATCTGTTGCGTGCATGTGTGGATTGTTGTGTGCATGTGTGGATCTGTTGCGTGCATTTGTGAGATGTTGTGTGCATTTGTGCATTGTTGTGTGCATTTGTGGATCTGTTGCATGCATTTGTGAGATGTTGCGTGCATGTGTGGATTGTTGTGTGCATTTGTGGATCTGTTGCATGCATTTGTGAGATGTTGCGTGCATTTGTGGATCTGTTGCGTGCATTTGTGGATCTGTTGCATGCATTTGTGAGATGTTGCATGCATTTGTGAGATGTTGCATGCATTTGTGAGATGTTGCGTGCATTTGTGGATCTGTTGCATGCATTTGTGAGATGTTGCGTGCATTTGTGGATCTGTTGCATGGATTTGTGGATCTGTTGCATGCATTTGTGCGATGTTGCGTGCATTTGTGGATCTGTTGCATGCATTTGTGAGATGTTGCGTGCATTTGTGGATCTGTTGCGTGCATGTGTGGATTGTTGTGTGCATGTGTGGATCTGTTGCGTGCATTTGTGAGATGTTGTGTGCATTTGTGGATTGTTGTGTGCATTTGTGGATCTGTTGCGTGCATTTGTGAGATGTTGTGTGCATTTGTGGATTGTTGTGTGCATTTGTGGATCTGTTGCATGCATTTGTGAGATGTTGCGTGCATTTGTGGATCTGTTGCATGCATTTGTGAGATGTTGCATGCATTTGTGAGATGTTGCGTGCATTTGTGGATCTGTTGCGTGCATGTGTGGATTGTTGTGTGCATTTGTGGATCTGTTGCATGCATTTGTGAGATGTTGCGTGCATTTGTGGATCTGTTGCGTGCATGTGTGGATTGTTGTGTGCCTTTGTGGATCTGTTGCGTGCATTTGTGGATCTGTTGCGTGCATTTGTGAGATGTTGTGTGCATTTGTGGATCTGTTGCGTGCATGTGTGGATTGTTGTGAGCATTTGTGAGATGTTGCGTGCATGTGTGGATTGTTGTGTGCATTTGTGGATCTGTTGCATGCATTTGTGAGATGTTGCGTGCATGTGTGGATTGTAATGTGCATTTGTGGATCTGTTGCATGCATGTGTGGATTGTTGTGTGCATTTGTGAGATGTTGCGTGCATGTGTGGATTGTTGTGTGCATTTATGAGATGTTGTGTGCATTTGTGGATTGTTGTGTGCATTTGTGGATCTGTTGCGTGCATGTGTGGATTGTTGTGTGCATTTGTGAGATGTTGCGTGCATGTGTGGATTGTTGTGTGCATTTATGAGATGTTGTGTGCATTTGTGGATTGTTGTGTGCATTTGTGGATCTGTTGCGTGCATGTGTGGATTGTTGTGAGCATTTGTGAGATGTTGCGTGCATGTGTGGACTGTGTGCATTTGTGAGATGTTGCATGCATGTGTGGATTGTAATGTGAATTTGTGGATCTGTTGCATGCATGTGTGGACTGTTGTGAGCATTTGTGAGATGTTGCGTGCATGTGTGGATTGTCGTGTGCATTTGTGGATCTGTTGCGTGCATGGGCGAATTGTTGTGTGCATTTATGATACGTTTTGATACTGTTTTATCTCCATAGTTTTGGAACAATCACAATACAATGGTTTTGTGTAGAGAATCTGTTGCATGCATTTGTGGATTGATATGTGCATTTGTGAATCTGTTGCGTGCATGTGCGGATTGTCGTGTGAAATTGTAAAATGTTTTGATACCGTTTTTTCTTCATAGTTTTAGAACAAAATATTAATTAAATGGCAAACTAAAGCAATAGTATAATTTGAGTTGCTTGATGTATCCATTTAATTTGGCAAACTGAATGAAAAAAAAATCAGTAGCACTAGTAACATTTACTGCCATCCAAACTGCACTTACGTCACATCCGCGAATGGCGTCCATGGCGAGCAGGTCGTTTCCGTGGCGTAGCTGGAATTTGACCATCTCTTCGGCTGTTCGGAGGTCAGTGAGCTCCTGCTCATGAGAGTGACCACACTCTTTGATCAGATCCTTCAGTAGGAGAGCGTATTTACTCATTCTCTGGATGGGCTTCAGCAGGTACGATGCCAGATCCATCTTATCACCCAACTCCAGCTGCTTATTCTGAGGAACAGACGAGACAGGGAACAGAAATATCAACAGGTGTGAAAATCACCTTCAGAAGAGCTTCTATATGCTTCTATATGGAGGAGAAATGAAGAGTTTCACCTTGAAGAAACTGTTTCCATGGCTTGATAGCAAGGCATCCGAGCGCGGCTTGTTTTTGCTGTACAGTGCGTACATTCCAAACAGCTCCTCCTGTAAACCAGTAAAAAGCACATGCATTTAATAACTATATATCTATGTGCTTCTCCATTAAATGTAACTTGAATGCAACTTGCACAATGCATGCAATAATACATTACAAACTCACTTTATTTCTTTAATGTTTGAATTATAACTCACATGTCTCAGGAAGCAGCTGCTGATGGACAGAGGCGAGTGTGCGCAGCTCTCCAGATCTTTCAGGAAGAACTGACTGTGAAAGTCACACAGTTTCTCCAGATTCCCGAAGATAATACTGCGCTTCCCTCTCAGGTCTTGCGGCAGATCCAAGCGCTCCATCTCAGGGAAATAATGCTCAGTGATGTAGCTGAGAGAGCGCACGTACTCTCGCTCTGTGGAGATCATCTCATCCATAATGTGCTGGATTTTACTGCAAACGTCACACACCGTAGTTCATGGGTATTATATTATTTTATAAATGTTGACTACTATTATGCCACAAGTCAACATTTTTCCTAAATTCTTCACTTGGATCATTTTAAGGTAGTCCAATAAACCCACAAGCCTTCAGTTTGCATGTAGGACCACCTTTGATATGAAATGCTTGAAAATTAGTTTTCTTAATCAGTGTTTTTGTCCAGTTTTCCAGCAAAAATATCTAAAAATCCTTAAAGGAACATTCATGGTTCAATGCTTCATCAACAGCATTTGTGGTATAATGTAAATTATAAAAATAACTGCAAAAATTTTTTTTAACTCGTCCGTCCTTTTATTTAAAAAAGCAAAAATGGAGGTCACAACGAGGCACTTCCAATGGAAGTGAATGGGGGCCAATATTTGGAGGGTTTCAAGGCAGAAATGGGATGCTTATAATTTAATAAAAGCACATCATCAATTCATCAGTTAAAACTTGAGTATTATTTGAGCTGTACATTTTTTTAAATCATAATTTATGGTAATTTTAGGGTTTTTACCCGTTACGTTGTCATAGCAACGATTATGTAAAATTGGATATTACTTACACGGATGCGGTTAGTAAGTGATTTGATCAAACTCAAATCATGTTAACACACATATTGTTTACGTTTTGTGGCTATACTTTTGAAACAGGAAACGGATTGGCCCCATTGACTTCCATCGTAGGTGTCTCACTGTAACCCCCATTTTTGCTTTGGGACGATGCTGTCGATTGAGCTTAACTTGTACTGATCCCGAGTTTATATGTTTATATGAACAATTTATATGTTCTTTTATGTTGTTGCAAGGTTTATGCTTAAAATGTATTTGCCAATGCAAAAATGTTATGCATAAACCTCACTAAATTTATTCGATTTCTCCAAAAAACGGAAAAGTATCTTGTTTCATGCATGCTTACATTCTTTACTTCCACTGGAAAATCAGACAAATATACAGAGTACGAAATCAGACGATTATATCGTCTGGACTCAAATAACCGGATCTAATAATCAGCCTCATAATCGCTCCCGTCACCTGCTGTGTCTCTTGATTTCTCCGTCACTGTGTCTGCAGTGAACTCTGGACGGAGAGGACATACTGCGACTGCGGCCCAGCGCTGGACTCTTCACGTCTGGCCGCTGTGGTTTCTTCTCACCGCACACGCTGTTGGTGACCTCCAGTCCTTTGATGTAAACGCCCGTGTACCCGTGATGACTGGCATCCACGTGGGCCTTGTCTCGTGCCATCAGCTCGTAGCTCATCGTCTTCTTCATGATCTTTTTGAGGGGCTGCTTGCGATGGTGTGTCGCAGGGGAATGCAGCGGCTCCGAGTGGCACGAAATGGACGAATCGATGGTGCAGTCGCTGTCCGTGTCGTCAAACAGGGATGGCGAGACTTTGCCACTCTCTGGGGGAAACGGGAAAGGGAGTTGGGTTTTGGAGAAGGGCCCTGCCGAGTCGGGCTTTCCATCATCATAATCGAACGACAGCGTGCTTTGAGAGTTCAATGCGGAAAGGGGGTCTCCTCCGTTTTGGGTCTCTGCAGGTTTATCGAAGTTCTCCGGTGGGCAGGAAGTGGGTTCTGTGGGGGTCAGTGGGGCAGCTGTAGCTTTGGCCAGTATCTCCTCCAGCTGCTGTTTGGTATGTTGGCATTTTTGCCAAACAGTTGTCCAGTGCTGCAGCTCTCGTGGACTGCTGAGGTTTAAAACCATCTGGTTGAGCGAGCTGAAGTTTTCCGAAGAGAACTTTGAGGCCTCGCCGTGGAAGTCCTGCAGAATGTGAAGCGTCGCAGGCGTGCAACTGACCACATCATCGTCCACCCTCAACTGGCTGAAATAATCCTTGCAATGGACCATCCACTGGTTTGCCTGAATGAGAGACATTTTAAACTGTTATCATTTACGTTTCTGCAATTTGGAAGTTGCTTTTATCCACAGTAACGGTGTTCACTGAGTATCAAACCTACGACCGTGGTTTTGCCAGCGCCATTCTTTACCAGTTGTACCCGGCGTTCCAAACAACATAAATGATGCCTTCAGAGGGCACTTCGAGGAGAGCCCAATCAACCATGCAGAACACTGTAAGCTACTTGAAATGCCACGTTTTGGGCCTATAACTCAGAGTTTTTAAGTGTTAATAACTCAAACTATTGAGTACAACATTGAGGCTATGGGGAATACCCAAAATGCTTTGTGCTTTAGTGAATTACCCAAATTTGTGTCCATTCAAATACAATTATTTAGTAGAAACAACAACATTTAAAAAGCAAATCTGAGTTAAGTCTACTTGCATCTGTCACTCACTCGACGTTGTGTTGGTGTAGAGACACTAGGGGTCGCTCTTGAGCGCCCCAAAACACCTCAGATCTTTGAGAAAAGGCCAATGAGAATTGGCGAGTGGAATTTGCATGCCACTCCCCCGGACATACGGGTATAACTCCATTTTAGCCTATATCCTCCACCAACAACAACCACCACTGACTGAAGTTTACAAGTGACGTTTTTTAAGCGAGGTGCCGCTGTCGGGGGAGTCAAAAGATAATTATTAACCTGCAGGCTGCACTCCGCGAGTGGGCTGCGAAAAGATAATAAATAAAAAAGAGTGGGCTGCGGTGAGTGCAGGCAGCCTAGGGACAGTATCCATATTTCAACCCAGTGCCATGACAACACCAGCCCAAAAAAACAGACCGGCCCAACGGGAATTCTCCCAGTGCTCCCGATTGGCCAATCCGGGCCTGCACTGAATCTCCATAAGAGCAGACTCAGCTGAGGGAGCCAGTTCCCCTCTGGAAAAACATCTTAAACATAACGCCAATATTAGTTATCTCTTTGTAATACAAGATAACCAGTTGATATGTTTTGATTGGCTGGATTTAGTTTCGCTTCATTCAGCGTTTTCCCTTTTAGTGTTACATCTGTTAATGCATATGAAGCAATTCTTTACCGATTCGTAGAACTCGTAGAGGTTCAGCAGGACGTCCAGTTCATTCTTGCGTCTGTCGCTGCGCTGAAGGACAGAGTTGACGTTCTGTTTGAATTCTAGAAGAGCCGACCTTGACACGGCATTAGAGTCCCGCATAAACACTGCAGCTTTCTTCTGCTGCTCCTGAGGGGAATACAATAAACACCACAATAACTAGCTGGTTTAAGATGATGCAACATCCAAACATGACATGACCTAGTTGAAAGTCAACATGTACTGTGTCTGGATTTGCTGAAGGTACGTTTGGGACTGGTCAAATAACACTTTTTATAACTTTTATCTTATGGATTCCAAAATAAACCATGTGCTGATCTAAGGATCATGTGGACACGTACGGTGGACTCCTCCATAAACTGGACCAGATTCTGTCTCATGTCCTGAATGGAGCTCAAAGTGAGACTGTACGAGTTCAATGGGGCCAAATGTTTCTCACTCTCCACACAAAACCACCTCTTAACCTGAGGAAATATGACAAAACACAAGAATATTATCATCCCGTATTTTATCCAATAATCGCATTGTTGCCTGTAGAAAATAGTAGCAGCGGGGTCCAGAAAAAATCTGATTTTTGAACATTCCCAAGTATATCAAATTCCCATAGAAGCAGTCAGTACTGTTGCAACAAATCAGATGTTGTGATTGATCTCAGATCAGGGGTGCATTTCCCAATTTCAGCCCTTAAATCTCTCTCTCTGTCGCACTGCCGTCTTCGGTCGGCCTTTATCCCTCTTGAGGACTAATTAGCCTGATTAGGGGCCGGGTGTGCGGACTCATGACCCGGACCCGCCCTCCGCCCTGCTACATTCCTCCCTCGTTCTCTCAGGCCGGGGCGCCCCCGGCATGACATAACCCCCCCCCACACCTGCTCTTTCCCTGGGGAGGGGCGTGCCTAACAGCCGGCAGGTCATCCCCGTCTACCTGGATGAGGGAGGGGACAAGGGGAGGGAAACAAAAAAAAGTGTGGCACCTACACGACGTTTGTGCCAAATTAACAAAAACATTTTAAAAAAGAGAGGGAAAGACCAACATGGAGCGGCAGTGGGAGAGAGAGAGCGAAAAAAAACACTTACTCGCCGGTTCTCCGATATGCCGTAGCTTGGTGCTCGGCCACTCCTCCAAACTCCAACGGATGATAGCCGTGCCTCCCCAGACGGGTTGGAGGACCCTAGTTGACAGAACGCCCTGCCGCGTTCTTGGGAAACAGAAGGGGTCTCCACCTCCCCTGGCAACGATTCTCTCGCTCCAGGCGGTCGGACGGGAGCCCCTCCCTGCTTCAGCAGCTAGTAGGGGTCTCATCCACCCCTGGCAGCGGCCCTGACTGCTCCATGCGGTCGTTTCGGAGCCCCTTCTTCGTGGTCGGCAGCCGTACCTCCGCTCTCAGGCGGCCAGGCTCCTTCATCATCTGGTGGATGGCCACGGCTGCTCCGTTGGGATGGATGGTAGTGGCGAGGACTCTACTATGGCTCATCCCTCCTCCTTCCCGGATTTCGGCACCAGTGTAAAGGGATTAATGAAAAGGAGGCGGCGAGAACCGGCTTGTCGATATAAATAATATTTTAATGAAGAACTGATACAAAAACACAAACACACGACGGTGTCGGACAGCTGTCCGTAAATCTCTCTCTGTCCCACTGCCGTCTCCAGTCGGCCTTTATCCTTCTCTGAGGCTTGATTAGCCTGATTAGGGGCCGGGTGTGTAGCATCACGACCCTGCCCTCCGCCCTGTCACAGTCACGTAAACTCCATTGCTGCCATTTAGGGGATAACACACGCTTTCAGTCGGAGAACACAGCTTTTATGTGTTTATGTTAATGCATAAGTGCTGTTAATATGTTTTTAAAGAGTGCGCATGTGCATATGTGCATCAGGGAAACACCGAAGTCTAATGTAAAAGGAAACCCCACTATTGCAGCGCAATGCATCTGCTGCATTACAAAGTGCATGCATGTCACAAATGCGAGCTCAACCAACGTGGTTCGAATGATGGATGTGCGACAGAGTAACTGCGGTTTCGTGAAACAGTCGTGACTAGCTAGTTCATTTCTGCATCGCACTACGGTGGATACGCCAGTTAAGTCGTTGTACTGGAAAAGCACCCCTGGTTGGTTTGGGTCAAGGCTTAGAACTTTCTGAAATGCCCATAAAGAAAATTCATGGAAAAAAAAATACTTCCAGACCTCAGGACAGAGAAAAAGTCGCACCTCCTCATGTTGCTCCTGGGTCGAGCGCAGCTCCAGAAGAGTCTCCAGCTGCTGTAGTGATTTATTAGACAGAATGACCAGTTTATGGACCTCTTCATCCACCTGGTTGTACAGCGCACTGACCAGATCCACTGCGTCCCTACACATCACATAATTAATTTTGACAGCCACGTAACCATTTGAAAAAGCCTTTATAGAAAAGATTTAATATTGAAAATTGTTTTTGTAGCAATTAACAGGCACATCATGTGAACGTGAGGGAATCAAAAGTCAGTACCTGTAATTCTCATTCTCACACATCTCGTCTTTTCTGATGCGGGCCAGAAACGTGCCGCCCTCCAGCCGCAAGCGGTTCAGTTCTGTGTCTTCTAGAATGTTCTTCATGAGGTTCTTCTGCTGACCTATGACCTCTGACACCTCCTACAACAACACATATAACGGTCATCATGATTCAAATGTTTTCAAACTTGATGAGCAAATGCATCATCTTGAAATCTCTTTAATAGTTCAATGGTTGAGGGATGTTCCCAGCATCTCCACTGAACGTTATGTATTTGACATACAGCTGACAGGGTCAGAATTACCTCAGAGGTCTTCAGACTGCCGATGTTGTTCAGTGTGTCAATGGAGTTTTGAAGGGAAGAGATCGCCACGCTGCAGCTAGTTGCAAATGGTTCGATTTTCTGCCAGTTAAAAGCAAAACATTAATTTAAACACATTTTTTCAACCACACCGAAGTTCAAATACGCGAACAATTTAAAATTGTATTGTGCTATTCACAATGCATACCTGTCTGAAGTGAATGTAGTGGTTGTGGTCATATGGGAAGGTGCCTTCGAAGTCTCTGGTGAGTTGAGATGAATCAATGTGTTTCTGGAGAGCTCTCAGAGACGTCACAACCTCACACTGTGGGAGAAATACAGTTATATATTGTACAGGGGCTCCTAAACTTTTAGACAGACAGACAGACAGACAGACAGACAGACGGACGGACAGACAGACAGACAGACAGACAGAAGGACAAATGGACAGACAGACAGATGGACAGACAGACAGAAGGACAGACAGACAGAAGGACAAATGGACAGACAGACAGATGGACAGACAGACAGAAGGACAGACAGACAGACAGATGGACAGACAGACAGATAGATAGATAGATAGATAGATAGATAGATAGATAGATAGATAGATAGACAGACAGACAGACAAACAGATAGATAGACAGACAGACGAACAGACAGACATATAGACAGGTTGACAGACAGTCAGATATACAAACAGATAGGCAGGTTGACAGACAGAGAGATAGATAGACAGATAGAGAGACAGACAGACTGACAGACAGAAGGACAGACAGACAGAGAGACAAACAAACAAACATACAGGCAGATAGACAGATATATAGACAGGTTGACAGACAGACAGATAGACAAACAGATAGACAGGTTGAAAGACAGACAGATAGACAGACTGACAGACAGATGGGTGGACAGACAGACAGATTGGTAGATAGATAGACAGAGAGATAAATAGATAGACAGACAGACAGACAGAGAGATGGATGATAGGAAAGACAGACAGACAGACATATAGATAGATGACTGATAGGAAAGAAAGACAAACAGACAGGCAGACAGACAGACAGATAGATGATACGAAAGACAGACAGACAGACAGATGATAGGAAAGACAGACAGACAGATAGATGATAGGACAGACAGACAGACAGACAGACAGATGATAGGAAAGACAGACAGACAGATAGACAGATAGATAGACAGACAGACAGACAGACAGACAGATTTACTCACTGGAACTGTGAAGTCTCTCTCTAGTTTAACTGCAGAATCTTTGTCCACGAGTAACAGAACAGAGTAAAGTGCATTTGGTACAGAAGACTGATGGGACAGAACAAATAAAATGGCATTAATAAATATCAAAACTCATGTTCAAAACACATTAATTAAACAAAGACTAAATGGATTAAATCATAAAAATATACTTGTGTTATGAAACACTAGTTGAACATAAAGGATCCATTTCAAACCCCTCTTGTCTCATATATTGTGTATCTGTCTGCAGGTTTAGACTGATCGTTGTCACAGTGTTGTTTCAGAGACGAGCTCACACAGGCCTGTACGTCTGAAGCCCCGAGGACAGACTTTCTTCAAATATTTCACATCACTGACACGACAGAGCGTACATGAATAGTTGCATGTGTGCACTGTTCAAAAGCACAAGCCTGACCCACAAACAACCAAACCTAAAACAGGCCAAAACTTTGCTGAGACTCTTTGCTATTATTCTTTTAATAGATTTTTAATAAATAAAAGTTAACCAACTAAATAACTAACTAAAATGTACTTGATTTAGCTAACTAATAAAAATGTAGTTAATGTAACTAACTAACTAACAGTGTTGGGTGTAATGCATTACTAAGTTATTGTTTAAAATAATTAAATTACTTTTTCATTGGAAAAAGTAAAGTAAGGGATTACTCTTAATTTTTCAGTAATTTATTTACAGTTACTTCTGATGTAATTTCCTAAAATAATTATTAGACTATAGAACAATTTTATATAAAACAAAAGTGAATTTAAATTCGAAATTTAACGTCTAATGTTAAAATGTATGTTTTCTAATTGAACGCTGCCCCTTTAAATTGAAGAAAATTAATAATTAATTTGATTTTATATGACTTATTTGAAAGAATTAAAAGAACAATTTCGTGTCTATCCTTGTATTTTTCATCTGGTCGAGGTTGATAATGGTTTTAGAAAGTAATTAGTAATAAGTAATTAAATTACTTTTCAGACAGAGTAATTAGTACAGTAATATAATTACACTGTAGAAGATGTAATTAGTAGTTTTTTAGAGTAACTTACCCAACACTGCTCACCGACTACAGTAACTAACTAACTACTTATACATTACTTAATGTAACTAACTGGCTAAAATCTATTTAGTTTATTTAGCTAAATATTTTAGTTAACTAATCAA
>JAVLUX010000014.1:2165429-2422929 GCA_032164185.1 Moxostoma hubbsi
GAGACCAACTGTTTGTCTTGTAGCTTTGAGGTCATTTATATTCTAGTGTGCTCCGATTTAGCGCAGTTTTAGCACATATATGCATTTAAAATCATTTCCTAAGACTGTATGTCCACATATGGGGACAGCGAGACAAAGCTGTGAAATTTTAAATAACACTAAGCTATTAAAAGTCTGATTTTGTTCATCAAAGTCTTTATTATGTGTTGATTATTCATGTTACAGACATTATATCATAAATTAGCATAATTTATTCAGATTCAAAGTAATATCCAGCATCATCCAATCACTGTCAATCATGTTCAAATAAAGTGACACATTATAAATGTTGAATCTATGTACTGATGATCATCGTCCCATGTGTGTCAAACATGTTGATCCAAACATCATCTGCAGCCTGAAACTGAACTTTTGATCAGATTTTAGGAGTGAACGCACTTAACTGCATAGAGAGATATAGGATGCTCCCTTGCTCCCTATTTAGTGCATGACTTAACCTCCAGTGTGCTGTCTGTCTGCACTGGTCTCAGAACAGTTATAGGAGAGCTATAGGATGCTCCCTTGCTCCCTATTTAGTTCATGACTTAACCTCCAGTGTGCTGTCTGTCTGCACTGTTCTCAGAACAGTTATAGGAGAGATATAGGATGCTCCCTTGCTCCCTATTTAGTGCATTACTTAACCTACAGTGTGCTGTCTGTCTGCACTGGTCTCAGAACAGCTATAGGAGAGCTATAGGATGCTCCCTCGCTCCCTATTTAGTGCATTACTTAACCTACAGTGTGCTGTCTGTCTGCACTGGTCTCAGAACAGTTACAGGAGAGCTATAGGATGCTCCCTTGCTCCCTATTTAGTGCATGACTTAACCTACAGTGTGCTGTCTGTCTGCACTGGTCTCAGAACAGTTATAGGAGAGCTATAGGATGCTCCCTTGCTCCCTATTTAGTGCATGACTTAAGTGTACATTGTGTTTAGCAGCGTGCCGTTTCACGATAAATCACTCAAATATTAAAAATGGCATATCGGATGAAACTAGAGACTCTAATCTTTTGACTCAAACAGGTTTTAATGTAATAACGTAATTAGATTTCTTACCAGATGTAGTTTTGTTGCCGTTTCTCCCAAAGACAAACTCCGCTGTGATCAGCGCCATGTTGTTTTGTCAAAAGTTTAACCCTTTAATGTCAGCCTAGAGTCTCCTGAACTGAGATCAGTCGGTTTAAATTAAATGAAATTATGCTTAGCCTATAGCGAAGCCAAAATGTTACGTCCACGCATGTGGATGAGGGGTCTCAGGAGGTTAAAGCTAGCAGGCTACATGTAGCCTTTGGCTAAAGTGTGCTATGTTTTCTCTGTCTAAAATAACGCGTAAAGACTAACAAGCTTTTGACGTCATATAAATGAATGTGTCAAAATTAACCATTTCTTTTTATCCAAGTAGAGTCATGTTAACACACATATTGTTTATGTCTTGTGTCTGTACTTTTGAAACAGTGAGTATTATAATGTTTATGGACTGGCCCCATTGACTTCCATTGTAAGTGACTTAAATAAATAAACAAGGTGAAAATATTTTTTGTGGTGATCAACATTATCCCACAAATGCTGTCGATTAATTTTCAATCCTTTAATCAAAGCAGCATTTCTCTGGCAGGAAAAAACAATAAGGTATATTAAAATAATTAAAAGACACATTACAGTCTCAATTAGGGCGACAGTTTAAACAGATTTAATTACACTAACTACAATTGGGGGAACATTTTTTTTTTTTTTTTATATAACTGACCAAAATGTTGACGTTCCCTTAATTTATGGAACGGCGCCAAAAACAGCATTTTATAAAATATTGACGTAGATGTAATTGGATTACAAAGTAATTAGTTACTGTAATCTAATTACTTTTAGGCTAAAAGTAAAGTAGTAGTGTAACTCATTTCACTGTAATTTAATGTAATCAGATTACTGACTTTCAATGAAAGAAAATACTTCTAAGTACATTACTTGGGTTACAAATAATTTTAAGAAATATTACTTATGTGTAATACAGTTAAAATGTCAATTCATATGTCCATACGTCTTTTTGCATTTCGACAATGAACACGGAGAAAATAAACGTTATTTCGAATTTGTTGAGCAGAAAAAAAAAGGGTTTTAGAAAGTAACTTAAAAGTAATGTAATAAGTAATGTGGTTACATTTTAATTAAGTAATCATCAAAGTAATCTGATTATAATTTTATGGAAGTAGTTTTAATAGTAGTAATTTGTAGTGCATTACTTTTTAAAGTAACTTACCCAAAACTAGCTACATATTACAGAATGGTTATAAAAGCATGCTTGATTTTTCAACACAATTTGACAATAAACAACAATGTTGCACAACACCGCTACTCACTGGAAAGTAGCTTGTAACTGGAGAAGCTACACTACTTTTTAATGAAAAAGACTGAGCTACTGTCATGCTAAAGAATGATGTTATTAGCGTTGCAACATTCAGTCAGTTCCTCCCAACACTGCCTATAAATCCTTGTAACAAGCAGCCAAACAACATTTGCTTGACTTTGCATATGACATCTGAGAGCTAAAGCCGAGCTCTGTGGTATCATGGGAACTGGGATCTAACCACAAGGCACCTACTGGAATCGCAAAGGCCAAGTACAACCACATCACCTGTCATCTGATCCAGCCTCAAAGTCACTGGCATTTGTTTTCGGAACAAAGTCTGCGCTGACCTCTACTTTGGTTGGGTTTAGTCATAGAATAGATATTACGTTGAGATGGGTTCACACTAAGCCGCTATACAGCAGCCTCGCTAACTCAGCGGGACACAATAGTTCCCATTATGACTATGGGAAACCATCTGGATGGGAGCTGAAGAGCGCTGGGAGCGGAGCAGGTAGCGGGCACACAGATGCTCCCTCAGGTGTGTCATCGGATCTGCCGTGGCTCTCAGCCGAGACTCAATGGCTCTGATTTTCATGCGCGGGAAAGGAGGCCATCGAGCAGGACGACTACACACACTCTTTCAGAAGGGAATTTACTTAAATCAATGAATGTGTATTTGTGAGTGCGTCCCAGACATCATAAAGAGAAAGTAAAATGAGAGTCACAGAGTATGAATTCATATCTAAGGGCATGTTCAAATGAGCACTTCCTTATACAGTAGACTGCAGGTGTCCCGACATGAGATTTTAACAGTTGTAGCTCTTTTTTACTTGACACGGGAAGTTGCGAGACTTGGAGCAATGGCTAAAGGAGCCCATCTAGTGCATGTTTACATAGGAAAATAATTGAAAAACAGCATGAAAAACGTGTTTGGTGTGTACACCCCTTAACAATATCCTAACCAGGTGTAACGGTGGCCAGCTGGTATGTAGTATATATATATATATATAATATTTAATTGAAAGTTTAGCTTGTTAAAGAGCTGTAAATGATTTTAGCCATTTTAGAATTTCCCCAAACTGAGCCGTTTGATTAGCCACGCCCCCTTTTCCCAAAACCCCACACTCCAAAGATACCAAATGAGCATTATTGAGACCGTCACAAGTAGAAACGGTTGTTAAAAACAACAGCAGCACAATAGCGCCCTCATCTGACAACTGTTATGAACAGCATGGCATAAAAATGGCATTAAGCCTCAATATTTCGCTGCAACTACAATACTATGAGAACGCACAAAATGATTGACAGGTCGAAAGCATCAATGTTTACAGAGTCTAGAGCTGTCACAGAGACCGGTGAGATATCTCACAACACTTATTTCAGTAATATCTTTCAGGGAGTAGTACATTTGTTTTGCAAACCTTTCCATTAAATTTAATTAATAGTTTGCACTTACACAGCCCATTCACTTCATGTAATGAGGTAACCCACCTAAAGAATTCCGGACAGTTTGGAATTTCCTGCGGATAGACCCAAACACTCCCCTCGCCTGCAGCATTATGCAGAAGGCAAAACGCTCTTTCTTTTAAACTCAATGGCAGGAAGAGCTAAATAAAACAGTGTGGTCTCCCTGGCAACATGTTCCCAAACGCGTTCAGTATCATGCCTTTGGGGTACAGGACCTCATCTTAACAGAACATCTTGTTGGAAAGAAAAGCACGCCTATGTTGGGATGGGCCATGCCTGTCACTGAAACATTCCAAAACACAAACGCTATTAGCCCTCACATGCAGACACGAGACATACATTCAGTCCAGAGGCTTTACAAGCCTGCTCACAGACGGGCCAGTTGATGGACCTGCACTGCCCGAACCTTGGACCCCATCGAACCTCACCGAAATGACCTGGGACCTCACTGATTTGCATGCATCACCAAATCGGCCTGGGATTTTACATGGCAACTGGCAGGGGGGAGGGGAGAGTGTTGGGGGTAGAGCCAAAACTTGGTGAGTGGTGGTGGTGGTGGGGGGGGGGGGGGGGGGGGGTAATTGTCATTATTTGCATAAACAAAACACGGCGCCGTTCTGCATAACGCGCCAGCTCATTTTAGCCTATCACGGCCCTTTCAGCACGTTTCGTGACCGACCCACCGGCCCACTCGGTTCTCCCGATGGCCAGTCCGCCCCTGATTGGCCCCAAAGTGCGTCGACCCACGGGGAAAATGCCCAGTATGCCAGATTACCGGTCCGGTCCTGACCATGACTTGCACTGCACACAAATAAACAATACTGGCATTATATTCATGATGTTTAGCCAGAGGGGCCCTTACAGTGAGCCTGGTGTCTCCCAAGGTTATTATTTTATTTATCAAACTAATCAATGATCACTCTTAAGACTTTACAGATATTACAGTTTCATTATCTGTAAACAATGTGTGTTGTGAAAAGCGCTATACAAATAAATGACTTGACTTGACCTGCATTTAGCTGCAGGTGATGCAGTAATTACCCACCACAGCACTGAACCACAACAGGCCGTCTGTAAACCCCTCAGGATGTCTGATTTAAAAAGGGAAGCTAGTTCTGGTTTCTGCCAGAATGAGGGAACGTGCCGTACGTTCGTTAGAAGGCAAAACAGGTTGTCAAGAGACGCTTGTGGTCAGAACTGTGACCGTGTCAGGTTTCTGGATCAACATTCCTATTATCCAATCAGATTTTAGGCTAAGGTTTAAGTTAGGGTTAAGGCGGCAATCTACTCCAGGTTAAAGCGAAGAATGAGTGCGAACAAAATCTGGCCATAAATGTGTTTTCGTGTTTGTTGCGGTGGTTCGAAACCTCGTTCTTATTGCCATTGTTCCATGTGATAGGTGGGTGTGGCTTGGTGCTCCACCTACTTTTATCTTTTTCGTTTCATTTCTTCACTTATTCAAGATCAGTCAACATGAACACACTTGAGTTGGAGTCTTTCGCTTGCTTTTGCTCACATGCCAATGATGACGAAGTTCAGCACTGTAGTTCAAGTATAACACTGGATGGATTATTTTCAATTTGTGCAAGTATAACGAGCTGATCAGGGGTTAGCATCTCTAATCTGGCAACCCGAGAGGATGTTAAAAGCTTGTGGAAGCCCGTTGGATTCCAGTGCAAGATAGTTGAAATATCTAATGTATCTTACTTTAAATCATCGAGTGATTAATACAGCTTCTACAATACAAGTCAAGTTAGATGAAGTCTAGGGCTGGGCGATATGTCGAATATTAATGATATAATCAAGATAATTTTGCTGACGATGTAAAATCGGCAAAGACAAAGATAAACATGGTCTGTTTATGTGGAACATTGTGAACTGTTCAATAAACATCGCCTTTTCTGTGTCACAATAAAAGCCCCAGGTGGGGGTGAAGTCAACAGGACAGAAATAAATTACTTCTGTATAATGCAAATGTAACAATCAAAACAATAATGATAATTCAGCATTATATTATAATAATAAAACCTGACGTAAATTAGTATTATGCAATGTTCAACTGGGGTTTCAATATTAGTCAGTGAAGTAGCTGTGCACAAACATCTGAAGGATCTTTTAAATAATCATTTTTATTAAGCTACTATAAATTAAATATAAATATAAAGTGCATATCAATGAAAACGATTGAAGTTCATTCACCCTTGTGTTTATTTAATGAAAAACTAATTATATTTAAAAAGATTTTTATTTGGCGGGCTGGGTATCTCAGCAATTACTGACGCTGACTATCACCACTGGAGTCATGAGTTTGAATCCAGGGCGTGCTGAGTGACTCCAGTCAGGTCTCCTTAGCAACCAAATTGGCCCAGTTGCTAGGGAGGGTTGTCACATGGGGTAACCTCCTCGTGGTGGTGATTAGTGGTTCTCGCTCTCAATGGGGCGTGTGGTGAGTTGTGTGTGGATCGTGGAGAGTAGCATGAGTCTCCACATGCTGTGAGTCTCCGCGGTGTCATGCACAACGAGTCACGTGATCAGATGTGCGGATTGAAGTGAGTAACCGAGCCACCAGTGCTGGTTGGTTGGATGAAATGATGGTTCCTCTGATAAAAAAAACAACTTTTTAACAACTTTTGAGCCATTTTAGAGCAAATATATAGTTATCGATATATATATCGGCGTATAAGGGCGTAGATTTGGCTTGAACATTGGGGGAGTTACAGTGTGAAGAATCTACACGTTTCCATTGATCATTGTCTAAATATTGGGGGTGGGTTACTTGCTTGTTTTGATTATTTGGGGGGAAGGGTCCCCCTTCCATCCCCTGTATTTCAAATATCGTCAATATGCTGAAAAATATCGAGATATACTTTTTTAAGACATATCGCCCAGCTCAAATGACAACATATTTGTTCACATTAATTTTTACTTGTAGTCAGGACAGCATGTATCTGGTATTTAAATGCTCCTCTAAACGCTGGCACAAGCAGCATGTGCAGTGTCTTAATGTTATACCATGCAGCTGTTTCAACCTTCTTTCTAGCTCTGAGTGAAGGCCAAAGAAGAACTTTGCAGTGAGTGTATCGGAGTTAGGGTTAGGTTTTAGGGTAAGGGGTTTGGTTAGCAGTTTAATTACAGATGTAATTATATGCATGCACTTTAAATGTAAGCCTTAGTGGGTTCTTGGTGCCCCTGCAGGTGATCTAATTATATTTTACCTGAGCTCTCTTTGCTGCTCCGTTTCTCTAAGCCAGGAAAGGCCGCCTCCAAGTCCAGTTTGCCGAAACGGAACGTATAACCGTTCATAAGTTTCTTTGGAAGTCCACTACACGACCCACCAGAGGAAGATCGAGTCCGATGACCTTTAACCTGCGAGCCTTTGTTAGTACGTTCAAGAGATTTGGAGCGTCTCTCTCGTGGACTGAGCTCAGCGCTTTTAACACCCTGCGTTTGTGGGACGTGAGAACCGGAGCGAGATTGGAGAACCTGCTCCTTTGGAACGGAGTGGCTGTCCGAACCTCTTTGCGGTCTTGGCTCTGACTCTGTTGCCTCTTCCAGAATTGATTCAGAGCTGGAGCCCAGATTCATCGGGTTCTGCAGCGCCTCCATATATGACTTACGGAAAAGCCGGCGCGACTCAAAAGCCGCAGAATCTCTAGGATGGCGTTTACGAAGGCTGGGATTACTGAGGTCCGTGCTAAACAAAAGGCTTTTGTGACCAATTCCACCTTCGCTTTTGCCAAAACCCTGATCCGGGCTGCTCAAGGTGGGCGTCTGGGGAAGGGAGTGTGTTTTGGACATGGGACTTTGCTTATCCATCTGGTGCAAGGTTGAGTCTTCCGGGTGGTGGGAGCTGATGCCCATATCCGTGAGGCTACGACTGAGGACGGGTTCCGACACAGTGGACTCCGCCCCTTGTGAGTGCAGGGACTCTCTGGAGCTGCGCCGACTGTCCAGCGTTCCCGTA
Source organism: Moxostoma hubbsi (assembly GCA_032164185.1). Classification (NCBI taxonomy): domain Eukaryota; kingdom Metazoa; phylum Chordata; class Actinopteri; order Cypriniformes; family Catostomidae; genus Moxostoma; species Moxostoma hubbsi. The sequence goes on from JAVLUX010000014.1 coordinate 2,173,242, forward strand.
GAGCCGCGGGTGCTGCAGGTGCTCAGCTGGCCTCGCAAGGCTTCACCGCCACTCCGCGCCTGCATGATGGCGTCGGCAGTGCTGGTCACGAACAAAGGGTTTACCACGTTCTTCCAGGGTGTGCGGTAGACCACGGCGCCTGTACTGAGGAGACAGTTCTGGAGAGGGTGCAGGTTGCGCTCATGGGTTACATTCTGCAAGAAGTCAGGCGTGAAGACGTTGCCGTACATGCTCTCGGCGACTGGGATCTCTGCAATGGTTTGCCCGCTCCCCGAAAGGCATTTTATGACCAGTTTGGCGGCCTTGCGGCCTAAAGGAACCACCTGAAGGTAGAAATCTCCCTGCCTCAGGCGTACTTTATGCAGGGGTGCGAGCTGCAGAACCACTTTCTCATGTAAACACAGTGGCCATCCTTCGTGGTACAGCAACAGGCCTTTGAATCGGAGCTGTGGATAAAAAGGACAAATTATTCCAATTTAATTCCACATTCCTTACAGACGTCCTATGCAGTTTACACTTTTAAAAAGTGGTTAGCAACAATACAAGTTACTAAAGAAGTAACTACCTACACTGAAGTCTACTTAAAGGTGCATAGGGGAGACCAGGTCAAGTTGTCACTTTTTACTTATATTTCTCAGAACAGGTACATTTTTGAAAGTCAGTTTCTGCATAGCCACATACCTTGTAGTCTTGGCTACTTTCATCGATTTTGCCCAGGACAAAAATACAGGTAACTGAACACACGTTGACATACAAGATAGCGTGGTATGTTGTCAGACTTCATGGGATAAGTAGCCACAATGGAACCTGCCATTAAACCAATGGCGTAGGTTTCATGTGAAGATTAGCATATTTCCACTATCGGGCCAAATGAGGGCATGCCATTGCATGCCAGGGCCAGTTACATTCCCACTGTTACTTCCGGGGCATCATCGTGCCTCCTCTGGGCTTCCTATGGGCCAACAGCCAAGCACCCTGGCCCGCCGATTACCCTTGGGACAAAGAAGGCCGACTAGGGATTGAGGTGGGGTCAAAGTCAAATGCTCACAGTTTCGCTGAGTCAGAGCAGAAGGTCAGCACCAAGATACTCATTTCCCAATTTTTCAAGCTATCTAGTTACCAGCTTACCTCAACAGATCAACTGAGAATAGAGAATCGTCAATACTGGTCAGTAGATGAAATCAGGGATCTTTTGAATATTTGGGGAAGTTGTGTATCAAGCACACAACAGTACAAGTTCGGGGAAAAATGCTGTTTTTTCAAGGGCTAGCTAGTCTCCAGAGACTGATACTTCAGCTTGAGCTTCCCTGTTGTGATACTGCCGGGATGTGCGACGTTGGCACCAGGGTGGCGTATTAAGGTCAAGCTGCAGGGCTATTGGCCCGATGGTGGGAATTCAGATCGCGTCTAGAGGTCTGAGGTTATTAGCCCCGTCTGACCAGTTGATAGCCCTGGCTCACACTGGCGGACAGTGGAAAAGCAGCTATAGTGGGGCAACGGGGGATGGTGTCACCACTTTCACAACCACAAAAACTTAATCTACACTTCTTAAAATGTACATGTGGTTTAAACAGCCTGTTATAGTCTTTTCAGTCAAATTTAAAAAGTAAAACAATTATGAGGTGCTGTCCTTTTCTGCATATCGCGGCACCGTTTTGTGGTCTGTTCTACATAACGCAGAGGCTCATTTTAGCTTATCATGGCCCATTCGGCTAATTTTGCGCCCGACCCACCGGCCTGCTCGGTTCTCCCGATGGCCATTCTGCCCCTGATCGGCCCCAAAGTGCGTCGGCCCACCGGGAAAATGCCCGGTATGCCAGATTACCAGTCCAGCCCTGATAGCAACCATGTCACCCTGCAGCTCTTGCCTGGCCAGTATCTGGACGGGAGACCTCCTGGGGAAAACTAAGTTTGCTGCTGGAAGTGGTATTAGGGAGGCCAGCAGGGGGTGCTCACCCTGTGGTCTGTGTGGGTCTTAATGCCCCAGTATAGTTACAGGGACTCTGGGAGTTACTGTAAAAATGCACCGTCCTTTGAATAAGATGTTAAACTGAGGTCCTGACTCTCTGTGGTCATTAAAAATCCCAGGGCACTTCTTGTAAAGAGTAGGGGGTGTAACCCTGGAGTCCTGGCCAAATTCCCCCCATTGGCCCCTATCTATCATGGCCTCCTAATAACCTCCATCCCTGAATTGGCTATATCACTCTACTCTCTCCTCTCCACCAATAGCTGGTGTGTGGTGGGCGTTCTGTACACTATGGCTGCCGTCGCATCATCCAGGTGGATGCTGCACATTGGTGGAGGTTGAGGAGAACCCTCAAATGCAGCAGAAACATGTATGATTAAACACGCTGTGACTCTCAAAGATCATGTCCAAGTTCAGGAAAGTCGTTGTCTGAAAGTAATAATCCCAGCGTTGAATACAACAGTGTACGGTTTCAGATATGCACTCAAACAACGCTACTCTGCAGAAATCAAACACCTCCCATTGCGTTTAATTTCACACTGATCCTCTTTGCCAAGTTCACCGCGGTGAGTTCAATACACTCATTCACTCGTTCATACTCTCTCTCAGGCTCCCACTCGAGCAAAGCGCTTTCTCTGAAGACAAGTCTTGAGCAAGTCAGTCAAGCTTGTTTTAAGGCTGTTGATAACAGAGTCGAGTGGGTTCTAGTGATTAGCAATGCCAATATTTGGCCATTTAGAGATGATCTACATCAATAGATAATAAACTTTTATTTTACTTAGTGAATTTTGAACACATTTTCTGTAAAATCAGTCTTCACTTACAGTAATTGTAGCAACTTGTGTATGTCTCAAATTGTATTGCATGTATATCAGCAATATATTAATCATCAGCTACCCTCCTCTCTAGATATTGTCATTGGCTGCACATCAGTGGCTTTTCAAGTTTCATAAGACCGTATTTATAGACTAGGTAATGCTTTAGTCACACAAAGTGTCCAATGAATCAGTTGAAGTGAGCGCACTCACACAGGCCTCGTGTTTGATAATGTACAGGATTCTCTTGGCAGGTAACAGGAAGTCGAGGAAACAGCGCAGGCCGTCACCGCGGTACTGTCTCTCCACCACACTGAAGAGCTGCCACAGTACGGTAGCCGCGGTCGAGCTGAATGGAGGATAGAGAGCGGAGAGGATGCTCTGAATGCAATTATCCAAAGATTCGGAGTCCTGCAACAAAACAGACAACAAGTGAGTTAGACTTGACATACGCAACGTTTTATTTACCCTCCGTAAATCTCTATAATCTCATTCTCCTCCAAACTGTGGCTTTATGTTCGTTTACGACACATGCTTGAATCAATTATGTCCCAATAAATTGAAATGCCCAATTCCCAGTGCACTTTAAGTCCTCGTGCTCACGTAGTGACTCTGAACCTCAGTTGCCTCCTCATCTGATATCGTCAATCCACGCATCTTTTCACGAGCGTGTTACCGTGGAGACGTAGCGTGTGGAGGCCCACACTATTGGTACACATTAACCGTAGCATCCACGCACAACTCACCACTGAGAGCGAGAACCACATTATAGAGACCACGACGAGGTTACCCCATGTGACTTTACCCTCCCTAGCAACCAGGCCAATTTGGTTGCTTAGGAGACCTGGCTGGAGTCACTCAGCACGCCTTGGATTCAAACTCGCGACTCCAGCGGTGGTAGCCAGCTTCAATATACGCTGAGCTACCCAGACCCCCAAGAATGCAATTTTAATATCTTAATTCAATGGAAACTTTGGCCTGTTCACACAAAGCTATAATTTGGCTTAATTATAGAGGTCAACCGATATATCGGTTTTACAGATTATGCGTTACGATAGCTGTTTTTTTAACAATCGGTTATCATAAAAAATCAGAATGAATAAAGTCGTTATTCACTAAACAAACTGTACCCTCCGTAAATCTCAATCTCATTCTCCTTCGAACTGTCGCTTTATGTTCGGTTACGACACATGCTAGAATCAATTATGTTTGCTGTCATTGATGGGAATAAAAGTTGTGATGCGTCTAAAGGCATTGTAGTTGAATTTGAACAAGAGCAAGAATTAAATTAAAATATTTTAAATGAAACGCAACTTTCGCCTGTTCGCACAAATCTATAATTTGTCTTAATTATAGAAGTCGACCGATATATCGGTTTTACCAATTATGCGGCAAGATAGCTGCTTTTTAAACTATCGGTCATCGTCAAGAATCAGAATGAATTAAGTCATTATTCATTAAAAAACTGTACCCTCCAAAAAACTCTATAATCTCATTCTCCTTCAAATTGTTGCTTTATGCTCGGTTACGACACATGCTGGAATCAATTGTTTGCTGACAATGACGGGAAAAGAGTTGTGATGCGTTTAACAGCATTGTATTTGAATTTGAACATGAACAAGAATGCAATTTGAATATAGCCTGTTCACACGAAGCTATCGTATGGCTTAATTATAGAGGTTGAACGATATATCGGTTTTACCGATTATGCGGCACGACAGCTGTTTATTTAAACTATCGGTTATCATGAAATATCATAATGAATAAAGTCGTTATTCACTATAAAATGAACCCTTCATAAATCTCTATAATCTCATTCTCCTTTGAAATGTTTTTCATGTTTGGTTACGACACCAAACAATTTAGAATCAATGGAATCAAATTAGAGGTTGACTGATATATCGGTTTTACCGATTATCAAATATCGGTTGATCTTTACTTAAGTATACTTGAAATGTAGCGTACAAAGCATATGGAATACTTTTATGAGATTTTCTGGTACATTGCTGTCCCTTTTGGTGATTGACAGCCATCTTTATTGTCAAAAAAGCAGTGAAATCTACTTTTTTTGTTCCACAAAAAACAGCACATGGGCTTGGAACAATTGAGATTAAATTAAACTTTTTTGGGTGCATTATTGCGTTAAATTTCTCTTGATATTGGACACAAAAACATTAAACATGAAATCACACCATATAATTGTAAACAGTACAGTAGTACATAATTCCCCCTCCATGGCCACCATGTTGTTTCTGGTTTGGTTGGTGAAACTGTTTGGGTTGAAATTCCTGACCTGTGATGGTCACAAGTTCAAATCCACAACCCCACTTTACACACACAACAGGATGTCAGGAGGTCGCGGGACGCTGATGAGACAGGAAGCACCTGTCAATGTAACGTCATTGACTGGACAATAACAGGCGGGTTGGAAAATCCTGTCTCTGATGCGGCTCTGTATCATATCTGTTGAGCACTGGATTTTCCCGCAGGATATGTTCACACCAACCTCCTCTACTTACATAACCGTGACCTCAGCCGGTCAACATTAGCTTTAGCCTTTAGGCTCAGAAGCCAGAAGACATGATCTTGTAGTTGTTTGAGTGACAAGACATGTTGAAGAAAACTCAAAGCGAGATCTTGTGGTTTACCCATTTGTTTTGCGCCATTGGCACCACAATGAGTTTCCACATGCCACGATTCCTCCACAGGGCAGCCATTGTTTCATTCCTCCTGCAGAAACTCTAGGAACCTAAATTACCCACACTAGCAGTGCAGCTCACACCGCTCCAGAAATATCAGCTCTTACTGAACCACAGGGAAGAGACGAACCGCACTGTGAAGGAAAAGCTAACAATAGGAGGAAAGGCAACATGATTTCTAACATCATTCAAGGGCGCTTTTTTTAGGACTACAACATGGCTGGATAATGGACTGGGCCAGAGGGCCATCAGCCTGCCAGCGGCCTCCAAAACCTCATGTCATGCGTGTCAAGATTGCCAAATTTTCCCTGTGTCCACAAGATTCAAATGTGGATTTTTGCTGTACTTGGTTTGAACTTGGATGCTTCCTTTAAAATGATTGGTTAAGACCGAAGCTGAATGGGATTGCATGCTATTGGTTCTGTTGTATGCGCTGAGGAACCAGGGACAGTTTAAAGCTTCATTTGCACCGCCTCAACAAATGGCAGCAAACAACAACATCCGACGATTGTTGGGTTCTGTAGGATCGTTGTGTTCGCCCTGTTCGAGGTGTTCATTGGTGTCCATTTTCACCGATTTAACGCGTTCAATCTGCGTTTGTTGGGTCTTGGGATGTTTGCAAACTCATCGCAAACCAGTGTTATTTTCGCTAACAAAAACTCAAATTAAATTGAACCCTTACAAAAAAATCTCCTGCAAACTAGCCACTTATTATTTTTACATGCAATCTGCCGCAAATGTTTGCCTTAAGTTTGCATCTCTTCACTGGTAGTGATAAACCTGCAGCAAACCTTTGGAAAAAATTGGACAAAATTGCGGCTACTTGCATACACTTATGTGGCAATAATGAAGAGTTTACGAGCCCCTTAGAGGACAGGGTGGACATTTTGTTTAGGAAATAGTTTGCGTTCCCTCACAATACATTTACCATGGTTTTACTACAGTAATCCTATTTTAACCAAGTGAAACTATATTGATCATACTGTAAAATGGAAACTATGGTGATAAAAATCATAATTTTGTGGTAATTATGGTTTTACTATACAAATATCATAGTTTCACAATGGCTTTACTATAGTAATATTGTAGTAACCATGACTACGCATGTTTATGTTTCTGGAAGAAACCATGGTTTCACTATAGTAAAATTATAGTAACTATGAAAAGTTTTTTCAGAAAAAAAAAAAATCCGAAAATAATCAGTGGTGAACTTGCGGCAAGTTTGTGGCAAATGTGCCAGAACTCTGTTTTTTTGTAAGGGTAAATAATAACTTTTTCGTTAACTGAAATAAAAGTAAATAACGTGGTCTGACAAACCTAAAACTAAACTAAAATACTTTTTCATAACTCCAACTCCAAAAAAGTTTACGTTTTGATAAATCTGAAACATTTACAATACGTCTTCATTAAAGCTGAAAGCAGATAGTGGTAATAAAAGACAGCCCAGAGATAAATAACAACATTAAAAATATTTAAATTATATCAGTAAACATTTTAGCTTTGGCAGCTAACTTATTAAAGCGTTACGTTCTTTTTTAAATAAAGTAAACTAAATTATATGTTAGTGTTAGGTTCAGTAAACTGGCCTTAAGATTATTGTTGGCTATTATTTTTAGTTATCTAATATTATGTCTTCCAAATTATGCCATTTGAATTTTTTACGCCATAGTAGTTAAATGCAATGTTCTAACCAAGCGGAGACGGAGTGTCCCAACCGCCTGGATGCGGGAAACGGCCGCCGTCCGCGGGGCGAGTTGGGACTGGATTCCCTGACTGCCTGGAGCGAGGGAGCCGCTGCCAGGGGTGGAGGAGTGCCCTGCCGTCCCCAGAGATGCGGAGGGGTCGAGGGAAGACCGCCATCCGCGAGGGTTGGAGGGAAGTAACTCCTTGACCGCCTGGAGCGGTAGGGCCACTGCCAGGGGCGGAGGAATGTCCCCACATGTCGCTAATAAAGCGGAGGGGCGTTCTGTCCGCTGGGGGTCGGAGGTTGACTCCGGTTCGCCCGGAGAGGAGCGGCTGTTGTCCGCCGGAGAGTGTGGAGGAGTGTTCGAGGACCACGCGATGGTACATCGGAGAACCGGTGAGTGAGCTTTTTCTCTCTCTCTCACTCTTTCGCACCGTGTTGGCCTTTTCCCTCAACCATTTTGTTTTTTTGTTGTTGTTTCCCCTCCTGTCTCCTGCCAGGTCGAGGAAGGCGGGGATAACCAGCCAGCAGACAGGCCGTAAAGCACGCCCCTCCCCAAGGAAAGAGGGGGGGGGGGTGTATGTCATGCCGGAGGTACCCGGCCTGAGGTAACGCCGGGAGGAGTGTGGAGTGGAGGGGGGTGGGGCCGGGCTGGAACATTGCACGCCCGGTCCCCAATCGGCCTGAAGGGGTGCGCGAGGGATAAAGGCGGCCAGTGACGACGGTTGGAGAGAGAGAGATCAATCACGGACATGTCCGTTGTGTGTGTGTTTGTTTGTGCATTTTTGTGTACATTTTTTTGTGCAAAGCCGGTTCTCGCCTCCTCCTTGCCCATCCTAACCCCGCGTTACAGTTACGTTGTGCAGTATTTTCACGTTCAGTTTGGACAGACAAATTGATTTTGACGAAACACTACTCAAATTGAGCCTGGTTACCACACAGGGTAAAGGACAAAACACACACTACGAAAGTTTGCATTTCAACGTTGCCGCAAGGAGCACTATAGTGGACATTTTCTATGTCACATCAACAAAAGTCATGGTGGAGCAAAAGTTTGAAGAGTTGCTAAGCAAGTCAATATATTTACAACAACTTTTCTGTACAACAACACATCTATTTGAACGTAACTCTGAGTACTGAAGATTGTTCGCACCACAGTAACGCTGTTAAGTGCATGTTAAGCATGTTGAACCAGACCGTGCATTGGCCAAATGCCTATAGGCCAGAAACATACTTTATGTGTGTCCCCAGGGGCCTTGCAAGACCATGATCTGGCCTTAACCTTGGGTAGATCTTTTGAAAAACATGTTTTGAGCAGTTGCCCTAAACTACAAACTTTAGTCAGTGCAGCCGGCATATCAGTGTGCATCCACCCAAAACATTACTTTTAAGTTGGAGAAGACTAAACATATGGCTAGAAAGGAGGACTTCAAGAGAGAAGATAAGTGTGGCTTTGAAGAAGGAAGATACAGTAAATAAGAATGGGTGAAGGGAGAGGTAGTGACGCATTTCCATAACCTTGAAACAGTTATTTCACCTGGCTGAGGCCAGTTAAAATGCTTTAAATAGTAGCCAGCATACAAGTGTGGGCCTAGAGGAACTGTACATGTGTGTGGCATCTGGTGAAGACACAAGTCAGCGAGGGATCCGCCCTATTTCATGGTGTTTATGGTCGACTGTTTAAGTGCTGCATCAGACCTGGGCCGTAATTATAATGGTGACTAAACGACATGGATTCCAGGTGGTGCGATGTTGCCTTGTACTTTACAAAAACAAAAGATATGCTACCAAGGCACCTACCACAGAAGCTGAACAGCAGAGCTGAGGAACATACATTTGATGGGTATTTTTGTTTGTGGTGCTTGTTTAGGCAAGCTCATAAGGTTAGGGATTTGAAGAAAAATAAAAAAACTCACACCAAGCATTACATTTTGCGCAATGCACATGAATGATTTCCCAACTAGTGCAAATTGTTAAGGGGAGATGCACTATTACAACTCTAAACATTCAGACTTGTGTCTGACGGACAATAAAATGAGCAAACGTCATAACCACAAAGCAACATGCTAAAACACCTAAAGCACCTTAACAACAACATAGCAACATGCTAAAACACCTAAAGCACCTTAACAACAACATAGCAACATGCTAAAACACCTAGAGCAGCTTAACAACAACAGAGCAACATGCTAAAACTCCTAGAACACTTTAGCAAACACATAGCAACATGCTAAAAACACCTAGAGCACTTTAACAACAACATAGCAACATGCTAAAACACCTAGAGCACCTTAACAACAACAGAGCAACATGCTAAAACTCCTAGAACACTTTAGCAAACACATAGCAACATGCTAAAAACATCTAGAGCACCTTAACAACAACAGAGCAACATGCTAAAACTCCTAGAACACTTTAGCAAACACATAGCAACATGTTAAAATCACCTAGAACACTTTAGCAACCACATAGCATCATGCTAAAATCACCTAGAACACCTTAACAACAACATAGCAACATGCTAAAAACACCTAAAACACTTTAGCAACCACATACCAACATGCTAAAAAAGCACCCAGAACACTTTAACATAAACAGGGATCCAACTCTTTTCTAGGCACAATTTTCCAGGGCATTTGATGTGCCCATGGTTGTAATATTTAAGCAACATCACACTAGAGGTCATAATATGTATATTGCGGTTGGATATTTTTTTCTGACTTTGACTCTCACCTCTGAATAAGCAGTTCACTACATAGCCCAGCATAATTATTAAACCCCAAAAAGCTGATCTAATAATAAATATATAGTCTGTATGTGCTGCAGCATGCTTCAGAATGCTCTATGCCATTTACTACACAAACACACAATGATGATGATGCAGTGTTTTTAGTGCATGAGCGGCTGGCTTCACACATTCACTTTGAAGCGTGCAGCACATGCAGATTATATATTTATTACTCAATTAAATCGCAGCATTTTGAAGTTTAATAATGACACTAGGACATATTGCGATTTTAATTTGATTAATTATGCATTCAAATATTCATTTTCATCCCATAGCCTATGTCAATTTTCTTGACATTCCGTGTTTTATAGCTAATGCAATTTTTATGACTGGATTTAGTGATTACGTCCTTGTTTTCCACATAGCGGAAATTATAGGTCCCAACATGTCATAACAACGGTATAAGCATACACCAATCATTGACGTAAAGGTGCATCACCACGCTACCACCTCAGGGTGTCAATACATTTTCCCAAAATATCAGCGGTTCGACCATCGTCTTGAATGTACGTAACAGGGCTTCGTTCATGACAGTCAGCCATTGATGTTGTTACACAATGCACAGGCAGTGACACGGCAGTGACAAAATGATACTAATTTATGTATTTGACAACCATCCCAATCCATGTTTTTGTAAATGAGGCACAAACCTTGTTAGCGACACAGTCAAACAGTTTTGTACAAATATTTTCCAGGAAAAAATGCACTGCAAAATTCCAGGTTTTCCAAAGATGGGTGGGAACCCTGATCCATATAGCAACATGCTAAAAATCACTCAGATCACATTAGCAACAAAATACAGTAGCAACATGCTAAAAACCATGTGATTCCCCCCTTTGTCCTCCTTTTTTCCATCCTGTCTTCTACCTCCACTCTTAATATTTCCTTTAATACTACTTATAAAAATTTATATAAGGGTTGTTTTTTTTGGACATGGTGGGGAGTTGAGAGAAAGGTTTGATGTGGGTAAAATTAACCGTGCTTTTACTATAGTAATATTGTAGTAACCATGATTTTTGGACATAGTTTTAATGTAATTAACCATGGTGTTACTATAGTAACATTTACATTTACATTTATGCATTTGTCAGACGCTTTTATCCAAAGTGACTTACAGAGCCCTTATTACAGGAACAATCCCCCCGGAGCAACCTGGAGTTAAGTGTCTTACTCAAGGACACAATGGTGGTGGCTGTGGGGATCAAACCAGCAACCCCCTGATTACCAGTTATGTGCTTTAGCCCACTACACCACCACCGTTGATTTTACTACAAAATACCTTGTAGTAATGGCAATACTATTTTTACTGTAGTAAAACCATGGTTCATTTTTGTAAGGGAAGGTTAGGGTTAGATTTAGGGGTAGGGGTTAGAGTAGGGTGTCTGTGGGACTCTATATAAACAGTAAACACAGTGCAGTGATGCCAGTATGCTGTATGTTTGTATTTCATTACGAGTGCAAACAGCATCTAACGCTATTTGCACTTAAATCTCTATTTGCCCCTTTTTTCATTATTGACATAATTGGATTCTGTAGAGGATCACGACCTGTTCCGAGTGTCACAGACAGCTGTGAAAAATTATAATAAATGCAACAAAATGCAACTATCCAATTAATCATGCAAAGTGTAGGATGGCAAAAATGGTGACTTTTCAGCTTTTAATAGAGAAGAGAAAACACTTTCCATATATCAACGTCAATGGTCGTTCGTTAAACTCTACAGTATGGTATCTGGCAAATGTTCATTTGTCACTTGATGAAAACTAGTCAAATTAGGCCACGCCCTCATCCTCAAAACCATGAACAAAACTACTACAACCCTGACTGCATTAAATACAGGTTATGGGAACTGTGTTGGGTCATCCAGTGTAAAATCTGAGTCCTGAAGCAAAACTATTTGACAGCAATTGCATTAAACAAACTATCTGTGAACTCCCAACAGTGTTACTGGAAGGTCATTATATGCAAGTAAACAGTGTGTCCGAGTCCTGTCGATCTCTCTTTCTGTCTTTCTCTCTCAGTCTCTGTGGCGGGTGCATTTAGTGGGTCAGACAGACAAAAGCGGTGCGCACCAGCTCTCCAGTGGAGCATGAATCAAGCGCAGGAGTGTAACATGAGAGAAGCAGCTCCGTGTGGGAGCGAATGGAGCGCTGCGGCCAGACAAACAAAGGACACAGGTTACTGAGACCCGCCCCCCATGTGCAGGTTTATGCATCTCTGGAGATGCACGGTGACAAATGTGTGATTACAGAGGTGAAGATCAACGCGGCGACAGAAAGAGTCTGACTGAACATGTCTAATTTACAAACTTGCTTGCTGTTGCTTTGCTTTTCTCAAGATGAGACAATAGACAATAGTTACTGAACATTCAAGGAATCGACCAAATGTCGTTATATACTTTTGTGAATCACAAAAGGGGGTGGGGTGTTGTGGGGTGCTTTGCTGCCATTTTCTGCATATCGCAGCGCCGTTTTGTGGTCCATTCTGCATAACGCGGTGGCTCATTTTAGCTTATCGCGGCCCATTTGGCCGGTTTCGTGGCCGACCCACCAGCCCACTTGGTTCTCCCAAGGGCCAGTCCACCCCTGATCGGCCCCAAAATGCATCGGCCCTCCGATACCTGGCATACCTATCGGGAAAATGCCAGGTATGCCAGATTACCAGTCCAGCCCTGAATGGTGACCAGCGACAGAGTGGCATGGACCTGCCAATGTTTGCCAAATCTTCCCCTCCTCTGCAGCTTTCAAATCACATTATCCATCCCAAACATTCAAACTGGTGCATCGTGTTTAGTTATGGCATGTGTTTTGGTCTAGTAATAGCCATGTTAACATCCAAATTAATTTTATGAGCAAAATCGGAAAATCGCAAAAACAATTTGCAAATGCAGCAGCATTTCCATCCCATGTGTCTAAGAGAAAAGAATCAGCAGTTCTGGGAAAATTGCCACAAAATAGAAATGAAAGTGTAAATTGAAGTCACCGTGGCTCTTTTATTAAAAGAAATTAATTACTAGTGGTTTAATGTGTGCAGACGAAACGCTCTGACAAACTATGTGCCAGCAACATTAAACATTTCCCAAAGTCTAACTGGGAGGTTAACTACTTAAGAAAGTGTTAAGTATTAATTGCAATGGACATTCAGTCTCTTAGACTCTCATCCTGTGCAATATTAATCATGAAGCCGCATTTAGATGATTCACAACGTTTTGAACTCCACATGAAAAGCGCTTGCAGAAAGCATCTTGTTTTACTTTAATCGCTGGCAATGTCCGTGCAATGATAGATACTTCATCTGAATTGTCTGGTATGTGACTCTGGCTAAATGCTTTTATTTCACTCAAGTCCCATCTGAGAATCTAAATGAGCTTTATTGCCAAATTTGCTTCCATGTACAAGGACTTGTTCTTGGTGTCAGAAGCTTCCAGTGCACAAACAATACAACAGCAAGTACCACAGAAGTCAGAGTGATGGTTCTGCAGTCATTAAGTCCTTTGATCTTGGGTTTCTTTGAGACAGGGATGATAGTGGAGCATTTGACACTGCTCCAGTTATCTGTTGAAGATCTGTGTGGAGATGTGGACCAGCTGGTCAGCTCAGGATTTTAGACAAGTGGGTGAAACACCATCTGGGCCCTGTGCTTTCTTTGTATTTTGTTTTTGGAAGACCTGGCACACCTCCTCTTCACAGATCTTAAGTGAAGGTTGAGCAGCAGGAGAGGGGAGGAGGGGGTAGCAGGAGGTGTTGGTGTTTGTGTGAAGTGAAGGTCAGAGCGGGTGTGTTGTGTGAGACTGGGCTTTTCAAATCTACAGTAAAACACATTCAAGTCATCAGCCAGTTGTTGGTTCCCTACAGTGTTGGGGGACGGTGTCTTTGAAGTTAGTAATGTCTTTCAGGCCTCTCCACACTGATACAGATTCGTTAGTTGAAAACTTGTTTTTCAGCTTCTCAATGTAGCTTTATTTAAGCCACTTTAATTTCCGTAGTCAGTGTGTTCCTGGCCCGATAATACAAGATATTGCCCCTGCTTCTGGAAGCATCCTATTTGGCATGACGAAGCTCTCTGAGATTTCCTGTAAACCATGGTTTGTCGTTGTTGAACTTCCTAGTCCTAGTAGGAATGCACATATCCTCAACAAAAACACTCCAATCAGTGCAGTCAAAGCAGGATTATAGTTCCAGCTCTGCTTCATTGGCCCCCTGTTTACAGTCTTTACTACAGGTTTAGCTGATTTTAGTTTCTGCCTGTAGATTGGAAGAAGATGAACAGACAGTGATCAGAGAGTCCCAAAGCTGCTCCAGGAACAGAGCGATATGCATCCTTTAATGTAGTATAACAGTGGTCCGGTATAATTCTGTCCCTAGTGGTAATATTTTGGCAGTTCACAGGTGAGGATGGCTTTGTCACAGAGAATAATAATAAGTGAGTCCAGGTATTGTTGCTCCATGTGTGTTCTGATCAGCCAGCTGTTGCAGTGCTGCATTCATGCACGCATGTGGAGGAATATAAACACTCACCAGAAAAAACTGAGAAATCTCCTGTTGCGAATAGAGAGTGGAGATCCACTAGATGTATACTCAGCAGTGCTGTTCGAAAGCCACACTGTCGGAGCTTGACCAGCATGCCGGCTCGCTTCCCTCGCCTGCTTCTTATGGCATGCTTAAACAACACAGCTGCGCCTCCGACTAAAATGACCAGCAAAACATCCGAACAGTCAAAAACCGGGAAAAGATTGAATGTCCAGCTGTTTGTCCATGGTAAAACTGATTGGGAAAAATCAGGGCCAGTGGTAGCTCAGCGGTTAAGGCTCTGGGTTACTGACCGAAAGGTCGGGGGTTCAAGCTCCAGCACCGTCAAGATACCACTGTTGGGACCTTGAGCAAGGCCCTTGACCCTATCTGCTCCAGGGGCGCTGTTTCATGACTGACCCTGCACTCTGACCCCAGCTTAGTTGGGATATGCGAATAAACTGCATTTCATTGGCTCTGAACCTGTACTCTGCACAATGACAATAAAGTTGAATCTTAATCTCTTAAACACAGGACAAACAAACAAAAATCCACATCAAGGTGCCATCTGCGGCGCCATCTTATAAACCCATATCTGGGTTTGTTTGGTACAAAAATACAGTTAAGTGGCCCTTTCTCCATCACTGACACGGCACAAAGTATCCGCCCTATTCCATCCAGTGTTCAGCAATCGCACGGAGCTGGATAAAATGTCAGAAGCTAATTTGAAAATTGGTAAATGCATCAAACTCGATTAAGAAATATTAACACGTTCATTTCGACAGCTCTAATAGAAATATATATATTTTCAGTAAATGCAGTACCACTGCTCCCTATAAGCAGACTATGCAGTCTGTATAGGGCACCAACCCCCTAGGGAGGCACCATCTTACCCTAGGAGGGCAACAGAAAGTCCACTGGCTGCCCTTACTCGCACGTTATACGTTATACAAGGACCCGAACGCAGTGGAGGAACACAGATGATCGCTTCACGCTCATATCATGCAAAACACCCCCCCCCCCCCCCCCCCACCCCGTCCAGCAACATTTTGGAGATTTTACTCGCATCTCGCATCCTGGTTACCAACTAGCATTTATGCGATATCCTAAAATGTCAATGCACCATTCTATTCATGCAAATGAGATTTTCAGTGAAAATTTCAGCCTGTTTCTCTATATATGGCTTTTTTCGTTGGGTGAACCATTTATTCCCTTAAAATGTATTGTTATTGGGAAAACAAGTAATAATAATAAAAAAAAGAAGAAGAATAAAAAATAAATTGCATCATTTTTTACCTATTGTTAGCTACATGTTTTGTGGTAAAAAAGATTGTACATTGAATGCATTTGAAAGATGTGAGCGGCGCACCTGATGTGATTGACAGCTGTCGAACAGGTTCACGTCTCACAGATGGAATGTCAATTGACTCATGAGAGACAAAAGCAACACTCAGCTGCTCTCAAACAGGTTCTCTAATGAATCTCTGAGCGACTACCTCACAATGACATAAACACACCGATGTAGTCCAAACTTCTGACTGGTAGTGTGTGTCCTTACAGGACTCTTTAACAAGTCAAACTATATTAAAACTGCAGTTCTGAATTGGTGGAAACCCTTCATAAAGGATCTGTGTCTCTAAGGACTTCTAAATGTACTTTAAAATTCCCACCGTCACACCATTAAAACAGTCAAAACAAACGATTCTTGGTATTCTTTAATGAGGAGCCTGGAGTAATATGTAAATACCATGGTTAATGAATACAGTATCATGATGCTATAGTTCAAAAAAACATGGTACCACCACAACACTCAACTGGTGAACAAAATCACTTTCCATAGATGATATGGAACTTCCCAACTTCCCAATATCTGTAAGGAAAAGTTTTTTCCTGTCTGATAGTCCTACACAATCACAGTGGAAAGTGGCTTCAGTTACTAAACTTCAATAAGTTGAAAAGATGATAACACACTTGTTTTTTGGTGGGTGAATACGTTGCCTTAAAAGTGTTGTTCAAACGTAATTCACACCAAAACAGTCCAGTCCAGTGCTTACCTTAATACACAGGTAATTCTCACAGCTGCGCGACTTCACTCGAGAGTGCATAGTGATCAGTGTTCGCATTTAAAGTTCAAAGGGATAAAAAGAAGATAAATAAATAAATACGTTTGATTAATTAATCCAGTGTATGTCCACACATGTTCTCGCAGTCATTTGCGTCTGAGCGACACGGAGCGTGGCAGCTCTGTTGTGTCCATGACTACATCAGCCGGTGTCTCTCTGCGTCTGTGGGAATTTGGAGCTCGGATTCGGCCCTCCTCCCAGTGTCATTCCTCCGGCCTCTCCCTGCTGGATAATGCATACTGATGCAATTTCCTTTAGCACTGAGAAAACACTCAATCTGAGCTGTACACACCACATCAACACCCCCGTCACCGCAACTGCCCCGCAGGGGAACTAACCTTTACTACACCCCCCCCCCCCCCCTTTACTCAGGACTGGTCAAAGCTCCCCCCCACTCTTTCTCCCTCTCTTTGTCCTGACAAAACAAATGGACTAGGGTTTCAGCTTATGTTGTCGCTTTTGTAAAAGGAGGGGAAAAAAGGAAAAGAAGACATCAGCATGCCATTGGTAATTTAAGTCACTCAACTACAATAGTGTTCCTTTAAATCTTGTCAGGAAAACTGCTAATCCCTAAACCAGAGCTGACACAAACTCACTGTTAGGAAAGCAGACCATAAATGAAGTTCAAAAAAGGTTTGCACACAAACACAAACTCGTATGTAAATATGAAATAGCCCCTATAGCCCCTAAAAACACAATAAAAGCTAGATGCGTGATAATTACACAAAATAATAGTTTTAGATGGACTATATCATGTTACATGTCAACTTTAAAAATGTCAGAAGTTGCATGTTGCTTTGCATGCATTGCACCGCCACTGAAAAAACAGCTTCAAAGCAATCAAAAAAAGTGAACCAAATCACTAAACTAGGACTAAAACTCACTGGACATTTGCAAAACCGCCTCAAACCTTAAATTTGGATTATTTGCATGATGCATTGCATTCAACATGGGAAAACATTCACATAAAGTACAAAAAAAGAAGCAAACGAAGGATTGCAAACGACCTCAAATTAAAATCGGGATTATTTACATGTTGCTAGAGAAAACAGAGCATACAAAGTGAACCGGCCTTGGTTCTCCTGATGGCCCAAAGTGCGTTGGGAAAATGCCCGGTATGCCAGATTACCAGTCCAGCCCTGACTAGGACTAACACTAATTAAACTAGCTAGAAAAACAGACTGTCAAAGAAGTACAAAAACCAACAGAAAAAGGTTTGAAAACAACCACAATTGATTATGTGCATGTCGCATTACATTCAACGCATTCACCCAATGTTGGTTAATGTTTCTATAAAACTTAAATTGAAGGATTGCATGCATTGTACAGCATCTGCACCGGGATCAGACTTAACGCAGGGAAAATAAAAAAATGAATAAAACGAGCACTGACCTCGTGAGACCCCCACGTCCACATGCGTGGACATTATGTTTTGGCTTCGCTAAAGGCTAAGCATAATTTAAATTCATTTAAACCAACTGATCTCAGTTCAGGAGACAGGATGTCATTATAGGCTTACATTTTCAACGTACGTGATAAAACAACATAGCGCTGACCACAGCAGAGTTTGTCTTTGGGAGAAATGCCAACAAAACTACATCTGATAAGAAACCAAATTAAGTTTTTATATTAAAACATGTTTGAGTCAAAAGATTAGAGTCTCTAGTTTCATCCAATATGACATTTTAAGAATTTGAGCCATTTATGCCGAAACAGCACACTGTTAAACACGACCACATACGTGGACTATAGGATATATCCTATATTCACTATGCACTGAGAATAAATGGGTTCATCCAAAAGCTGATGGTTGCTTTCAGAAGCTTTATATGGAGTAAGGATGAAAATAAGGTGCATTTCAAACTGTTCTGAGACCAGTGCAGACAGACAGCACACTGGAGGTTAAGTCATGCACTAAATAGGGAGCAAGGGAGCATCCTATAGTTCTCCTATAACTGTTCTGAGACCAGTGCAGACAGACAGCACACTGGAGGTTTAGTCATGCACTAAATAGGGAGCAAGGGAGCATCCTATAGCTCTCCTATAACTGTTCTGAGACCAGTGCAGACAGACAGCACACTGGAGGTTAAGTCATGCACTAAATAGGGAGCAAGGGAGCATCCTATAGCTCTCCTATAACTGTTCTGAGACCAGTGCAGACAGACAGCACACTGGAGGTTAAGTCATGCACTAAATAGGGAGCAAGGGATCATCCTATATCTCTCCTATAACTGTTCTGAGACCAGTGCAGACAGACAGCACACTGGAGGTTAAGTCATGCACTAAATAGGGAGCAAGGGAGCATCCTATAGCTCTCCTATAACTGTTCTGAGACCAGTGCAGACAGACAGCACACTGGAGGTTAAGTCATGCACTAAATAGGGAGCAAGGGAGCATCCTATATTTCTCCTATAACTGTTCTGAGACCAGTGCAGACAGACAGCACACTGGAGGTTTAGTCATGCACTAAATAGGGAGCAAGGGAGCATCCTATAGCTCTCCTATAACTGTTCTGAGACCAGTGCAGACAGACAGCACACTGTAGGTTAAGTAATGCACTAAATAGGGAGCAAGGGAGCATCCCCTAACTGTTCTGAGACCAGTGCAGACAGACAGCACACTGGAGGTTAAGTCATGCACTAAATAGGGAGCAAGGGAGCATCCTATAGCTCTCCTATAACTGTTCTGAGACCAGTGCAGACAGACAGCACACTAGAGGTTAAGTCATGCACTAAATAGGGAGCAAGGGAGCATCCTATATCTCTCCTATAACTGTTCTGAGACCAGTGCAGACAGACAGCACACTGGAGGTTAAGTCATGCACTAAATAGGGAACAAGGGAGCATCCTATATCTCTCCTATAACTGTTCTGAGACCAGTGCAGACAGACAGCACACTGGAGGTTAAGTCATGCACTAAATAGGGAGCAAGGGAGCATCCTATAGCTCTCTTATAACTGTTCTGAGACCAGTGCAGACAGACAGCACACTGGAGGTTAAGTCATTCACTAAATAGGGAGCAAGGGAGCATCCTATAGCTCTCCTATAACTGTTCTGAGACCAGTGCAGACAGACAGCACACTGGAGGTTAAGTCATGCACTAAATAGGGAGCATCCTATAGCTCTCCTATAACTGTTCTGAGATCAGTGCAGACAGACAGCATACTGGAGGTTAAGTAATGCACTAAATAGGGAGCAAGGGAGAATCCTATAGCTCTCCTATAACTGTTCTGAGACCAGTGCTGACAATGTGTCGATGATCATCAGTACATAGATTCACCATTTATAATGTATCACTTTATTTTAACATGATTAACAGTGATTGAATGATGCAGGACGTTACTTTAAATCTGAATTAATTATGCAATTTTATGATGTAATGTCTCAAAAACATGAATAATCAACACTCCTGGAAACATCAAAAATTTGATCAACAAAATCAGACTTTCTATAGTTTAGTGTTATTTAAAATGTCAAAACTTAGTCCCGCTGTCCACATATGTGGACATACATTTTTAGGAAAACTCTTCGGTCTAATAAAAAAAGTTTATTAGGCGCTTCTGGTTACAAATCAAAAAGGGAAATGGAAAATGCACACAGCAATCACGTTCTGGTCTCAGGAGGTTCAATCTTGAATATTTGCATGTTTCATTGCACTCAATGCATTCAGTAAATGAGGGGAAATATTCCTATATAAGGTTAAAAAACAAACCAGTTTGCAAACAACCTCAAATTTTAGTCTTGATTATTTGCATGTTGCTTTGCATTCAATGCATTCACTCAATATTGAGAGAGGTTTCCAACGTTAAAAAATGAACTAATAAGGTTTACAAACACTTTAAAGTTAAATTGATACATTGCATGCGTCGTACAATATCTGCACCAGACTCTAGGCAGGGAAACTGTCTCTTTAAATCTGGTCAGGGGAACAGCGCTAGACTGACACAAACAAGATATATACTGTAGCTACTAGGTAAAAAGCAAGTTATTTAAAAATAAAGTGTATTCAAAGAAACAATCTAGAAGTTTTGCATTGCATGCACCACACCTGCGCCAGACGCATGGAAAAATGAACATGTTCGCACAATGCTGTGGAATGTGTGTATGCTCAAAACATGTCAGAGACGTCCATTACCACCTAAAGATCTTCTAGAGCTGAACCAAAACATTGGAATGCAAGTGAGGAGAGAAACTGTGTTAACCAAGACAAGATCCCGTTAAATAATTGTATGTAAACAGAGGAGCCAGTGTAGTATGGGTAATTCTGTTAGGTTATATTTAGCACACAGCATTTGACATGTCACGTACAACACTGTAACATCAGATATTACACTGTGAATCTTTGAATCATCAAGGTGTTTCCAGAAGGTTTTCAGTGCAGGTTTTGTTTATATCACACCACAATTATCTCATTGTGCTTTATGAGGGACAATATGAGTCTAAATGACCTATATAAATAACTTGATAATCCTGTCCCCATTAACTCACCCTGAAGTCGTTCTAAACTCTTTGCTGTTATTTTAAAGAATAAATAAAAATGTATTTTCTTCACTAATGAATAAAGGAAATATTGTTATTGAAAGCCTTTAAGCTTTGAAGGTGTTTTTAAAGATTTCCTGTTTCAGTGGCATACCCAAAATTAAAGGCTTATAATTTGACAACAAAAACAAGGAGTGTCATGTGTTTGGTATCACTGCAAAGAAAACTTTTAAATTTTTTTTGTTATGATATTTTCTGAGACTCTCAAACTATGAAACTGCAGAAAAATCACACAAACTGCTTTTATTTTGTTCCCAGTCATGTCAACTGTATCTGAGACAAGTGTTGTGTTGATTCGACAAAGCAATCAAAAGTTACAACATTACAAATATAATTGATCAAAGTGTCCAAAAATGTCTCCAAACAAATAAAAGATCATAATTGTACATAAGAACTGATTACACATGCAAACACAACAATGACTAAAGGTTTGCATAGCATGCAGACATGATTTTAGTCATGAGATTTCACAGAATGAGTTTCATTCTGTGTCATTTGAGTCATCATTGAGTCTGTGTCATGTATTTGGCGACATCTCCTGGTGGTCATATGTAACATTGTGCTTCATGTGGGTTATCTAATGATCTATACATCTGATTATCTTGTGTGTGGACTCGTTTGAAAGATAATCATCTCATTCAGTTTCATTCTGTGCCATTTGAGTCATTATTGAGTCTGTGTCGTGTATTTGGCGACATCTCCTGGTGGTCATATGTAACATTGTGCTTCATGTGGATTATCTAATGATCTATACATCTGATTATCTTGTGTGTGGACTCGTTTGAAAGATAATCACCTCATTCAGTTTCATTCTGTGCCATTTGAGTCATTATTGAGTCTTTGTCATGTATTTGGTGCCATCTCCTGGTGGTCATATGTAACATTGTGCTTCATGTGGATTATCTAATGATACATCTGATAATCTTGTGTGTGGACTCGATTGAAAGATAATAATCTCATTCAGTTTCATTCTGTGCCATTTGAGTCATTATTGAGTCTGTGTCGTGTATTTGGCGACATCTCCTGGTGGTCATATGTAATATTGTGCTTCATGTGGATTATCTAATGATCTATACATCTGATTATCTTGTGTGTGGACTCGTTTGAAAGATAATCACCTCATTCAGTTTCATTCTGTGCCATTTGAGTCATTATTGAGTCTTTGTCATGTATTTGGTGCCATCTCCTGGTGGTCATATGTAACATTGTGCTTCATGTGGATTATCTAATGATACATCTGATAATCTTGTGTGTGGACTCGATTGAAAGATAATCATCTCATTCAGTTTCATTCTGTGTCATTTGAGTCATTATTGAGTCTGTGTCATGTATTTGGCGCCATCTCCTGGTGGTCATATGTAACATTGTGCTTCATGTGGATTATCTAATGATCTATACATCTGATTATCTTGTGTGTGGACTCGATTGAAAGATAATCACCTCATTCAGTTTCATTCTGTGCCATTTGAGTCATTATTGAGTCTTTGTCATGTATTTGGCGCCATCTCCTGGTGGTCATATGTAACATTGTGCTTCATGTGGATTATCTAATGATCTATACATCTGATTATCTTGTGTGTGGACTTGTTTGAAAGATATTCACCTCCTCTAAATTATGATATGTCATATTTTGTGTTTACGTTTATTTTTTTGTGAAGTTATAACCGAAAATGTGGCATATAAGCAACACAAACATAATTGTCAAAGACATGTACTCAGCTGTTACTCGCTATATTTTGGTCTGTGATTAAAACAAATAGGCTGGTTGTATTTTACTCTTTAAGAGCTTTATGACACAACATATGACACATGGATATTTGATGAGTGCCATTTTTCTTTATTAATTGTCAAAATGGAGCACTTCTAATTTATCTGAAAATTTCAAAGCACTTGTTCAGTTTTGGTCATAATGTCTACGTGCATTGACAAGTAGAGCTTCTAAAATTATTCTAAACGATACCTATTTTTAGACTGTAGTTATTTATATTTCACGATTATTAATTTTTCTTGTGAAAAGCTTAAAGGGTTTAGAATTTGAATTTACATTATACAACATGCTGATAAAAGCATTATTTACCTACATATGTTTTTTACTATTAGACAAGTTGTGCAAAAACTACAACTAAACTTAATTATCCTTTTTTTTACCTAATTTAATATTATTATAATACTGAATAATAATAATAATAATAATAATAATGAGACACATTCATGTTTATAATTAGAATATAATACTGAATTATTCTTATTATTTTGAGGATTAGTGAATTTTTGAAATATCGCTGTAATGTAAAATAGAAGCATCTTAAAAGGAGTTGATCTAACTCTACCGTTATATTCCATGATTTATTTTTTTAAATCATACAATGGCTTTGTATGAGAAACAGAAACAAAATGTAAATTGTTATTCTCTAAGTATCTTATTCAAGATCTCATTCAGATAAAAAAAAAAAAAATGTGTTTCACTTCAAAATAAATAAATACAAATAAAAAATATTGTTATATCTTCCAGTATAAATGTACAAACATCCTTTAACCCATTGCAAAAAACTGGTCTAAATTTTCAGAGAAACATATAAATAAAAAAGACTACAATTATTCATAAATAATAATGGAGGTGTTTATAATCTTATGATAAACAAAGTTTTTTTTAAGGAAAAACAAACTTTTTGTTGTTGTCCTTAATTTGTAAGCATGTAATTCTGGTTCTGTTCACACTATGTCACTGTGGCACGGTGGAGGGCGGGACCGGGGCGTGATTACGCACGCCCGGTCCCGTATTAGACTAATTAAGCCGTCAAGAGGGATAAAGGCCACTCGCGGACGGCGATGGGAGAGAGAGAGATCGTTCACGGACATGTCCGTAGTGTTTGTCTTTTGAGTTTTCCATTAAACCTTTAGTTTAAATGTCAAGCCGGTTTCTCGCCTCTTCCTTGCCTGTGAGCCTGAACTGTTTTACATTGGTGCCGAAAGCCCGGGAAGGAAGAGGGATACACCGTAGCGGAGTTCTTGCCACTACCCCAAAGAAGCAGCCGCGGCCATCTGCCGGGGGACGAGGAGCCCAGCCGCTTGGACGCGGAGGAATGGCCGCCGACCGCGAGGGGAGAAGGGGCTCCTGGCCGACCGCCTGGAGCGGTCAGGGCCGCTGCCAGGGGCGGAGGATGCCCCTACCAGCCGCTGAAACACGGAGGGGTTGAGGGAAGACCGCCGTCCGCGAGCGGGGAGGGGATCGCGACCGACCGCCTGGAGCGGGAGAACCGCTGCCAGGGGCGGGGGAGTCCCCTTCGGCTCCCCGAGAACGCGGCGGGGCGTTCCGTCCGCCAGGGGCTGGAGGACTGCCTCGGATCTGCCTGGAGAGGCGTGGCTGCCGTTCGGTAGCGGGTGGAGAAGTGGCTGAGGAACGAGCTACGGCATATCAGAGAACCGGCGAGTAAGTTTTTTTTTATTAATCTCTCTCTCCTCTCTCTCTCGCTGCCGCTCTGCGTTGGCCTTTTCCCTCTTTTTTAAATTATGGTGTTCGTGGGAGGGGAGGTACTGCCCAGTGCAGGAACCTCACCCCCATTTTTAATTGTTGTTGTTTCCCTCCCCTTGCCCCCTCCCTCGTCCAGGTTGATGGGGACGACCCGCCGGCAGACCACGCGGGAGGCGCCCCCCCCGAGGGGATGTACGTCAGGCCGGGGGTCCCCAGCCTGAAAGAATGGGGGAGGAATGTGGCACGGTGGAGGGCGGTACCGGGGCGTGATTACGCACGCCCGGTCCCGTATTAGGCTAATTAAGCCATCAAGAGGGATAAAGGCCACTTGCGGACGGCGATGGGAGAGAGAGAGATCGTTCACGGATATGTCCGTTGTCTTATGTGTTTGACTTTTGAGTTTTCCATTAAACGTTTAGTTTAAATGTCAAGCCGGTTTCTCGCCTCTTCCTTGCCCGTGAGCCTGAACTGTTTTACAGTCACTTAGAAAAGTCTCATTTTATTCCAGTAGGTGGCAGCAAACACTAGAAAGACTTTTTTCTCTAACACATTCCATCACAATATACAGATGTGAACTGTAGGTGGAACTCTAACACATTCCATCACAATACACAGATGTGAACTGTAGGTGGCGCTCTAACACATTCCATCACAATACACAGATGTGAACTGTAGGTGGCGCTCTAACACATTCCATCACAATACACAGATGTGAACTGTAGGTGGCGCTCTAACACATTCCATCACAATACACAGATGTGCACTGTAGGTGGCGCTGTAACACATTCCATCACAATACACAGATGTGAACTGTAGGTGGCGCTCTAACACATTCCATCACAATACACAGATGTGAACTGTAGGTGGCGCTGTAACACATTCCATCACAATACACAGATGTGAACTGTAGGTGGCGCTCTAACACATTCCATCACAATACACAGATGTGAACTGTAGGTGGCGCTCTAACACATTCCATCACAATACACAGATGTGAACTGTAGGTGGCGCTCTAACACATTCCATCACAATACACAGATGTGAACTGTAGGTGGCGCTCTAACACATTCCATCACAATACACAGATGTGAACTGTAGGTGGCGCTGTAACACATTCCATCACAATACACAGATGTGAACTGTAGGTGGCGCTCTAACACATTCCATCACAATACACAGATGTGAACTGTAGGTGGCGCTCTAACACATTCCATCACAATACACAGATGTGAACTGTAGGTGGCGCTCTAACACATTCCATCACAATACACAGATGTGAACTGTAGGTGGCGCTCTAACACATTCCATCACAATACACAGATGTGAACTGTAGGTGGCGCTCTAACACATTCCATCACAATACACAGATGTGAACTGTAGGTGGCGCTCTAACACATTTTACCCCTCACAGATGTGCTCGTCCATTGACATTCAGTCAAGCAACACCCTCATTATTTCATTGAATATCTCGGCCTCTGAGTGGACTACAAGCTCAATCTAGGGGTCATTAGAAAGCTGAGATCATCTCCTTTATGATGATATATAACATTATATAATCAATAGTCAAAAACATATTTTTCTGATGATTTGTTTTGCATGCTTTTCCTTCGGGATGGCATGTCTTGTTCTGGACATCTAAGCTATAACATTAGATTATTCAGCCAAGCAAGCTCAGACAAGTAAACAATGGTTAATCTTTTAGAAAACTTCCCAAGGTCAAAGAGAATATAAAGTATTTTGCTATTTGGGGCTTACAGCAGCAGTTATAGGAGCATAAAAAGTCAAGTCAAGTCAATTTTATTTGTATAGCGCCTTTCACAAAACACTTTGTTTCAAAGCAGCTTTACAGAAGATCAGAGACGTTTTTATTTGATGACTTAAAAAAATCATATTTCACTTTGTGATTCTTTTGAAAATCTTTCAAACTGTGTTATTAGGGCAACACAATTAACTATACAGTCACATTCCTGATAATGAGAGCTTTTATTTGATATGTGACTTGTCCATTTATGTGCTATGTGAAGGACTTTTATTTTTATATAAATATTTCTACCCCATTACCTCTAGGGGGCGCTAATTTTCAACGCGAATGTTTTGAGGCCTTATTTTGTTATTTTAAGTTACATAAATGCAGAAGTGATGTTATCTCTGAAAAGTGCAGATTATAAACTTTCAAATGATTCCTCACATGCTTGACTTTTGTATATGGAGATTTTAACGTTTTAAACATTTTGCGATATCGCGCCCCCCTTTGGACCCTACTAAAGATCAAAATACTTGAGAAGAAAAATTGCTTGTTTTCGGGAAAAACATTTGATTTTTAATGTTTTAAAAAAGTGAAAACTATTTCCCACTGTGTTAAGACATTTAACTTGTTTCCCTTTCACAAGTAGTTGTTTATTTTTTATTTTGTTTTAAGCATAACCCTCACTAAATATTGTTAGATTTCACTGAAAACAAGACTATGCATCTCTTAAGTATTTACTTATTTATTTAATCAAGCATATTTATCTTGTTTCAAGGATTTGTATATATTTTCACTAGCAAACAAGATAAAATACTGATTAAGAAAGTGATATTTTTTAGTGTTAGAATGACATGAGGGTGAGTAAATAATAAAAAAAAATATTCATTTGTGCATGAATTCATCCTTTACGTAAAGAGAGAATCACTGTTTCTACATGCGCTTGTGTTCAAGACTAAAAACACAGGAAATTCTTCTCTTATCTGATCGAGGTATTTAAGGTTTTTAATAAACACTGAGCCCGTATCTTTACAATCCATCCATCTGTCCTCCACTAGGGGGGTGTTGTTTTGATTCTGCAGCTGTTTTTACTGCATGTCCATCTGTGTTGAGAAGCCAAAGTGCATTATTAATCTTTATTATTTACATACAGTGTTGCTAAAACAGTTTGCATACTGATGTCACACCTTTACGTCTTTAATCAACACTCATTTGATGATGCTTGGACAGGTAAGCCAATCGTCAGCCAACAACAACATGTTGTTTCCTGTTTTGCAAAATCTCAATATCTCAATGATCTTCTGACTTCTAGAAGACTGTTTTAGAGGAGCTGAACAGGAGATAAGACTCTCCCGTGTGACAGCGGGCATCTGATAACACATCAACACAAATTATTCAAACGACAGGCAGTGGACGTTTTCCCAAATTCGTAACTCAAATGTACGACAGATATTATATTCCCCCACGACATACAGACGCAGCTTAGTAAATATAGTGGAGACGTCCTGAGATATTCCCTAATAAACCTCTCCAGGGATCACTCAAACAAACAGATTGCGATTACGTCTAGATTTCCATGGAAAAAGACTGATGTTCCGAGTTGTTTCTCACCAAAGCCCACTGTATGCCTTCAGAAGACTGGAATATGATGCACGAGTCACATCAACTACTTTTGGGCCCTTTTTCCGTTTTGAAGTGAGTCACAATTCAACTAGAGCTCGACCGATATATCGGTTTTACCGAATAATCGGCACCGATATTTTCCAGTAGTTTGCTTAATTACCCCATGGCCATCGCTGGAGGGTTCTACAATATAATAGCACCCTATACATTAAAAAAACAATAACTTAGGGATGTACTGATATGACCATTTTTGGCCGATACCGATTTTCACAAAAAAAACTATCGGTCGAAAACTATACCGATATTCTGTCATCAGATCACTGTTTTATGTAGGAATGCTTAAAAAATGCACAGAGGTACAAAAGCTTTTTCCTTCTTCTATCAATAAATAATTGCCATTGAACACTGGGGGGCCTATTTTAAGAGCGCAAGCGTGAAGCAGAGTGCAATGCCATGCAAAGTCATGCATGCAAAGTCATGGGTTTGGCCATGAAGTTTTGGTATTTTCGTGCACGCATAAGTTAAGTCTAGGCTCAAGCGAATTTGGAGAAATCGTTTGCACGATGCGCAAATGGGCTGGAGCAAGTACAGTTTAATTCAGAGGTTCTTCTCCGGTTATTTCAGCATCCGTGTCCTATTATATAGTGCGTTCCCTCAAGCACCAACGATTTAAACAAAGACAGCACATTCATAAGAAGTTGGTCGTGTAAATGGGCTGTTCGCTATATTAGAAGAATGGAAAATGGCGTTGTTTTGTGCATTAACTGCATCCTTGACGGATCAATATTTAATTCCTTTTATAGTAGACATCTTGAAATCAGCAGTTTCCTTGGCAAACTTGATTTTAAGCTCGATTACACTTCCTAGTGCCATCTTGCACTCTGCGTATGCGTCAAGCACTAGGAAGCGTAATCGAGCTTGTAGGGTCAGCCACTGATCGCAGGGTTGGCGGTTCGATTAGCGGCCCACGTGACTCCACATGCTGAAGTGTCCTTGGGCAAGACGCTGCACCCTAAGATGATTCTAGAGAATGAAATGAGAACGCCCCCAAAGTTGTTGACCGGGAAGGCGCCTCGTGCCACCCCCATGCAAGATGCCACCCTGGGCGACTGCCCATATCGCCCATGCCTAATTCCGCCACTGCCCATACTAATCGATTGCAAGTCTGAATATTGGGGGGGATGTGTGGGATGACTAATCATATGCAATCTGGTCAAAAACAGACAGTCCTGCACATGATTGACAGCACTGGCGTGTGTTGACGTATGGTGTGTGAGTCTGATGCAGGCCAGTGTTTGCTGAAGAGGGGACGTCCAGCTGTGTCTTTCTTACACACAGACGCTCACCCAACTGTGGAATGTGACACCCTGTTCTCACCTCAGTTACACGGCAGGCCACCCGCATTTTACTGCACGCTTCCTCCAATGAGCCTGACTCATCTTAATAACCTGCTGTATTCACTTTATCTATAGAGAAAAGCTCTCTTCATTCTCTGCTTGTGCCAGTCATCAATAAGCAATGGACTGGATTACCTCTTTAATATCTCAATTGTTTCTCGAAGACTAATTGGAAATTGAATGGAGACTGCTTGGTTGCAAAACCTAGTGAGCTGCCTTGCTGTCTACTGCCTACATAGGCAGCATCCTAGCTGAAATGTACCTCATAAGTGCCTGATTTAGGATGTTCATACAGCCTTTTAACCCAGCAGGCAATGAAGCAATAAGCCACATGCGGCCAAGCGTTACAGTGATTTAACAAGGATTAAGAGTTTCTCTAAGATCCTAAAACCCCCTTACCCATGATAAAATCACTGTACCACATGGATTTGAGAGGTTTAATGCTTTTATACATCCCATTAAACTTTCACAGTGCTCTGCAAAAAGTATGTGAACCCCTAGGCTAATGACGTCAATCAAATCTAATTAGGGTCAGAAGTTGGCAAACCTGGCATCCAATTAATGAAACGAGATTGGAGGTGTGGGTTAGAGCTACTTTGTCTTATAAAAAGCACTCAAACACTTTGAGTTTCTGCTGACGTGGACCGCGCCTCACAAAAAGAGATCTCAGAAGACCTACGATCAAGAATGGTTGCTTTGCATAAAACTGGAAAGGCCTGTAAGTTACCTTGAAGATCTCAGATATTCATCTGTCCACAGTTAGACAAACTGTCTATAAATGGAGATGATTTAGTACTATAGGTACTCTCACTAGAAGTGGCCATTAGATATTCATCTGTCCATAGTTAGACAAACTGTCTATAAATGGAGATGATTTAGTACTATAGGTACTCTCACTAGAAGTGGCCGTTAGATATTCATCTGTCCACTGTTGGACAAACTGTCTATATATGGAGATGATTTAGTACTATAGGTACTCTCACTAGAAGTGGCCGTTAGATATTCATCTGTCCACTGTTGGACAAACTGTCTATATATGGAGATGATTTAGTACTATAGGTACTCTCACTAGAAGTGGCCGTTAGATATTCATCTGTCCACTGTTGGACAAACTGTCTATATATGGAGATGATTTAGTACTATAGGTACTCTCACTAGAAGTGGCCATTAGATATTCATCTGTCCATAGTTAGACAAACTGTCTATAAATGGAGATGATTTAGTACTATAGGTACTCTCACTAGAAGTGGCCATTAGATATTCATCTGTCCATAGTTAGACAAACTGTCTATAAATGGAGATGATTTAGTACTATAGGTACTCTCACTAGAAGTGGCCGTTAGATATTCATCTGTCCACTGTTGGACAAACTGTCTATATATGGAGATGATTTAGTACTATAGGTACTCTCACTAGAAGTGGCCGTTAGATATTCATCTGTCCACTGTTGGACAAACTGTCTATATATGGAGATGATTTAGTACTATAGGTACTCTCACTAGAAGTGGCCGTTAGATATTCATCTGTCCACTGTTGGACAAACTGTCTATATATGGAGATGATTTAGTATTATAGGTACTCTCACTAGAAGTGGCCATTAGATATTCATCTGTCCATAGTTAGACAAACTGTCTATAAATGGAGATGATTTAGTACTATAGGTACTCTCACTAGAAGTGGCCGTTAGATATTCATCTGTCCACTGTTGGACAAACTGTCTATAAATGGAGATGATTCAGTACTATAGGTACCTCACTAGAAGTGGCCGTTAGATATTCATCTGTCCACAGTTAGACAAACTGTCTATAAATGGAGATGATTTAGTACTATAGGTACTCTCACTAGAAGTGGCCGTTAGATATTTATCTGTCCACAGTCAGACAAACTGTCTATAAATGGAGATGATTTAGTACTATAGGTACTCTCACTAGAAGTGGCCGTTAGATATTCATCTGTCCACTGTTGGACAAACTGTCTATAAATGGAGATGATTTAGTACTATAGGTACTCTCACTAGAAGTGGCCGTTAGATATTCATCTGTCCACTGTTGGACAAACTGTCTATATATGGAGATGATTTAGTACTATAGGTACCCTCACTAGAAGTGGCCGTTAGATATTCATCTGTCCACTGTTGGACAAACTGTCTATAAATGGAGATGATTCAGTACTATAGGTACCTCACTAGAAGTGGCCGTTAGATATTCATCTGTCCACAGTTAGACAAACTGTCTATAAATGGAGATGATTTAGTACTATAGGTACTCTCTCTAGAAGTGACCGTTAGATATTCATCTGTCCACAGTTAGACAAACTGTCTATAAATGGAGATGATTTAGTACTATAGGTACTCTCACTAGAAGTGGCCGTTAGATATTCATCTGTCCACAGTTAGACAAACTGTCTATAAATGGAGGTGATTTAGTACTATAGGTACTCTCACTAGAAGTGGCCGTTAGATATTCATCTGTCCACAGTTAGACAAACTGTCTATAAATGGAGATGATTTAGTACTATAGGTACTCTCACTAGAAGTGGCCGTTAGATATTCATCTGTCCACAGTCAGACAAACTGTCTATAAATGGAGATGATTTAGTACTATAGGTACTCTCACTAGAAGTGGCCGTTAGATATTCATCTGTCCACAGTCAGACAAACTGTCTATAAATGGAGATGATTTAGTACTATAAGTACTCTCACTAGAAGTGGCCGTTAGATATTCATGTGTCCACTGTTGGACAAACTGTCTATAAATGGAGATGATTTAGTACTATAGGTACTCTCACTAGAAGTGGCCGTTAGATATTCATCTGTCCACTGTTGGACAAACTGTCTATATATGGAGATGATTTAGTACTATAGGTACCCTCACTAGAAGTGGCCGTTAGATATTCATCTGTCCACTGTTGGACAAACTGTCTATAAATGGAGATGATTCAGTACTATAGGTACCTCACTAGAAGTGGCCGTTAGATATTCATCTGTCCACAGTTAGACAAACTGTCTATAAATGGAGGTGATTTAGTACTATAGGTACTCTCACTAGAAGTGGCCGTTAGATATTCAACTGTCCACAGTTAGACAAACTGTCTATAAATGGAGATGATTTAGTACTATAGGTACTCTCACTAGAAGTGGCCGTTAGATATTCATCTGTCCACAGTTAGACAAACTGTCTATAAATGGAGATGATTTAGTACTATAGGTACTCTCACTAGAAGTGGCCGTTAGATATTCATCTGTCCACAGTTAGACAAACTGTCTATAAATGGAGGTGATTTAGTACTATAGGTACTCTCACTAGAAGTGGCCGTTAGATATTCATCTGTCCACAGTTAGACAAACTGTCTATAAATGGAGATGATTTAGTACTATGGTGTGGTGGAATGATCCGCCCCTTTGGCTCCTCATTATCACCCCGCCTCTTAGGGTCGCCCTTCAGCCAGGCACATAATGGAAGTTGGGCAGGAGAGCAAGAATAGGTGCATAATTCAGAAGCATGTTTTGACAGCGGTGAATGAAGCACACCTGTTGTGAATAGTGCTTCATTACCGCTGTCTTTAAAATGCAGAGCGCACCTCTTCTTGGGGAGCCGGCTGGACTGGATTAGATGAGTCACCGGGGGAGAACGGCACACATCGCGGCTGACAGGCTAGAGGATGGGCCGCCTTCCCCTCTCACCTGCCCCGGGGCCTGGGAAGACAGGCCGCCAAGGACGACACCACCCCTCATGCCGTAGACCCTGGAGGGGAGCGTGTGCGGCCGACGGACCCAGCTCATGCCTGGGCCATGGACAATACCCAACCCTCACGGAGCCCCGTCTCACCGCGAGGATGCCAGATTCCCCCTTTGATATGAACACAATTCCCTTGGGCACTTTATTATCCCCCTTTATGGACAAGTTATTATTTACAATAAATGCCTCTCTGAGGCTTGACGCCACACCCACTGTGTCTGTCTGTTGCCCACCCTCCCACATATGGGTACTCTCACTAGAAGTGGCCGTCCAGCCAAGATGACTCAAAGGGAACACCGCAGAATGCTCAGTGAGGTATAGAAGAACACTAGAGTGACAGATAAAGACTTGAAGGAATCATTGGAACTGGTTAACATCTCAGTTCATGAGTCTAATGTATGGAAAACATGAAACAGGTATGGTGTTCATGCCAGGACAGCACGAAAGAAACCGCTGCTTTCCAATAAAAGTTCTTGGAAGTTTGCCGGAAGTTTGCGGAAAACCACCTTGACACTCAACAACGCTACTGGGAAAATGTTTTGTGGACTGATGAAACTAAGGTTGATTTATTTGCACTACATATGCTGTAAAAATGGGCACCAACATAAAAACGTCATCCCAACAGTGATGTACGGTGGGTGGTCAACTAGTTAGGGTTCACTTACTTTTTCCACAGCACTGTGAATGTTTAATGGGATGTGAATAAAGATTATAACTGTTGTGTGTTGTTAGCTTAAGCATATTGTGTTTGTCTATACAGTGAGTATTTGAACGTTTACGGATTGGCCCCATTGACTTCCATTGTAAGTGCCTCACTGTAACACAGATTTGTGCTTTTGTAAATATAAATGACTGTTACATTTCTCCCCAGTGACATTGTGATCAAAGAATCATGTTACAATAACTACATTTTTGCAAACTGATTTTTATGTGGCCTGTTGTACGTAACATGACAATTTCCTGGCAATCCCATTCACTCAAATCACAATTAAAACGGCAGATTATCAGTTTACTAACACGTACTTTTCACCCTGTTACTCACACAACACTCTCTCATGACAGAGAAAGATCAGAAACAGTCAAAATAAGCTTTGAAGAAAGTTAAAAATGTTGTTGGTTTTGTGAATTGTTTTCTAGTTTATAGTTATTCTTATAACAATTCTTACACATTTCATTACAAAAGCCTTTTGTTTACATATATATATATAAATATATGCAATGTGAATGATTATGACTTCATACAGTAACTGTCTGATCGACAGAAGTAGCAGGAGCTTGTTTTTTCCTCTTTGAAAATGTAATTAAGTAAAAGTACAAGACAAAGTCCAAATCCCCCAAAATAATACTGAAGTATAATACTTTAGTATTTTTACTCTATTACTTTACATCCCTGGTTTTTGAAGCACATTATAAGGCAGATCTGATTACATTATCTACACTATTAATCTCTCTTAAACTATATCTTGCATTAAGAGTACTCACAAAAGTTGTGGATGTCTGTATCCAGTATCAGTGTGTGCATCCGGTGTCTTAAAGCTGTGCAGTCTTCAAGACCCGACTTGAGAAAGAGACATTAGTTTCCACCTCACACTGCCTTCAGTGAACACACACACACACACACACACACACACACACACACACACACACACACACACACACACACACTCACACACATGTTGGTGCAGCTATCACTAGGAGGACTCTCCATAGACAAAATTATTTTTATACTGTATGGATTATAGATTCTGTCCCCTAAACTTCACAAAAAACTTCTGCATTTTTACATTTTCAATAAAACATCGTTTAGTATGTTTAAGTGATTGAAATTATGGGGACACTAGAAATGTCCTCATAAACCACATTTATAGCATAATACCCTTGTAATTACCAGTTTGTAACCTAAAATAAATTTACTCGTAAACCACTTAAACCCACACACACACACACACACACACACACACACACACACACACACACTGTCACACACACACACACTCACAGTCACACACACACACACACACACACACACACACATAAACACACACACACACACACACACAAACACACACACACACATAAACACAAACTCACAAACACACACACACACTCACTCTCTCATGCACACAAGCACACACAAACACATACACACAGTCACACACACACACACACTCACTCACAAACACACACACTCACACACAAACACTCACACACACACACAAACACTCACACATACACACAGTCACACAAACACACACACACACACAGTCTCACACACACACTCACACACATATACACACACACACACACACACACACTCACACATACACACAGTCACACACACACACTCACGCACACTCTTAGACACACACACACTCACACACACACACACACACACACACACAAACGGTCTGGGAATCAAACCCGCTCTTGTGTGGGAGTGTAGGACACACACAGAAGTCTAATATCAAACTCTCTCAAGGACTTCAGGATACACCCTCCAAATCCCAGTGTATTGTGTATTTTGGGAAACAGACTCAGTTCTCAGTTAAAGGGATAGTTCACCCAAAAATTATCTTCTAAAATCATTTATTCCCCCTCCTGCCGTCTCAAATTCATATGACTATCTTACTTCTGCCGGAAAAAAAAAATTTATATATATATTTTGAAAAAAGTGCATGATGTTCTTGTCCATACAATGTAAGTCAATGGGGTCCAAAACTTTAAAGGCAGAGCGGTTTAATCCATGTCCATTGACACAAATGAGATATTAACACAATGTTCCAGATTTGGAGCTCAACTGACTACAAAAATGCAGACAAAACATGATTGATTGAACATTACTTGTATTGAACCTGGAACGTTCCTTAAAAGAGATGTTACTTGCGATTTGTCTTTTCTTGGGCAAATCCATTTATAGTGTTTTATG
The DNA here is from genome assembly GCA_032164185.1 of Moxostoma hubbsi. NCBI lineage: Eukaryota > Metazoa > Chordata > Actinopteri > Cypriniformes > Catostomidae > Moxostoma > Moxostoma hubbsi. Next base: position 2,209,262 of record JAVLUX010000014.1, read on the forward strand.
GGACCCCGAATCTTAAGGATGAACACATTCACACAGGTCCACACTATGTCCTTCCTTGGGAACTGCTTGACCTGAAGTCAAACCGTGATTAAGAACACATTGAGATAATGAGTAGTAGTTTATATTTAACCGCACTTTCAGTGTTTGGTGTGACAGACTCAAACCTTCATCAATCACTGCAGAAACAATCACACTTAACTATCCACTGACAACCGGAGTGTAATTCACTGTATCGCTGATGGTTTTAAACTGACCCGACTCTCTCAACACCCTCAGAACGGATCGGACGCATCCATCAAACAGTCCATCATGAGAGGCGTAAACAGGGCAAGAGAAATCGTCCCAGGACAAAGGTGTGGGGGGGGTGCTGAACCTAAAGTTGGTGAGAGCTGGGGGGCTGTTCGCTGTCCTTTTCTATATAACATGGTGCCTCATTTTAGCTTATCATGCCCATTCGGACAATTTCATGGCCGACCCACCAGCCCGCTAGCCTCATCCGATGGCAATTCAGCCCATATCAGCACCAAAGTGTGTCGGCCCACCGGGAAAATGCCCGGTATGCCAGATTGCCAGTCCAGCCCTGGGCGTAAACGTAGTGAAACAATTGCATTTTCAGCGGCCATAATCTGATTTGCTGGCGCTACGCTACTTCTGGAGGTCAGAGGTGCACCACTGCTTTTGTGGAAGAAATAACCACTGAATTTGCCAAAGTTCACAAAGGTTACAGGAATCAAATCTTTGAAACATCAGAGTTTGTTCGAGCCACTTAGTAGCAAGTTCTAGTTCAAGTAGTTTTATTGTCATTTTAACCATTCACGGCGTACACAGTGAAACGAAACACCGTTCCTCCAGCTCCATGGTGCTACTTAAAAACAACACAGACCTACATAAACTGCACGTGCAAACAGTGCAAAACAGTACAATAATTAGTAAAACGGGACAATAGGTTCGGTAAATGACAGTGTTGCGTTGAACAGTACACAGTTCTGTGGAATAGGTCCATACAATGCATGTGAATGGTGACCAAAACTTTGGGGGTCCAAAAAGGTGATGAATGCAGCATAAACGTAATCTATCAAACTCCAGTGATTTAATAAATGTCTTCGGCAATGATCCAGTCAGTTTTTGGTGAGAACAGACCATAATACAATTCCTTTTCACTGTGCATCTTGAAAGCAGTCTCCTTGGCAAGCCATACACACACACACACACACACAAACAGACACACACACACACTTTTATCTGCATCATGTATTCAGTTGTCCTGCAGGTCTCTATAATACAGCAAACAGAGAATAGGGGAAAAGTTTGTATTTGCTCCACAGGATAAACATGAGGAAAATGGCGCCATCTGGTGCAAAATATTATAAATGTGCATTTTGAAGTCAGGGCTCCAGAATGAAAGCATAATAAAATAGACTTCATGATGTGATGCTTTAATGGCACCGGGATCAAATATTGCAGTTTTAATGGGGATTTTTTTGTCCTGAAGGTCCTGAGTGAAACTATTTTGTGTACACAGTGTATTATAGGTGTATTATAGATGTATTATAGGTGTATTATAGATGTATTATAGATGTATTATAGATGTATTATAGTTGTATTATAGGTGTATTATAGATGTATTATAGGTGTATTATAGATGTATTATAGATTTATTATAGGTGTATTATAGTTGTATTATAGTTGTATTATAGATGTATTATAGATGTATTATAGATGTATTATAGGTGTATTATAGATGTATTATAGTTGTATTATAGGTGTATTATAGATGTATTATAGGTGTATTATAGTTGTATTATAGGTGTATTATAGTTGTATTATAGGTGTATTATAGATGTATTATAGTTGTATTATAGGTGTATTATAGGTGTATTATAGTTGTATTATAGTTGTATTATAGGTGTATTATAGATTTATTATAGATGAATTATAGATGTATTATAGATGTATTATAGGTGTATTATAGATGTATTATAGTTGTATTATAGGTGTATTATAGATGTATTATAGATGTATTATAGGTGTATTATAGTTGTATTATAGATGTATTATAGTTGTATTATAGGTGTATTATAGTTGTATTATAGATGTATTATAGATGTATTATAGTTGTATTATAGGTGTATTATAGATGTATTATAGGTGTATTATAGTTGTATTATAGGTGTATTATAGATGTATTATAGATGTATTATAGTTGTATTATAGATGTATTATAGTTGTATTATAGGTGTATTATAGTTGTATTATAGATGTATTATAGATGTATTATAGGTGTATTATAGATTTATTATAGGTGTATTATAGTTGTATTATAGTTGTATTATAGATGTATTATAGGTGTATTATAGATTTATTATAGATTTATTATAGATGTATTATAGATGTATTATAGGTGTATTATAGATGTATTATAGGTGTATTATAGATGTATTATAGGTGTATTATAGATGTATTATAGATGTATTATAGGTGTATTATAGATGTATTATAGGTGTATTATAGTTGTATTATAGATGTATGACAGGTGTATTAGAGATGTATTATAGGTGTATTATAGTTGTATTATAGATGTATTATAGATGTATGACAGGTGTATTAGAGATGTATTATAGATGTATTATAGGTGTATTATAGATTTATTATAGATGTATTATAGATGTATTACAGGTGTATTATAGATGTATTATAGATGTATTATAGATGTATTATAGGTGTATTATAGATTTATTATAGATGTATTATATGTGTGTTATAGGTGTATTATAGGTGTGTTATAGGTGTATTATAGATTTATTATAGATGTATTATAGGTGTATTATAGATGTATTATAGGTGTATTATAGATGTATTATAGATGTATTACAGGTGTATTATAGATGTATTATAGGTGTATTATAGATGTATTATAGGTGTATTATAGATGTATTATAGGTGTATTATAGGTGTATTATAGTTGTATTATAGATGTATTATAGATGTATTACAGGTGTATTATAGATGTATTATAGGTGTATTATAGATTTATTACAGGTGTATTATAGATGTATTATAGGTGTATTATAGATTTATTATAGATGTATTATAGATGTATTATAGGTGTATTATAGATGTATTATAGGTGTATTATAGATGTATTATAGATGTATTATAGGTGTATTATAGATGTATTATAGGTGTATTATAGTTGTATTATAGATGTATGACAGGTGTATTAGAGATGTATTATAGGTGTATTATAGTTGTATTATAGATGTATTATAGATGTATGACAGGTGTATTATAGATGTATTATAGATGTATTATAGATGTAATATAGGTGTATTATAGATTTATTATAGATGTATTATATGTGTGTTATAGGTGTATTATAGGTGTATTATAGATTTATTATAGATGTATTATAGGTGTATTATAGATGTATTATAGGTGTATTATAGGTGTATTATAGATGTATTATAGGTGTATTATAGATGTATTATAGATGTATTACAGGTGTATTATAGATGTATTATAGGTGTATTATAGATTTATTATAGATGTATTATAGATGTATTACAGGTGTATTATAGATGTATTATAGGTGTATTATAGATGTATTATAGATGTATTACAGGTGTATTATAGATGTATTATAGATTTATTACAGGTGTATTATAGATGTATTATAGGTGTATTATAGATTTATTATAGATGTATTATAGGTGTATTATAGATGAATTATAGATTTATTATAGATGTATTATAGGTTTATTATACATGTATTATAGATTTATTATAGATTTATTATAGGTGTATTATAGGTGTATTATAGATTTATTATAGGTGTATTATAGATTTATTATAGATGTATTATAGATGTATTATAGATGTATTATAGATTTATTATAGGTGTATTATAGATTTATTATAGGTGTATTATAGATGTATTATAGATGTATTATAGGTGTATTATAGATTTATTATAGGTGTATTATAGATTTATTATAGATGTATTATAGATGTATTATAGATTTATTATAGGTGTATTATAGATTTATTATAGGTGTATTATAGATGTATTATAGATGTATTATAGATTTATTATAGGTGTATTATAGATTTATTATAGGTGTATTATAGGTGTATTATAGATGTATTGATTTATTATAGGTGTATTATAGATTTATTATAGGTTTATTATAGGTGTATTATAGATTTATTATAGGTTTATTATAGGTGTATTATAGATTTATTATAGATGTATTATAGGTGTATTATAGATGTATTATAGATTTATTATAGGTGTATTATAGATGTATTATAGATGTATTATAGATTTATTATAGGTGTATTATAGATTTATTATAGGTGTATTATAGATTTATTATAGGTGTATTATAGATGTATTATAGATTTATTATAGGTGTATTATAGATGTATTATAGATTTATTATAGATGTATTATAGATGTATTAAAGATTTATTATAGGTGTATTATAGATGTATTATAGATGTATTATAGATTTATTATAGGTGTATTATAGATTTATTATAGATGTATTATAGATTTATTATAGGTGTATTATAGATTTATTATAGATGTATTATATATGTGTTATAGGTGTATTATAGATTTATTATAGGTGTATTATAGGTGTATTATAGATGTATTATAGATTTATTATAGGTGTATTATAGATTTATTATAGATGTATTATAGGTGTATTATAGATGTATTATAGATTTATTATAGGTGTATTATAGATTTATTATAGATGTATTATAGGTGTATTATAGATGTATTATAGATTTATTATAGGTGTATTATAGATGTATTATAGATTTATTATAGGTGTATTAGAGATGTATTATAGATTTATTATAGGTGTATTATAGATTTATTATAGGTGTATTATAGATGTATTATAGATGTATTATAGGTGTATTATAGATGTATTATAGGTGTATTATATATGTGTTATAGGTGTATTATAGATTTATTATAGGTGTATTATAGATTTATTATAGGTGTATTATAGGTGTATTATAGATTTATTATAGATGTATTATAGGTGTATTATAGATGTATTATAGGTGTATTATAGGTGTATTATAGATGTATTATAGGAACTGAAGTTGAAATATCAAGATTACCCAAAAATACACACCTTTGGCTAAATGTATGCCGTTGGCATTAACAGCCAAAATGATCGAGAAAACTAATATGAACAAGACAAAAATGTCCAGAAGGTCACACAAGATAATTAGTATTTTTATAATGTATTTTAATAGTTTAATATTGAAAGTCTGGGTCTGAAGGATAAAACAGTCAAATCTAGACATAAAACACATTTGAAAAGTACCAAAAGCTAATGATGACGATCTGTTAAAAAGTCTGTAATTCAGTTTTAATTAAACCTTCATATAACAAAATCTAATTTGTTTCCCCACGCTGGTCTAGAACTGTGGATGACAAAAACAGTCATTATTAATCCCTGTATATATCGTTCAGGTTTCTTCCTGTCTAAGTGGATCTGATGACGAATAAGCAGCAAAATGAACCAGACTTCATGCTGACAGTTGAGTCTCGTTGACGGTCAGTTGTCACAGCACACACAGACTGTCTGGAGCATTTTACAGCAGAGGAACTCAATGGGTGAGACACACCTGTCATCTGTCCTCCCCCTGGAGACCCCAGACCTGGGAACACAAAGACCACTGTCTTCTCTACACTGTAGGCACAGGTGGCGGGAGAACCGGAGGGGTCATGTTACACACACAGTGTGTGTGTGAGTGTGTGTGTGTGTGTGTGTGTGAGTGTGAGTGTATGTGAGTGTGTGTTTGTGAGTGTGTGTGTGTGTGTGTGTGAGTGAGTGTATGTGAGTGTGTGTGTGAGAGTGTGTGTGTGAATGTGTGTGTTTGTGAGTGTGTGTGTGTGTGTGTGTGAATGTGTGTTTGTGAGTGTGTGTGTGTTTGTTTGTGAGTGTGTGTGTGAGTGTTTGTGTGAGTGTGTGTTTGTGAGTGTGTTTGTGAGTGTGTGTGTGTGTTTGTTTTTTGTGTGTGTGTGTGTGTTTTTGTGTGTGTGTGAGTGTGTGTGTGTGTGTGTGTGTGTGTGTGTGTGTGTGAGTATTATCAGCTGAACTGATCTGAGACACTGAACAAATGGTGAAGGAAACTTCTGGCACCTAAACACAAATGTTCATGCTACTAAATGTTGAGGGTAAAGGGTCAGTGAACACAGAAAAACAGTGCCAAAATGAGGAGAGGCGTGCTGTTAATTTACTAAAAGATCAGACTTTTGATTTTCACCTGACGAGCATTAAAACGGCTGATAAAAATCCCTTACACTCTCATTATATGAACCGAATCCACATACGATCAGAAAAGGACGTTGTTGTTTTCGATCTGTGGGATTTTGACGTTTGGTGCATCAGAAATAGTAAACCTAGTGTGAAATGAACATTAAGCTAAAATGGTATTTCTTTCATTTACATGCATCTGATAAATATTTAAATAGCAATACTGCATTAGATATTCAGGCTTTTTTTCAGAGAATGTATACTTACAGTGATGTATATTTTCTTACTTAATATATTTTTATATAGTCAAAACAAGTAAATCCAAATCCAAAGTATTTAGATTACATTACTGACCTTGATTAATCTAACGGAATACATTACAAATGAGGCAATCAATTGAGCTTTTCCTGTTGATCTGGGAACATACTTATTTACTATGGATATTAACCCTGTAAGCTAGGATGGGCACGCGGTGGGCCCGCGAGAATAAAACATAATCGACAAAATATGAGAAAACTACAATTTATATTTAAAAAAATGGCACTGTACATATTATTGCAATCAGTAAAAACATCAATCTCATCAAATATTCATGTGTCATATGTTGTTGGAAAGATCTCAAAGAGTTGAATACAACCTGACTTTTTGTTTTACTCACAGACAAAAATATAGCGAGTAATAGCTAATTATATGTCTTTGACAATTATGTTGGTGTTGCTTAAATGACGCGTTTTCGCTTATAACTTGACGAAAAATAATCTGAACATATAAACTATCACATATCATTATTTAGAGGAGGTGATTATCTTTCAAACGAGTCCACACACAAGATAATCAGATGTAAAGATCATTAGATAATCCACATGAAGCACAATGTTACATATGACCACCAGGAGATGTCGCCAAATACATGACACAGACTCAATGATGACTCAAATGGCACAGAATGAAACTGAATGAGGCGATTATCTTTCAATCGAGTCCACACACAAGATAATCAGATGTATAGATCATTAGATAATCCACATGAAGCACAATGTTACATATGACCACCAGGAGATGGCACCAAATACATGACACAGACTCAATGATGACTCAAATGACACAGAATGAAACTGAATGAGATGATTATCTTTCAAACGAGTCCACACACAAGATAATCAGATGTATTGATCATTAGATAATCCACATGAAGCACAATGTTACATATGACCACCAGGAGATGGCGCCAAATACACGACACAGACTCAATGATGACTCAAATGACACAGAATGAAACTCATTCTGTGAAATCTCATGAGTAAAATCATGTCTGCATGCTATGCAAACCTTTAGTCATTGTTGTGTTTGCATGTGTAATCAGTTCTTATGTACAATTATTATCTTTTATGTCTTTGGAGATGTTTTTGGACACTATGATAAAATATATTTGTAATGCTGTAAATTTAGATTACTTTATCGTATCGACAAAAGATTTTAGGCAGATACAGTTGACAAGATTGGGAAGAAAATAAAAGCAGTTTTTCAGAGCTAACATATTTACACCCAGAGATATATAATGTCAAATAAGAAAATAGGAAAAAAGACAAAAAAAGTTACGTTTTGGTTTAAATTGTGTGATTTTTCAGCAGTTACTTAGTCTGAGCGTCTCAGAATGCATCATAATCTACATCATTAAAACATCTGAAAAGTTTCCTTTAAAATGACACCAAACACGTTACACTCCTTGTTTTGTTTCATCGAGTTATATGCCTTTAATTTTGGGTATGCCACTGAAACAGGAAATCTTTAAAAACACCTTCGCAGTCTCTGAAAGTATATTTTCCAAGCTTAATATATGGCACTGCGCATACAACAACATTTACAATCTACAGATTCAGGATCAAATCTTACATTTGAACAAACTATAATTTGTGTCCAAAGAAACTCAAGCCACTCACCTTCGTCCCCTGTCGCTGTCCTTTGACTCCACAGACTGAATCCCTCAGTCGGAGTGATTGGGAGCGCTGGACTGTGGCGACAGCTGTATAACCACAGCTCAAACCACACGTGTTTCATCAGTCACTCGCGTCTGTCTGAGAAAAAACATCCCAATCAGTCTCATCACAGGGTCATCAGTGGGCAGGACACACTCATCTAATCAGTCTCAACAATCTCTCTTCCATACGGTCTGAAAGTCTGAAGTACTGAACCACAGCAGGGGTGTAAAGTGTAAGTGAGTGCACTTAGAAGGGAACGTTATTTTGATAAAAGCAAGCAGGTATTATAATGGTGAAGTATGTACGGTGATATGAAGTCTTTCAGCATCTGAGTTTCTAATTACATTTAGTGAGGATTATGCCATATATAAAAATACAATGTTTAAGTGTGTATAAATAAATATTATGTATGATTGTTTATTATCTTAACAACGCATCATCATGTATCAGTCCTAAAGTAGAAAACCTTGTCGTATTTATTCGCCCAGTGAGTAAATTTCACAAGTAATTAAAAAGGTATATTTTACGTAAATTTTCGAGGCTTATAAAACAGGCTTGAATAATTAATAATGGTTTCATTGTTTGGAAGTTTATTTAAATCGTTTATATTGTTGATTTTGATGTTTCGTCTTGTTGATTTTGATGTTACGTCTTGTTGATTTTGATGTTTTGTCTTGTTGATTTTGATGTTACGTCTTGTTGATTTTGATGTTTCGTCTTGTTGATTTTGATGTTTCGTCTTGTTGATTTTGATGTTACGTCTTGTTGATTTTACGTCTTGTTGATTTTGATGTCACGTCTTGTTGATTTTACGTCTTGTTGATTTTGATGTTACGTCTTGTTGATTTTGATGTTACATCTTGTTGATTTTGATGTCACGTCTTGTTGATTTTGATGTCACGTCTTGTTGATTTTGATGTTACGTCTCGTTGATTTTGATGTTACGTCTCGTTGATTTTGATGTCACGTCTTGTTGATTTTGATGTTACGTCTTGTTGATTTTGATGTCACGTCTTGTTGATTTTGATGTCACGTCTTGTTGATTTTGATGTTACGTCTCGTTGATTTTGATGTTACGTCTTGTTGATACATCTTGTTGATTTTGATGTTACGTCTTGTTGATACATCTTGTTGATTTTGATGTTACGTCTTGTTGATTTTGATGTCACGTCTTGTTGATTTTGATGTCACGTCTTGTTGATTTTGATGTTACGTCTCGTTGATTTTGATGTTACGTCTTGTTGATACATCTTGTTGATTTTGATGTTACGTCTTGTTGATTTTGATGTCACGTCTTGTTGATTTTGATGTTACGTCTCGTTGATTTTGATGTTACGTCTTGTTGATACATCTTGTTGATTTTGATGTAACGTCTTGTTGATACATCTTGTTGATTTTGATGTCACGTCTTGTTGATTTTGATGTCACGTCTTGTTGATTTTGATGTTACGTCTTGTTGATTTTGATGTTACGTCTTGTTGATACATCTTGTTGATTTTGATGTTACGTCTTGTTGATACATCTTGTTGATTTTGATGTTACGTCTTGTTGATACATCTTGTTGATTTTGATGTTACGTCTTGTTGATTTTGATGTTACGTCTTGTTGATTTTGATGTTACGTCTTGTTGATACATCTTGTTGATTTTGATGTTACGTCTTGTTGATACATCTTGTTGATTTTGATGTTACGTCTTGTTGATTTTGATGTTACGTCTTGTTGATACATCTTGTTGATTTTGATGTTACGTCTTGTTGATTTTGATGTTACATCTTGTTGATTTTGATGTCACGTCTTGTTGATTTTGATGTCACGTCTTGTTGATTTTGATGTTACGTCTTGTTGATTTTGATGTCACGTCTTGTTGATTTTGATGTCACGTCTTGTTGATTTTGATGTCACGTCTTATTGATTTTGATGTCACGTCTTGTTGATTTTGATGTCACGTCTTGTTGATTTAGATGTCACGTCTTGTTGATTTTACGTCTTGTTGATTTTGATGTCACGTCTTGTTGATTTTACGTCTTGTTGATTTTGATGATACGTCTTGTTGATTTTGATGTTACATCTTGTTGATTTTGATGTCACGTCTTGTTGATTTTGATGTTTCGTCTTGTTGATTTTGATGTTACGTCTTATTGATTTTGATGTCACGTCTTGTTGATTTTGATGTTTCGTCTTGTTGATTTTGATGTTTCGTCTTGTTGATTTTGTTGTTACGTCTTATTGATTTTGATGTTTCATCTTGTTGATTTTGTTGTTACATCTTGTTGATTTTGATGTTACGTCTTGTTGATTTTGATGTTTCATCTCGTTGATTTTGATGTTACGTCTCGTTGATTTTGATGTTACGTCTCGTTGATTTTGATGTCACGTCTTGTTGATTTTGATGTTACGTCTTGTTGATTTTGATGTAACGTCTTGTTGATACATCTTGTTGATTTTGATGTCACGTCTTGTTGATTTTGATGTTACGTCTTGTTGATTTTGATGTTACGTCTTGTTGATACATCTTGTTGATTTTGATGTTACGTCTTGTTGATACATCTTGTTGATTTTGATGTTACGTCTTGTTGATACATCTTGTTGATTTTGATGTTACGTCTTGTTGATTTTGATGTTACGTCTTGTTGATTTTGATGTTACGTCTTGTTGATACATCTTGTTGATTTTGATGTTACGTCTTGTTGATATATCTTGTTGATTTTGATGTTACGTCTTGTTGATTTTGATGTTACGTCTTGTTGATACATCTTGTTGATTTTGATGTTACGTCTTGTTGATACATCTTGTTGATTTTGATGTTACGTCTTGTTGATTTTGATGTTACATCTTGTTGATTTTGATGTCACGTCTTGTTGATTTTGATGTCACGTCTTGTTGATTTTGATGTTACGTCTTGTTGATTTTGATGTCACGTCTTGTTGATTTTGATGTCACGTCTTGTTGATTTTACGTCTTGTTGATTTTGATGTCACGTCTTGTTGATTTTACGTCTTGTTGATTTTGATGATACGTCTTGTTGATTTTGATGTTACATCTTGTTGATTTTGATGTCACGTCTTGTTGATTTTGATGTTTCGTCTTGTTGATTTTGATGTTACGTCTTATTGATTTTGATGTCACGTCTTGTTGATTTTGATGTTTCGTCTTGTTGATTTTGATGTTTCGTCTTATTGATTTTGATGTTTCGTCTTGTTGATTTTGTTGTTACGTCTTATTGATTTTGATGTTTCATCTTGTTGATTTTGTTGTTACGTCTTATTGATTTTGATGTTACATCTTGTTGATTTTGATGTTACGTCTCGTTGATTTTGATGTTTCATCTCGTTGATTTTGATGTTACGTCTCGTTGATTTTGATGTTACGTCTCGTTGATTTTGATGTCACGTCTTGTTGATTTTGATGTTACGTCTTGTTGATTTTGATGTTACGTCTTGTTGATACATCTTGTTGATTTTGATGTTACGTCTTGTTGATTTTGATGTTACGTCTTGTTGATACATCTTGTTGATTTTGATGTTACGTCTTGTTGATACATCTTGTTGATTTTGATGTTACGTCTTGTTGATACATCTTGTTGATTTTGATGTTACGTCTTGTTGATTTTGATGTCACGTCTTGTTGATTTTGATGTTACGTCTTGTTGATTTTGATGTTACGTCTTGTTGATTTTGTTGTTACGTCTTGTTGATTTTGATGTTACATCTTGTTGATACATCTTGTTAATTTTGATGTTTCGTCTCGTTGATTTTGATGTTACGTCTCGTTGATTTTGATGTTACGTCTTGTTGATTTTGTTGTTACGTCTTGTTGATTTTGATGTTACATCTTGTTGATTTTGATGTTATGTCTTGTTGATTTTGATGTTACGTCTTGTTGATACATCTTGTTGATTTTGATGTTACGTCTTGTTGATTTTGATGTTTCGTCTCGTTGATTTTGATGTTTCGTCTCGTTGATTTTGATGTTACGTCTCGTTGATTTTGATGTTACATCTTGTTGATTTTGATGTTACGTCTTGATACGTCTTGTTGATTTTGATGTTACGTCTTGATACGTCTTGTTGATTTTGATGTTACGTCTTGTTGATACGTCTTGTTGATTTTGATGTTACGTCTTGTTGATTTTGTTGTTACGTCTTGTTGATTTTGATGTTACATCTTGTTGATACGTCTTGTTGATTTTGATGTTACATCTTGTTGATACGTCTTGTTGATTTTGATGTTACGTCTTGTTGATACGTCTTGTTGATTTTGATGTTACGTCTTGTTGATACATCTTGTTGATTTTGATGTTACGTCTTGTTGATACGTCTTGTTGATTTTGATGTTACGTCTTGTTGATACGTCTTGTTGATTTTGATGTTACGTCTTGTTGATACGTCTTGTTGATTTTGATGTTACGTCTTGTTGATTTTGTTGTTACGTCTTGTTGATTTTGTTGTTACGTCTTCTTGATACGTCTTGTTGATTTTGTTGTTACGTCTTGTTGATTTTGTTGTTACGTCTTGTTGATTTTGATGTTACATCTTGTTGATACGTCTTGTTGATTTTGTTGTTACGTCTTGTTGATTTTGATGTTACATCTTGTTGATACGTCTTGTTGATTTTGTTGTTACGTCTTGTTGATTTTGATGTTACATCTTGTTGATACGTCTTGTTGATTTTGATGTTACATCTTGTTGATACATTTTGTTGATTTTGATGTTACGTCTTGTTGATTTTGTTGTTACGTCTTGTTGATACGTCTTGTTGATTTTGATGTTACGTCTTGTTGATACGTCTTGTTGATTTTGATGTTACGTCTTGTTGATACGTCTTGTTGATTTTGATGTTATGTCTTGTTGATTTTGATGTCACGTCTTGTTGATACATCTTGTTGATACATCTTGTTGATTTTGATGTTACGTCTTGTTGATTTTGATGTTACGTCTTGTTGATACGTCTTGTTGATTTTGATGTTACGTCTTGTTGATACGTCTTGTTGATTTTGATGTTATGTCTTGTTGATTTTGATGTTACGTCTTGTTGATACATCTTGTTGATTTTGATGTTTCGTCTCGTTGATTTTGATGTTACGTCTCGTTGATTTTGATGTTACATCTTGTTGATTTTGTTGTTACGTCTTGTTGATTTTGATTTTACATCTTGTTGATTTTGATGTCACGTCTTGTTGATTTTGATGTTACGTCTTGTTGATACATCTTGTTGATTTTGATGTTACGTCTTGTTGATTTTGATGTTACGTCTCGTTGATTTTGATGTTACGTCTCGTTGATTTTGATGTCACGTCTTGTTGATTTTGATGATACGTCTTGTTGATTTTGATGTCACGTCTTGTTGATTTTGATGATACGTCTTGTTGATTTTGATGTTACGTCTTGTTGATTTTGATGTTTCGTCTTGTTGATTTTGATGTTACGTCTTGTTGATTTTGATGATACGTCTTGTTGATTTTGATGATACGTCTTGTTGATTTTGATGTTTCGTCTTGTTGATACGTCTTGTTGATTTTGATGTTACGTCTTGTTGATACGTCTTGTTGATTTTGATGTTACGTCTTGTTGATTTTGATGTTATGTCTTGTTGATACATCTTGTTGATTTTGATGTTACGTCTTGTTGATTTTGATGTTTCGTCTTGTTGATTTTGATGTCACGTCTTGTTGATACATCTTGTTGATTTTGATGTTATGTCTTGTTGATTTTGATGTTACGTCTTGTTGATATTTCAAGGTAAAAAAAATATAAATATATGTAAAACGTTTTCTCCAGGTTACTCCATTTGACCTGAACAAAATGTGTCTTTTCATAAAATGTCGAAATACAGATTTATATAAAAAAGTTTTTCTTTTAACTTGACAGTCTTGAGTTCAAATGCGTCCTCTCTATTTTTTTTTTATTTTTTTTTGTCAGGTGACAAATTTTGTTTTATCTAAATATTGGTTACATCAAATAATAATATTTTACAGAACAGCTAAATTGTTTTACTTCTTATTTAGGGAAATAATAATTATAAAAAAAATATTCTGCATTACTTACAGCTGTCACCAGATGGTTACACCACATGACATTTTTTACTTTAAGCATCACATTTTATTATAGTTACAAAATATATCTATTTTGTGTTAATTGCATTTTTTATGTATTTTAGAATAACTTAATTTAATAGATTCTGGGGGAATAAAAATAAAGAAAAAAGAAGAAAAGAGCATCATGTCTTTGACCCGTATCATTTAACAACAGCAAATGATATATTCACAAACTTCTATGAAACAGACAATTATTTACATATAATTATTGACTCGGGATTTCACGGGAAAACAAAAAGATTATCGATAGAACTTTTGGAACATATAAAGCCGCGGTCGCGCTACACTTTGTGTACCATTAACTTCCATTCAAATGCAGGACAGCAGAAATGCACATTCCGCTGCGGACGAAAGTTCAGGTTTGGTGAACTCTGACCTGTGAATTTGAATGACGAGAGGACATGTGACTCTTATGAGGCTCATGCTACTCTCCACGATCCACACACAACTCACCACACGCCCCATTGAGAGCGAGAACCACTAATCACCACCACGAGGAGGTTACCCCATGTGACTCTACCCTCCCTAGCAACTGGGACAATTTGGTTGCTAAGGAGACCTGACTGGAGTCACTCAGCACGCCCTGGATTCAAACTCACGACTCCAGGTGTGATAGTCACCGTCAATACTCGCTGAAATTTGTAAATAGTGGAACACACACATTGTTCCGCTGTGGTCGGGAGAAGAGAGCAGATGTTAGATTATATTGTCACATGGATTACAGGAAGCACTCAGCAAACACGTCCAGGTGTGCACGACAGATGAGAGCAAAACTACAGACAGACGACCCCTCCTTTATATCAATAAAACCCTTCACTACTGACTGAGAGACCCGTCGACAGCTTACAGGTATAGGTCACCCAAAAATTACATTATTTACTCGTGTCGTTCCAAACGTGTATGTTGTGAGTTAGGGCGAACTATCCCTTTAAGAGACAAAAGTATCTCAGGAACCGAATTTTCTTTCTAATGGGATCTCTGAGAAGGAACACAGGGTGAAATATGGCGTTAAGTTCAAGTATGTCATTTTCAAAGGCTACGATTAAGGAGAGAAGGAAGAGAAGCTAATGGCAGGTCCTCATCGTACACCTGGACTTCCCAGTCTTTCATCAACGGAGGAAAAGTAAAAAATTACAGGCTAATGAAGCCAAAGGCTTTCAAACATTCACTGTGAGTGAGTCACCGAGGGCTGAATGACCTGATCGATCAATTTTCAGACAGTGGAGAGATTTGCTTTCATGTTCATGTCAGAAAGACGGTAAATATCTTGGGAGGGCATCTTTATGTTAAAAAAAATGTCAGGCTGAGTTTGGGGAAAATTAAGAGTCATTCATTCTGGAATCGGACTACACTGGTCACACTGTGTGTTTCGCTCTAAAGATTCAAAAGAACCGGCTCATAAGAGTCATTCATTCTGGAATCGAACTACACTGGTCACAATGTGTGTTTAGTGCTAAAGATTCAAAAGAACCGGCTCATAAGAGTCATTCATTCTGGAATCGAACTACACTGGTCACACTGTGTGTTTAGTGCTAAAGATTCAAAAGAACCGGCTCATAAGAGTCATTCATTCTGGAATCGGACTACACTGGTCACGCTGTGTGTTTTGAGCTAAAGATTCAAAAGAACCGGCTCATAAGAGTCATTCATTCTGGAATCGGACTACACTGGTCACGCTGTGTGTTTTGAGCTAAAGATTCAAAAGAACCGGCTCATAAGAGTCATTCATTCTGGAATCGGACTACACTGGTCACACTGTGTGTTTAGCTCTAAAGATTCAAAAGAACCGGCTCATAAGAGTCATTCATTCTGGAATCGGACAACACTGGTCACACTGTGTGTTTAGTGCTAAAGATTCAAAAGAACCGGCTCATAAGAGTCATTCATTCTGGAATCGGACTACACTGGTCACACTGTGTGTTTAGCTCTAAAGATTCAAAAGAACCGGCTCATAAGAGTCATTCATTCTGGAATCGGACTACACTGGTCACACTGTGTGTTTAGCTCTAAAGATTCAAAAGAACCGGCTCATAAGAGTCATTCATTCTGGGATCGTACTACACTGGTCACGCTGTGTGTTTAGTGCTAAAGATTCAAAAGAACCGCCTCATAAGAGTCATTCATTCTGGAATCGGACTACACTGGTCACGCTGTGTTTCGGATTAAAGATTCAAAAGAACCGGCTCATAAGAGTCATTCATTCTGGAATCAGGCTACACTGGTCACACTGTGTGTTTTGAGCTAAAGATACAAAAGAACTGGCTCATAAGAGTCATTCATTCTGGGATCGGACTACACTGGTCACAATGTGTGTTTAGTGCTAAAGATTCAAAAGAACCGGCTCATAAGAGTCATTCATTCTGGAATCGGACTACACTGGTCACACTGTGTGTTTAGTGCTAAAGATTCAAAAGAACCGGCTCATAAGAGTCATTCATTCTGGAATCGGACTACACTGGTCACACTGTGTGTTTAGTGCTAAAGATTCAAAAGAACCGGCTCATAAGAGTCATTCATTCTGGAATCGGACTACACTGGTCACGCTGTGTGTTTAGTGCTAAAGATTCAAAAGAACCGGCTCATAAGAGTCATTCATTCTGGAATCGGACTACACTGGTCACGCTGTGTGTTTTGAGCTAAAGATTCAAAAGAACCGGCTCATAAGAGTCATTCATTCTGGAATCGGACTACACTGGTCACGCTGTGTGTTTTGAGCTAAAGATTCAAAAGAACCGGCTCATAAGAGTCATTCATTCTGGAATCGGACTACACTGGTCACGCTGTGTGTTTAGCTCTAAAGATTCAAAAGAACCGGCTCATAAGAGTCATTCATTCTGGAATCGGACAACACTGGTCACGCTGTGTGTTTAGTGCTAAAGATTCAAAAGAACCGGCTCATAAGAGTCATTCATTCTGGAATCGGACTACACTGGTCACGCTGTGTGTTTAGTGCTAAAGATTCAAAAGAACCGGCTCATAAGAGTCATTCATTCTGGAATCGGACTACACTGGTCACACTGTGTGTTTAGTGCTAAAGATTCAAAAGAACCGGCTCATAAGAGTCATTCATTCTGGGATCGGACTACACTGGTCACAATGTGTGTTTAGTGCTAAAGATTCAAAAGAACCGGCTCATAAGAGTCATTCATTCTGGGATCGGACTACACTGGTCACAATGTGTGTTTAGTGCTAAAGATTCAAAAGAACCGGCTCATAAGAGTCATTCATTCTGGAATCGGACTACACTGGTCACACTGTGTGTTTAGTGCTAAAGATTCAAAAGAACCGGCTCATAAGAGTCATTCATTCTGGAATCGGACTACACTGGTCACACTGTGTGTTTAGTGCTAAAGATTCAAAAGAACCGGCTCATAAGAGTCATTCATTCTGGAATCGGACTACACTGGTCACGCTGTGTGTTTTGAGCTAAAGATTCAAAAGAACCGGCTCATAAGAGTCATTCATTCTGGAATCGGACTACACTGGTCACGCTGTGTGTTTTGAGCTAAAGATTCAAAAGAACCGGCTCATAAGAGTCATTCATTCTGGAATCGGACTACACTGGTCACACTGTGTGTTTAGCTCTAAAGATTCAAAAGAACCGGCTCATAAGAGTCATTCATTCTGGAATCGGACAACACTGGTCACACTGTGTGTTTAGTGCTAAAGATTCAAAAGAACCGGCTCATAAGAGTCATTCATTCTGGAATCGGACTACACTGGTCACACTGTGTGTTTAGCTCTAAAGATTCAAAAGAACCGGCTCATAAGAGTCATTCATTCTGGAATCGGACTACACTGGTCACACTGTGTGTTTAGCTCTAAAGATTCAAAAGAACCGGCTCATAAGAGTCATTCATTCTGGGATCGTACTACACTGGTCACGCTGTGTGTTTAGTGCTAAAGATTCAAAAGAACCGCCTCATAAGAGTCATTCATTCTGGAATCGGACTACACTGGTCACGCTGTGTTTCGGATTAAAGATTCAAAAGAACCGGCTCATAAGAGTCATTCATTCTGGAATCAGGCTACACTGGTCACACTGTGTGTTTTGAGCTAAAGATACAAAAGAACTGGCTCATAAGAGTCATTCATTCTGGGATCGGACTACACTGGTCACAATGTGTGTTTAGTGCTAAAGATTCAAAAGAACCGGCTCATAAGAGTCATTCATTCTGGAATCGGACTACACTGGTCACACTGTGTGTTTAGTGCTAAAGATTCAAAAGAACCGGCTCATAAGAGTCATTCATTCTGGAATCGGACTACACTGGTCACACTGTGTGTTTAGTGCTAAAGATTCAAAAGAACCGGCTCATAAGAGTCATTCATTCTGGAATCGGACTACACTGGTCACACTGTGTGTTTAGTGCTAAAGATTCAAAAGAACCGGCTCATAAGAGTCATTCATTCTGGAATCGGACTACACTGGTCACGCTGTGTGTTTTGAGCTAAAGATTCAAAAGAACCGGCTCATAAGAGTCATTCATTCTGGAATCGGACTACACTGGTCACGCTGTGTGTTTTGAGCTAAAGATTCAAAAGAACCGGCTCATAAGAGTCATTCATTCTGGAATCGGACTACACTGGTCACACTGTGTGTTTAGCTCTAAAGATTCAAAAGAACCGGCTCATAAGAGTCATTCATTCTGGAATCGGACAACACTGGTCACGCTGTGTGTTTAGTGCTAAAGATTCAAAAGAACCGGCTCATAAGAGTCATTCATTCTGGAATCGGACTACACTGGTCACGCTGTGTGTTTAGTGCTAAAGATTCAAAAGAACCGGCTCATAAGAGTCATTCATTCTGGAATCGGACTACACTGGTCACACTGTGTGTTTAGTGCTAAAGATTCAAAAGAACCGGCTCATAAGAGTCATTCATTCTGGGATCGGACTACACTGGTCACAATGTGTGTTTAGTGCTAAAGATTCAAAAGAACCGGCTCATAAGAGTCATTCATTCTGGGATCGGACTACACTGGTCACAATGTGTGTTTAGTGCTAAAGATTCAAAAGAACCGGCTCATAAGAGTCATTCATTCTGGAATCGGACTACACTGGTCACACTGTGTGTTTAGTGCTAAAGATTCAAAAGAACCGGCTCATAAGAGTCATTCATTCTGGAATCGGACTACACTGGTCACACTGTGTGTTTAGTGCTAAAGATTCAAAAGAACCGGCTCATAAGAGTCATTCATTCTGGAATCGGACTACACTGGTCACACTGTGTGTTTAGCTCTAAAGATTCAAAAGAACCGGCTCATAAGAGTCATTCATTCTGGAATCGGACAACACTGGTCACACTGTGTGTTTAGTGCTAAAGATTCAAAAGAACCGCCTCATAAGAGTCATTCATTCTGGAATCGGGCTACACTGGTCACACTGTGTGTTTAGTGCTAAAGATTCAAAAGAACCGGCTCATGAGAGTCATTCATTCTGGAATCGGGCAACACTGGTCACGCTGTGTTTCGGATTAAAGATTCAAAAGAACCGGCTCATAAGAGTCATTCATTCTGGAATCGGACTACACTGGTCACACTGTGTGTTTAGTGCTAAAGATTCAAAAGAACCGGCTCATAAGAGTCATTCATTCTGGAATCGGACTACACTGGTCACACTGTGTTTTGAGCTAAAGATTCAAAAGAACCGGCTCATAAGAGTCATTCATTCCGAACCCTACAACATAGAATCTGATTATCTCAGTATTAGGATACTTTAACTACAGAAACTCACAATTAATTTGACTTTTAGTCTAGTTTCATCAAAATGTACCACTACTTGATGCTGCTTGAATATATATATATATATACTTAACACAAATAAATAAATAAATAAAATATATACATACATATATACACATATACATATATATATATATATATAAAATAAGAATATTTGGGGTATTTGACCATATTCTGTAACTATAATGTTACAAGTAATATTACCATCTTAGGAAACTTAATTGCCCCTTCAATTTCTTCATGTTACAGCCCAAATGTGAAATATCTAAATCCACCAAAGGATATCATAATTCCACTTGAGCAAGAAGAGACATAATTGAAGTGTTTATCAGGAAACCAGCCACTCGCTGTTTCCAGTAAAGCTGCAGAAATGGGTCTGAGACATGCGACACAACACGCTCCCATGAGTTCCTCCTGCATCACAACATAAAGGCAAGAGAGAGCAAATGAACCTCCGTGGGGAGAGAGAGAGATTGAGCACGTGGGCGAGGTACTTCCTGTTTTCATTGTGTTAATTATCCTCATCTCCAGAGGATGACATATATATCTCAAAAAAAGACAGTGACAAGAGCAGTACAACAAATGCGGTAACCCCAACATACAATAATCAACGAATAATCAACCAAAATCATAAACTGCACGCTTTATTACTCGTCAAGATTACCATGGTTACATAGCATATTTATTACAGATAGCATTTCAAATGTAATTTCATATAACCTTTAAAGAAAGCTAAAAGTTCGGTCATAATTGACCTGTTGTTTATCAGAAAACAAAAGGAGGAAGAATATTCACGTAGCTCTTTTCCATATAACAGTTCATAGTGACCACATCGGTCAAGCCCTTAAAAACAAGCAAAAATGATCGTTAAGTAGAAGACTCAATTCCAAGACTTCTGAATTCATACGATAGCTTTGTGTGAGGAAGAGATCAAAATGTTAGCGGTTATTAACTTGTAATCTTCCCCTCTGCAAAAGCTCTTAAATCTTATTCATACTAAAAATATAATTGTTTACCAAACTGAACAAACGCATTAATAGTGCAGTGTTGCAATGGCGGTTTTTCTGACGTAAACAAGATGTTTGGTACGGTTATCTGCGTAATGATTATTTCCTGTTTTCCAATTAGAATCTCTGAAGATATCAGACCTTTGAAAGCAGGTTCAGTCTCAAGCTGTTGCAGTGCTCGAGGCATTCCTGCAAAATTCCTCCCTTGAGGATTTATTTTGGAATACTACAACGAGAACGCTCCAGGCGAGACACCTCTAGTGATCTCTAGTGGTCATAGTAAGCATTACAGTTCAGGAAGAGCTCTGTGGCATCCCATTAAAGTTTCCCCATTCCGGGACATCTGAGAGAAGATCTGAGGAACAAGCAGACGGACACCATCCTTTCATGACGGTTTGAATATGCGAGTATGAGCAGTTATTTGTGTGTTTCATATTTTCCTCTGATCTGAAGCTGTAGCACATTAGTATTCTGGTTGCGGTGGCCAGAGAAGATCAAGAGGAGGTCTCGCTGCACCTCATCCTCTTCTAACTGCACATTGCTAAGCAACCGCTTGAGGAAACAGGGAATCTGCACAGACTATTGTGGAAAACAGTGAAAACTTGATTCAGTTTTGGCCATTCTTGGAATCTTCTTTACTCGGCATAGTTACTGAATTTAATATGTTTGGAAGAAATGATGTCATTACTTACACGTACACACAATACTGCATAAAAACAGTGACTGAACCAGATATACAGAACACAAATACAATAAATATATATACAGTGTATACACAAGCTATATATATATATATACACACACATATATGCAAACTGCATTTCGTTGTCTTTCTAATTGTACTCAGCACAATGACAATAAAGTTGAATCTAATCTAATTTATATATGTATACTGTATTCATACATATATATTTATATATATATATATGTTTATATACATTATATAAACACAGTATATACACAAACTATATATATATATATATACACACACACACACACATGCATACATACAGTGTATATATATTTTTTACGTATACAAATATATATATATTAAATGTGTGTGTGTGTGTGTGTGTGTGTGTGTATATATATATATATTCATATATGTATACTGTATTCATACATATATCCTTATGCATTATATATATATATATATATTTTATATGTACTTTATTTTTATATACAGTATATACACAAACAATATATATATATATACACACACACACACACACATATATATATATATATATATATATATATATATACACACACACACACACACACATATATATATATATATATACACTCACCTAAAGGATTATTAGGAACACCTGTTAAATTTCTCATTAATGCAATTATCTAATCAACCAATCACATGGCAGTTGCTTCAATGCATTTAGGGGTGTGGTCCTGGTCAAGACAATCTCCTGAACTCCAAACTGAATGTCAGAATGGGAAAGAAAGGTGATTTAAGCAATTTTGAGCGTGGCATGGTTGTTGGTGCCAGACGGGCCGGTCTGAGTATTTCACAATCTGCTCAGTTACTGGGATTTTCATGCACAACCAATTCTAGGGTTTACAAAGAATGGTGTGAAAAGGGAAAAACATCCAGTATGCAGCAGTCCTGTGGGCGAAAATGCCTTGTTGATGCTAGAGGTCAGAGGAGAATGGGCCGACTGATTCAAGCTGATAGAAGAGCAACTTTGACTGAAATAACCACTCGTTACAACCGAGGTATGCAGCAAAGCATTTGTGAAGCCACAACACGCACAACCTTGAGGCGGATGGGCTACAACAGCAGAAGACCCCACCGGGTACCACTCATCTCCACTACAAATAGGAAAAAGAGGCTACAATTTGCAAGAGCTCACCAAAATTGGACAGTTGAAGACTGGAAAAATGTTGCCTGGTCTGATGAGTCTTGATTTCTGTTGAGACATTCAGATGGTAGAGTCAGAATTTGGCGTAAACAGAATGAGAACATGGATCCATCATGCCTTGTTACCACTGTGCAGGCTGGTGGTGGTGGTGTAATGGTGTGGGGGATGTTTTCTTGGCACACTTTAGGCCCCTTAGTGCCAATTGGGCGTCGTTTAAATGCCACGGCCTACCTGAGCATTGTTTCTGACCATGTCCATCCCTTTATGGCCACCATGTACCCATCCTCTGATGGCTACTTCCAGCAGGATAATGCACCATGTCACAAAGCTCGAATCATTTCAAATTGGTTTCTTGAACATGACAATGAGTTCACTGTACTAAAATGGCCCCCACAGTCACCAGATCTCAACCCAATAGAGCATCTTTGGGATGTGGTGGAACGGGAGCTTCGTGCCCTGGATCTGCATCCCACAAATCTCCATCAACTGCAAGATGCTATCCTATCAATATGGGCCAACATTTCTAAAGAATGCTTTCAGCACCTTGTTGAATCAATGCCACGTAGAATTAAGGCAGTTCTGAAGGCGAAAGGGGGTCAAACACAGTATTAGTATGGTGTTCCTAATAATCCTTTAGGTGAGTGTATATACATTTTATCAGTATATAAATACAGTATACAAACATAGTATATATATTTATATATGCACACATATACATTTAATATATATATTTATGTATGCACACACAAATACCATATGTATATGTATGTATTTACTTACAGATATATATATATATATAATTGACTGCACATGCATTTCATCATTATAGTTTGGCAACATCTTTGTCAGTGAATAATGCACATGTTTGAGATCTTTCAAATAAAAAGTTTGAATTGATTTTTAATCAGTTAACAATACATTTCTGACACACTAGTGGATAAATCAGTTCATTGCATTAATGATGCTCCAAATGTTTTGCTTGAAAAGTGTACTCAAATAAACAACACATTATATATAATAAAGTTATTAATTTCTTTAAAAGTAGTTTTGTGGCCACTGTTTGTGTATTATATTAGTCCTCAGCCCATGACATCATTAATAACTGTCTTTAAAATGAAACATTACAGTCAGTCAAAGCTGTCAGCAGGCCAAGCCTCAGCAAACAGGGACAAATGCCTCTGCTTTTACACAGAAATGTCCTTTCTTTGCCCTGTCCAGTCTAATTTTATTCATCCTAAACTCCTGACGCTCTTCAAATACATTGATCAAGATAGAGAGGGGAGGGGAAATCATTCCTTATTCAATCGGACTCAAATGAGTGTGGAAGGACAAGTTGCTCCGTTTTGTTTGGAAGTCCTGTCTCAAAATGAGTGAAGCATTTTCCCGACGGATTCAACTCAAGAGGCTTGGAGCTCAGTCAAGTGGAAAGTGGGGATGGCGATGGGGGTAGAGGGGCCGGTCACTTGGGCAGAATGAGGCAATTGTTCGACTTACTCTTTGAGTTTGCTTTGATATCAGTGCAATGAGCCCCAACAAAAATACACAGATGCAATGGAGCTTTTGCTCACAACTTCGACCTTAACGAATCATCGATTGCCTCTGCGATTAAACGACTCAAGCAAATGCAAAAGTTTGGCTTCGGTCGCAACACAACAGGATGTAAGTACATTAGTGCCGTTGCTGCACAATGAACTGTCTTGTTTCAAAGAGGCAGCAGCAGATGCATGTATTGTACTACCTAAGCTGTTCTTTTTCTTTCTAATTTTCCCTTCAACAATTAAAAAGTATGCAGACAAACTCCCAGTGTCTCTATTGTGTCGCAGGTCTTTTCTCATGCATGTGTGTGAATGCAAGTTAGGCCCGCAGATAATCACACTTGCCAAAGAGAGGCTCAGTCGTGCAAAGCAGCGCAAGTGTCTCGATATGAGCAAGAGAACACATTCGGTGGAACATCTCTTGCAAAAGTGTTCAAGGAACGAGTGAAGTCTAATGACATCATCATAACTAGTGATTGACAGATAGAGCCAAAATCTACAGAACAGGCTGGCCAATAGCACATATTTACCCGACAATGACATCTGCATAGTGACACTTGTTTTGTGGTCCAGATCTATTCAATGATTCAAAAAGTGCATTAAACATCCAATTAACACAAAACAATTACTTGAATAAACCTGCAATTACTGAGTTCAAAGGCATTTTGGTATTTTTTTCTGAGGCTTAAAATAAAAATGTCACGTGGTGCAACCAGTAAAAATAATAAATAAAAGTCTCATTAAAAGCTGAAATTCTTGAAAAAACAATTTGGCATGGGTAGTCCATATTATTATAATTTTTTTATCCTTTTATATATATATATATATATATATATATATATATAAAATTAAGCAGTAAAAAAACTGTAATTGACTAATATAAATTAAAAAAATATATTTTTTTAAAACTTTGGCATTTTGATGTCATGTGACCAAAAATAAATAAATAAATAACAAAAACTTTGGCATTTTGATGTCATGTGACCAAAAATAAATAAATAAATAAATAAAAACTTTGGCATTTTGATGTCATGTGACCAAAAAAAAAAAAAAAATCTTCTTTTTTTTCTAAATATAACTATTTTATCATTAAATTAAACATAAATATTTTGACTTTTTTTTTTTTTAAATGAAAATAAATATTTTGTTTAGGTCACACTGTATGATGTAACCCTGAGAAAACATTTTGATATTCTTGACTCACAAATGCATGATATTTGTCAAAATATACATTTACCATGAAAAATATGTTTTGAAAACATTTTTGAAATGAAAATAATGATTAAGTTGCGTGCAATCTCATGTATTCAGGATTAGTATTTTTAAGTATTTTAATACCTTTAACTTGATGTTTGCACCACATGGCATTTGTGTAGTCAATGAATGTATGCATGTATGTATTTATATATTTATTTAAATGCTGTTTTCACACATTTATGAAACCAACTAAACAAAAAGATTATATTTCTTCGAACTCACCTTGGGCATCCTTAATTGTCCAGATGGAATGACCATTAGGCTGCTGTTAATTGTCCATTTGGGTAAAGTTAATCTCAAAATAGTCAATTATCAACAGACATTTTTCTTTATGACTAATTATAATCCCCCAAATCTGCATATGCAACCTATATATTCGCTCTAGAGAAAGAGATATGCATAACATATATGCATGCACTATTGCACATAGTTTCTGTCCTGCAAGTCGAGTTAGAAAATGTCAAGTGCCAAAATTAAATATGGTGGTTCCTACCTTGTGTTTTGCGTCGCGTCAGCGTCCCTGTTGCGCTGCGCGCTTGTGCGCAAATCAAGGAATGTGGAAAACCGTGTGAAAGTGGCAATGCTTTACTTGCATCATTTTACCACTTCCACCCCACTCCGAACTGAAATAGGCAGTTGTCAATGGCAGAGGAGGGTCTCTCGGGCAGCACAAAGCGGGACATTTGCATTCGGCCGACCCTCCCCTCGCTTTTCACGGGTGTCATTGTGTGGCGCGGTCGGGGTCCTTATTTGCCCCCCGATTAAATCCTCACAGGACTGCGCTCAAAAGCGCGTTATTACCAATTATACAGTCTGCTAATATGACACATCTGAACTAAATACAACAACAAATATGCAAAGAAATGTAGTTGTTGTGAAAAACAATCCTAAATATGTACGGAGACGAAACAGCAACATGTGCCAGTAAGTAAAAGTCGTGGTCAACATTTCAAACTTTTCAGTTTTGTATTAACTTAAAAAAAAAAAAAAAAAAAGTTTTATGGATTATAAAATCTAAATCTGCCACCTAAAATCGTTTTTAAAGCTTAAACTTTTCAAACATAAAATAACATGTATAGCCAAATTGTTGAGAAGGATATAGCAAAAATGGGCCCATCTCCCTTAACAGTGTATAAGTGACGCCCCCTTTTTAGAGTTGGCCCAACCCCCTTTCGGTGTAACCCCGCCCGTTCTAAAGAAACCCCGCCTTCTTTTGGAGATTTCACCCCATTTGTGGACCAGTGTGAGAAGACTCAGTGTAATTCTCTAGTGTCACCACAGGATGTCGCTGGAGTACGTCTTGTTATGACCAGACCAGGGGCTTGTTTCCCTAACGATCGATCTTAGCGGTTAAGAGCATTTCTATGAGCGATTTTACGAACCTTTGTTATTTTTTACGTGTGTCTCCCAAAAACGGCACTTAAGATGAACCTTGTTTATCTGGGTGTCCTGGATAGCTCAGTGGCAAAAGACACTGGCTACCACCCCTGGAGTTCGCTAGTTCGAACCCCAGGGTGTGCTGAGTGACTCCAGCCAGGTCTCCTAAGCAACCAAATTGGCCCGGTTGCTAGGGAGGGTAGAGTCACATGGGGTAACCTCCTCGTGGTTGCTATAATGTGGTTCGTTCTCGGTGGGGCGTGTGGTGAGTTGAGCGTGGAGCCTCCACATGCACTATGTCTCCTTGGCAACGCGCTCAACAAGCCACGTTATAAAATGCGCAGATTGACAGTCTCAGACGCGGAGGCAACTGAAATTCGTCCTCCACCCGGATTGTGGCGAGTCACTATGCCACCACGAGGACATAAAAGCACATTGGGAATTGGGCGTTCCAAATTGGGAGAAAAAAAAAGGACAATCGCTGTCTGCGATGATGCACACATGGCGCTGAACTGTCCTAATCCGCCGAGAGGGGAGATAAAGACGAGCCGGAGACGCCAGTTTGAGAGAGAGAGACACACACACACACACACACACACGGTGTGTTTAAGTTGATTTATGTCATTAAAAGTTTCATTGACTGCTCAGCCAGGTCACACCTCCTCCATTACATAGGTGCCGAAACCTGGGTAGGAGGAGGGATGCGCTGTCGTGAAGTCCTCACCGCTGCCATCCGCCAGGAAAGGGAGGAGCCGTTCCATTCATTAGGGGTCAGAGGACTCGCTGCCTTCCGCCAGAGTGCGGAGGAGTGGCTGAGGACCAGGTGATGCCCTGCCCTCTGCCCCGTCACATTCCTCACTCATTCTCTCAGGCTGGGGAGCCCCCGGCATGACGTACACCCCCCCCGTCTGCCAGCAGGTCATCCCCACCTTCCTAAATCTGGGAGGGGACAGGGGGAGGGAAATAATAATGAAAACTAGGGGGGTACTCCCTTGTAACAGTGCAGTTCCCCCCCAAGAAAAAAGTTTTAAATTTAAAAGAGAGAGAAAGGCCAACGCGGAGCGGCAGTGGGAGAGACACTTACTCGCCAGTTCTCCAATATTTCCTAGCTTGGTCTTCGACCAGTCCTCCACCCTCTAATGGACGACAGCCACGACTCCCCGGGTGGATTGGGGCAGTCCTCCGGCCCCTGGCGAACAGAACACCCTGCCGCGTTCTCGGGGAACAGGAGGGGTCTTCCCCTCACCTGGCAGCGGTTCTCCCGCTCCAGGCGGTCGGCAGTGAGCCCCTCCCCACTTGCGATCAGCGGTCTCATACCCCGCCACGTTTCAGTGGCTGGGAGGGGTCTCCTCCGCCCCTGGCAGCGCCCCCCGACCGCGGTCGGCTAGGAGCCCCATCTCCCCTCGCGTTCAGCGACCGTTCCTCCGCTACCAGGCGGCCGGGCTCCTACGTCCCCTGGAAGATGGCCACGGCTGCTCCGTTGGGGTGGGTGGTAGAGGCGAGAACACCACTACGGCGTATCCCTCCTTCCTCCCGGGTTTCGGCACCAATGTAAAGGCAGTTCATTGGAAAGGAGGCGGCAAGAACCGACTTGACAATTTAAATAATAGTTTAATGAAGAAATAAACCAAAAGACACAAACACACACAAACGGACAGCTGCCCGTAAACGCTCTCTCTCTCGCACCACCGTCCGCATTCAGCCTTTATCACTCTCAGAGGCTTGATTAGCCCGATACGGGACCGGGGGTGTAGAATCACGACCCCGCCTTCCGCCCTGCCACAGTGATCAATTAAATTAATTTCTGTGACAAATGAGTGTGTTATAAGTCTATAAGATTTGTGTAGCGCTTTTTGCTTGATTCAACCGATTAGTTCAAGGTCTGTAAGGTCATTTTGTGTACTTGTAGTTGTGAAAGCAGTGTCAATTCTAATGAAGTATTTGCCTCATGTAATCCTCAAGTTAGTGTACTCAATCTTTTAATCAAGAAAAGGAAAGAAGGATACTAAATGCACTAGATATTAAGAATTTTATTAAAATATATATAAAAGCAAGAACATAGATGCATATGTATAAATCATGATAAATATGCATATGCAGTATAATCATACAGTAAAATGTTTATATTCATATCGTTTTTATTTTTAAACATATAGGAAGATATTTTAGCATTAAAATTGGCAGTGGTGATATTTCCTCTATAGTAAGAGAGGGAGACCTTCAGTCCACGGTGGGTCTCCAAATGGAGAAATAGCCTTTTTCAGAAAAGCTACAAAGCAGCACCATTCACCTGAGATCCACATATAGTAGAAAATATTTGTAGAGACGTTGCCACACAATACCACATCTGAATGAGGGCAATGTGATACAGGAAGTCATGTCTGATGGTAGTGATGGTAGTGGTGATGATGGTGATGTTCGTGGTGATGGTGGTGCTCGTGCCGCTGGGCGACTGGCACCACAAAGCCTGCGGCACTGCCCGAAAGGATGCCAGGGGACTGCTCGCGCTCAATCGCTGGCAGGCTGTTGGGTGAGGGTTGTTTGGAAGGCGACATGGCCTGTTCCCTAGTTTTGGCCCTCAATCTCTTACTGTGGCTGTGTTGGAGAGGGTGTGGATGACCTGGTTGTGAATGGCTCTGCTGAAGTAGGTGATGCATCCTGACATCCTGACCCCCATGGCTGCCCGGGGCACGCACGCTCTGCATGGGCGGATAGTAGCCGTTGCACTTGCTCATCTTGCCTCCTCCGTTGGCCCCTGCCTGGTTGGTACCTGCTCCTTTTGACGTCCCTTTGGGGGATTTGATGAAATGGGGCCCGTTTCGCATGCGTGGGTCCAGAGCTATGCAGTGGTCCGCGATGACCTGCGAGCGTCGCTGGTGGGCATGGGCCTCTGGCTCGTGAGACCGGGATCGACTCTGGGATTGTGAACTTTGTGAGGTCTGCTCTTGTTGTTCTGCAGGCGGAAAGGAACCTTGCAAAGAGAAACAGAGGCAAAAAAAAGGGTGAGCACAATGATTATGGGAGATAATCTGTTTGGATGAAGCTCACAAAACTGGTCAAGAACAAGACCGGGTCACATTTCCTTCATACCAAATGCAAAAGAAAGAAATACAAATTACACTTTCTTGGAGCAGGCCACCATACCGGCACTTATACAAGCATATATGGGCTGCCCTTGAGCACGTGCACAATGATTGACAGGAAGAAAGTGTTCTGATTGGCTAAACAAATGATCTGGTTATTATGATTGTATTTATTGCATTGCCTTTAGTTTATACTGGTTTAAATAATAATAACAATAACAATAAAAACATTTAATTACAGAATTTTTCATATATATAAAAAGCACAAAAGTAAAACAAATATTGTAATGCATCCAGACGATTTACTTTTGTGCTTTTACTTTATTGTTGTATTATTATTTTTAGAAATATTTGATAAAAAAGTACTGTATTTTAATGTTTTTCTTTTTAAATCAGCATAAACTAAAGGCAATAAATAAATACCACCATGATGTATAAATACATTACATTTTAAATACAAAATACTTTTGTTTTTTGTATAATTATTTTAATAATTATATATTTTTTAAATACTGCAATGATTTTTTTTACTTGAAAAACTAAAAGCAATACAATAAATACTGCCATGCTGTATAAATACTTCATTTTAAATTCTAAATACTTTTTTATTTGCTTTTATATTATTATTTTAAGAAATATTATCTTGAAAATACTGCTTTTCAATGTTTTTAAGCCCAAACTAAACCAATACAATAAATACTATCATTATAATTTACAACTATATAAATACATTACAATTTAAATATGAAATACTTCTGTTTGTTTGTTTTTTCATTATAATTAAAAAAAGATATATTTTTAAAACTGCAATGATTTTTTAACAAGCACAAACTAAAGGCAATGCAATAAATACTACCATGATGTTTATATACTTTACAATTTAATTACAAAATACTTTTTTTGTGTTTATTTGTTTTCTTTTTCATTATTATTTTAAGAAATATGAAATAAAAATACTGCAATTAAATTGTTTTTACCAGGAAAAACTAAACATACAACAAATACTTAATTTACATGCTAAATACCTTTGTATTTGTTTTTTATTATTTTTAAATGTATTTAAATATAATATAAAAAATACTGCAATTCAATGTTTTTAACCAGCACAAATTAAAGACAATACAATAAATACTACCATGATTTATACATATTTTACAATTTAAATACTAAATCCTTTTGTGTTTGTTTTTTTATTATTTTTATAAATATAATATAATAAATACTGCAATTCAATGTTTTTAATCAGCACAAATGAAAGACAATACAATAAATACTACCATTATTTACAAATACTTTACAATTTAAATACTAAAACTTGTTTATTTGTTTTCTTTTTAATTATTTTAAGAAATATTAAATAAAAATACTGCAATTAAATTGTTTTTACCAGGAAAAACTAAACACAATAAATACTACCATTATGTTTAAATACTTAATTTACATGCTAAATACCTTTGTATTTGTTTTTTATTATATTTTTAGAAATATAATAAATACTGCAATTAAATTTTTTTAACCAGCAAAAATGAAAGACAATACAATAAATACTACCATAATTTATAAATACTTTACAATTTAAATACTAAATCCTTTTGTGTTTGTTTGTTTTTATTATTTTTATAAATATAATATAATAAATACTGCAATTCAATTTTTTTAACCAGCAAAAATGAAAGACAACACAATAAATACTACCATGATTTACAAATACTTTACAATTTAAATACAAAAAACTTGTTTATTTGTTTTCTCTTTCATTAATTTAAGAAATATTAAATAAAAATACTACAATTAAATTGTTTTTACCAGGAAAAACTAAACATACAATAAATACTACCATTATGTTTAAATACTTAATTTTACATGCTAAATACCTTTGTATTTGTTTTTTATTATTATTTTAAGAAATATAATATAATAAATACTGCAATTCAATGTTTTTAACCAGCACAAATGAAAGACAATACAATAAATACTACCATAATTTATAAATACTTTACAATTTAAATACTAACTACATTTGTGTTTGTCTGTTTTTTTGTATTATTGTTTTAAGATATATTATATTGAATACAACAATTCAATGTTTTTTAACAAGCACAAACTAAAAGCAATACAATAAATACTACCATGATGACTAAATACTTTAACTCTTTTGTTAAATACCGAATACTGTTGTGTTTGTTGTTTGTTTTTGTATGTGTTTGTTGTTTGTTTTCGGTACGGGGGAATATGAATCTGAATGTCACAATGCAAAAAAATATTAATCCTAAAAACAGGCTTGAAAAAAAAGTGTCCTGGACATGTTTTTGTGATATTGTTTGGCATCAATCCTTAAAATTTACATCTCACTGCTGTCAGTGTTAAGAATGATTCTCCTGTAACGCCAAACACATTCATTACAAGCTTACTTTCAAATCTGGAGCTGTAGTTCTCGATTCCAGCCAGATCCAGATAGTGATTCCTCCTCTCCGTATTCTCATCCACACAGTATTGATTCCTCTCGGGTTCAGCAGTCTGACCCCTGTCACATGAGACAACATTTCATCATGCTTCAATAAAGGACACGGACACATGGAAGAGTTTCAGCAGACTAGACGTGCAGTGTTGGTGTTGATATCCGACAGACAACTTCATCCGCTCACCTGATGTGTGTTTGTTGCCGTCTGTCATGATCTGGGTGAGTGGACTCAACACGACTCAAACGTCTCGCGTCTCTGTCTGAAACGGGAGGGAAGAAAATCACACAGTCAGCAATTCAGTTCTGCTAAAGAAGCCGAATATATTAACACAGCACTGAAACCTCGAGCTGGCCAAAATCGTTTATTTTAAGGGTTCACATTAATGCACTAGTTAAGCAAAAATAAGACAGTAATTAATAATGATCCGAATGTAGAATAAGGCTATCTTACCTATAACTTACAACTTAGTAATATAATTAATGCTCAGTTTTAGAGATCACATAATACTTGATATATATAATATCTGAAATAGAGCATTTCTGCACAAAAAAAGGCATTTAACAAGTTGTACATTTGGGCTTAATCTGCATTCAGTTATACATTAACCCCTCATACTCTGGTGCATTTTTGGGCTGCCGTCCGCAATTTTTCACATATTGTGGAATAATTGCAAAAAAGTGGTTTAATTTTTCAGTGTGTGTATGTGTGTTTGTGTTTGTGCGTGTGAGTGTGTGTATGAGTGTGTGTGTGTGTGTGTGTGTGTGTGTGTGTGTGAGAGTCCCACCAGCCACGGCGTGTGAAGCATCTCTCCTGCGAGCTCCATGTTCAGGCGTTACCATCAGTTTGACGCGGAGGGTCTTTCGTTTGCTGTTACAGGATTGATTGACAGATGCATCCACCACGTCATAGATAGTGTGCATCAGACTGGACATGTCCTAACAAACAACACACACATACATCACATTCTCATATATTTTAATTAAGTGAGATGAGTGTCGACATGTTGGTTTGTATGGCAGTCTGTGTTTGAACAAATGAGAATTCATTAAAATTCATCAAGCCTGTTTCACACGTCTTGTGTCTGCAGCGTGTTAGTGGCGTACATTCATTTCTTCGATTTCTGATGATTTAAGCAGTTAGCTTTACTTTGGCGTAGAGGTAGACCTACATATCGGTTTAACTGATTAATCTGTGCCGATAGTTGCATTTAGGAACTATTGATTATTGGCAAAAATCTATGCTGAACCCTTTGGAATTTGCTGGTTTTCTGCATTAATTGGTCATCAAATGTGATCTCATCTTCACTGAAGTCACAAGTATAGACAAACACAATGTGCTTAAGCTCACAACACACAAACAGATATCATCTTTCATTATAAATGGTAAACATTCACAGTGCTGTGGAAAAAGTAAGTGAACCCTCTGATTTTATAACTAGTCGATCCTCCTTTGTCAGCAATAACCTCAATCAAGCTTTTCCGGTAGAGGCGGATTACACCTACTGCACATCACTTCCTTACAGAACTGCTTCAGTTCAGCCATATCTCAGGATATCTGGAGTGAACGGCTCTCTTGAGGTCATTCCACAGCATCTCTATTGGGTTAAGGTCTGGGCTCTGACTGGGACACTCCAAAAGGTGGATTTTCTTTTTTTGAAGTCATACTGTAGTGGATTTACTTCGATGTTTAGAGTCATTGTCCTGCTGTATCACCCACTTTCTACTGAGCTTCAGCTGGTGCACACCAAACCTGACATTATCCTGTAGGATATCCTGATAAACTTGGGAACTCATTGTTCTCTCAATGATGGCAAGCAATCCAGGCCTCAAAGCAGCAAATCAGCCACAAATCATGAAGCTCCCTCCACTGTACTTCACCGTTGGGATGATGTTTTCATGTTGTCCTGCCATGAACACCATACCTGTTTAATGTTTTCTGTATAGTAGACTCATGAACAGAGATGTTAACCAGTTCCAATGATTCCTTCAAGTCTTTATCTGTCACTCTAGTGTTCTTCTATACCTCACTGAGCATTCTGCGGTGTTCCCTTTGAGTCATCTTGGCTGGACGGCCACTTCTAGTGAGAGTACCTATAGTACTAAATCATCTCCATTTATAGACAGTTTGTCTAACTGTGGACAGATGAATATATAACGGCCACTTCTAGTGAGAGTACCTATAGTACTAAATCATCTCCATTTATAGACAGTTTGTCTAACTGTGGACAGATGAATATCTAACGGCCACTTCTAGTGAGAGTACCTATAGTACTAAATCATCTCCATTTATAGACAGTTTGTCTAACTGTGGACAGATGAATATCTAACGGCCACTTCTAGTGAGAGTACCTATAGTACTAAATCACCTCCATTTATAGACAGTTTGTCTAACTGTGGACAGATGAATATCTAACGGCCACTTCTAGTGAGAGTACCTATAGTACTAAATCATCTCCATTTATAGTCAGTTTGTCTAACTGTGGACAGATGAATATATAACGGCCACTTCTAGTGAGAGTACCTATAGTACTAAATCACCTCCATTTATAGACAGTTTGTCTAACTGTGGACAGATGAATATCTAACGGCCACTTCTAGTGAGAGTACCTATAGTACTAATTCATCTCCATTTATAGACAGTTTGTCTAACTGTGCACAGATGAATATCTAACGGCCACTTCTAGTGAGAGTACCTATAGTACTAATTCATCTCCATTTATAGACAGTTTGTCTAACTGTGGACAGATGAATATCTAACGGCCACCTCTAGTGAGAGTACCTATAGTACTAAATCACCTCCATTTATAGACAGTTTGTCTAACTGTGGATAGATGAATATCTAACGGCCACTTCTAGTGAGAGTACCTATAGTACTAAATCATCTCCATTTATAGACAGTTTGTCTAACTGTGCACAGATGAATATCTAACGGCCACTTCTAGTGAGAGTACCTATAGTACTAAATCACCTCCATTTATAGACAGTTTGTCTAACTGTGGACAGATGAATATCTAACGGCCACTTCTAGTGAGAGTACCTATAGTACTAAATCACCTCCATTTATAGACAGTTTGTCTAACTGTGGACAGATGAATATCTAACGGCCACTTCTAGTGAGAGTACCTATAGTACTAAATCACCTCCATTTATAGACAGTTTGTCTAACTGTGGACAGATGAATATCTAACGGCCACTTCTAGTGAGAGTACCTATAGTACTAAATCACCTCCATTTATAGACAGTTTGTCTAACTGTGGACAGATGAATATCTAACGGCCACTTCTAGTGAGAGTACCTATAGTACTAAATCACCTCCATTTATAGACAGTTTGTCTAACTGTGGACAGATGAATATCTAACGGCCACCTCTAGTGAGAGTACCTATAGTACTAAATCACCTCCATTTATAGACAGTTTGTCTAACTGTGGACAGATGAATATCTAACGGCCACTTCTAGTGAGAGTACCTATAGTACTAAATCATCTCCATTTATAGACAGTTTGTCTAACTGTGGACAGATGAATATCTAACGGCCACCTCTAGAGAGAGTACCTATAGTACTAAATCATCTCCATTTATAGACAGTTTGTCTAACTGTGGACAGATGAATATCTAACGGCCACTTCTAGTGAGAGTACCTATAGTACTAAATCATCTCCATTTATAGACAGTTTGTCTAACTGTGGACAGATGAATATCTAACGGCCACTTCTAGTGAGAGTACCTATAGTACTAAATCATATCCATTTATAGACAGTTTGTCTAACTGTGGACAGATGACTATCTAACGGCCACTTCTAGAGAGAGTACCTATAGTACTAAATCATCTCCATTTATAGACAGTTTGTCTAACTGTGGACAGATGAATATCTAACGGCCAATTCTAGTGAGAGTACCTATAGTACTAAATCATCTCCATTTATAGACAGTTTGTCTAACTGTGGACAGATGAATATCTAACGGCCACTTCTAGTGAGAGTACCTATAGTACTAAATCATCTCCATTTATAGACAGTTTGTCTAACTATGGACAGATGAATATCTAACGGCCACTTCTAGTGAGAGTACCTATAGTACTAAATCATCTCCATTTATAGACAGTTTGTCTAACTGTGGACAGATGAATATCTCAGATCTTCAAGATAACTTTGTAATCCTTTCCAGCTTTATGAAAAGCAACAATTCCTGATCGTAGGTCTTCTGAGTCATGGTCCATGTCAGCAGATGCTTCTTGTGAATAGCAAACTCAAAATGTTTAAGTGGTTTTTATAAGTCAATGTCGCTCTAACCCACACCTCCAATCTCGTTTCATTAATTGGATGACAGGTTTGCCAACTCCTGACTCTAATTAGCTTTTGTTGACGGCATTAGCCTAGGGGTTCACATACTTTTACCAAAATACACTGTCAATGTTGAATGATGTATTCAACATGTACACGAACAACACAATAATTTGTGTGTTATTAGTTAAAACAGATTGTGTTTGATCTTTATTGTAATTTAGATGAAGATCAAACCAGATTTTAAGACACATTTATATAGACCGTAAATGCAGGTTATTCCAAAGCATTCACATACTTTTTCTTGCCAATTTATATTTAGCAACTGGTAGAAACTCCTTTAGCAGCAATAATCTCCACCAGATGCTTCCTGTAGATGTTTAGCAATGCTGAAAATGGACCATTCCTCCCTACAAATCTGTTCATTCATATTTCTGGGATTTCTTGCATTTACTGCCGTCTTCAGGTCATGACACAACATCTGTCTGGACTCTGACTTGGCCACTCCAAAACACACATTTTCTTCCTCTTACGCCATTCTGTTGTTGATTTGCTGGTGTATTTCTGGACATTATCTTGTTGCATCACCCAACTGTTAGATGACGTACCATTACCCTTTAAAATCCCTTGATACAATTTTGAATTAATTGTTCCCTAAATTATTGCAAGCTGTCCAGGTGCCCTGATGCAGCAAAAAAGCCCCAAACCAAAATGCTTCCTCCACCATGCATCACAGTTGGGGTGATGTTTTTTGTTGGTGTGCAGTGCCTTTTTTGTTGTGCGTTTTTGCCAAAAAGTAAAACTGTTGTTTCATCTGTCGACAGAACATTATTCAAAAAGATTTATGAAGCATCAAGATGGTCTTTTGCAAACTTAAGACGTGCTGCAACGTTTTGTTTGGAGAGCAGTGGATTCCTCCATGGTGTACTCCCATGAACGCCATTCTTGACTCGTGTGATGGGCATGTTGAAGGAGGACTCGTGTGGTGGGCATGTTGAAAGAGGACTTGTGTGGTGGGCATGTTGAAGGAGGACTCGTGTGATGGGCATGTTGAAGGAGGACTCGTGTGATGGGCATGTTGGAGGAGGACTCGTGTAGTGGGCATGTTGGAGGAGGACTCATGCGGTGGGCATGTTGAAGGAGGACTCGTGTGATGGGCATGTTGAAAGAGGACTCGTGTGATGGGCATGTTGAAGGATAACTCGTGTGGTGGGCATGTTGAAGGAGGACTCGTGTGGTGGGCATGTTGAAGGAGGACTCGTGTGGTGGGCATGTTGAAGGAGGACTCGTGTGATGGGCATGTTGAAGGAGGACTCGTGTGATGGGCATGTTGAAGGAGGACTCGTGTGGTGGGCATGTTGAAAGAGGACTCGTGTGGTGGGCATGTTGAAGGATGACTCGTGTGGTGGGCATGTTGAAGGAGGACTCATGTGGTGGGCATGTTGAAGGAGGACTCGTGTGATGGGCATGTTGAAGGAGGACTCGTGCGGTGGGCATGTTGAAGGAGGACTCGTGCGGTGGGCATGTTGAAGGAGGACTCGTGCGGTGGGCATGTTGAAGGAGGACTCATGTAATGGGCATGTTGGAGGAGGACTCGTGTAATGGGCATGTTGGAGGAGGACTCGTGTAATGGGCATGTTGGAGGAGGACTCGTGCGATGGGCATGTTGAAGGAGGACTCGTGTGGTGGGCATGTTGGAGGAGGACTCGTGGGGTGGGCATGTTGAAGGAAGCTCTGTGGTAGGAGGATGCTGAGAGGATGACTGCACCAGCTCGGTCTTCTTGCGGTCGAAGACGGAGCAACTTTCTGCTCTTAAGTTTCTTCCGTGCACTGTCAAGTGCTTCATCAGATTTGTCGTGTTGCCGGTCTTGGCAGCAATTATCTTGTCGCAAATATTGCATTGCACGCTGTTGGCATCGAGGCTGGTGAAATGTAGCCACACTTTTGATCTTTTCCACATCTTTCACATGTATGGGGGTTGAGATGCATACACACTACAGCCTCACGTGTGAGCCGCGTCTCTGGGTGTAACCAGCGTAAACTAGTGTTTTCCTTGATGCCTAAACACAGCCAATCACCGGCACTTTTAGATTTGGGCACATCTAGCATGCTACATGCTTATCACTGACGTTGACGAGATTAACCCCTTAGGTATCGAAATTTGGTACCGAACGACAAGACATTTTTTTATACTCGATTGTTTAGAGGCAATTCGGTCGGCGCCTAAAATGTATCGAACTCGATACCCAGACCTAATCAGTACCCACACTGTACTGTTTTTATACAGCAGGGCACCTCTACAATCTACACCTACAATCTCAGCTCATTGACTGGAACACCTGCCTCCAAATTAGATTTTTAGAAGTCATTAGCCCAGAGGTTCACATACTTTTTCAACCCTAGACAGTGAATGTTATTAGGACTTAGGTGAAGATCAGACCACATTTTATGAACAATTAATGCAGATCATTCCAAAGGGTTCACATACTTTTTCTTGTCACTGTATAAAACACAAAATTCTCCATCTGTTAAATATATAGGCTATAAAAGCTTATGCTTGCATATAGAGCATTGTTACGGTGAGTCTTTTTTAAGTCTTAGTCATTTCAAAATAAGGGTCCCTTGCGTGTTTTGGGCTTGTTTATATTAAAAACTATGGGTTAATTAATTGGTTATCTGTGAAATTCACTATTGGTCGACCTCTAATTTGGGGTTTGGGTTCCTTTCTGTGTAAATTGCTTACTATTTGGATGTAAATGTGATCCCTCTCCCCATGTAAACTAGATTTCATGACGATCACCGTTGTAATAGTTCTCAATGACTCGCTCTTGATCACCATCGTATAATTTAAGTGTAACATGATATTTTACCTCTTTTGTCACTTTTCCGCTGTTGTCAAAATCATAGAGGGTGAAGACCCACTCCTGTCTGTTATCATCACCCAGCGACATGTTACACTCAAGGTCCTGAAAGATCAGGAGAACATGCAGTTACACACGTGCACAGCAGGGGGTCCCACACGCAGGAGGTATTAGCAACTCTTCAATAAATGTGTTTTTTTAAAGGACTCCAGTCATGAGAAATTGCATTTTCTTTGTGGAACAGGAGCAAAAAATGAATTCAGGATGGGGCTAAAAACCTGAATAATGTCAAGTAGACCTAAGGGGGAAAAATCAATAATAACAAGTTTGCCATGACCCCTTTAAACCCTTTTAAACATAAGAATACTCAGTCAATTGCTTTTACGTAGACAAAAATACATCAGTACAGGTATTACATTTCAGGTGAGCTCTTAAAATGCCATTCGAGCTGTTCAGATGGGACATAGAAGGGAGTTTTGTGGGGGATTATACAGACCGCTTTGGTCTTGCTCCAGGAAACAGGTTTTTAACCACATTTCTCAGTTACAGCTTTTTGGCAGCAACTGTGATTTAGGGGTATCTAGTAAAGTGCTTCCAACTGGACAAGTACAAGTTTGATGGCCAGACAGCGACGCTGCGGGCATCTATAGGTGCTGACATAGTGTGTCATCGTTTAAGATGTCAGAATGGAGGACAAAGAAAAGCGAGAAGACTCTCATGAATGTGTCACACGTGTCCTCTGTGCTCATGCAATGTATATCGTGTCCTCATCGTGGAAGCCTTTGTCAATGTGCTTAAATACCTACAGGTATATCATACTTACTGTACATTTTATACTGTCAGGACTGCTTTTTTTTTTTTTTTGCAGTCAAGCATATGCACCTGGTGTAATTGTTATTTCAGGACAAAAATGCCCTCGATATGTCAAATTAGAGTTTTTGGGGTTTTTTTGGTATGGGTTTAGCGATGCTACAAACTTACTAGCAGTATCACTTTAGCTCAGCTGTTTTAAAATAGTGTAGCTTCGTTATGTAGGCCTATTTTGTTTTTATTAATTACAAACCCAAACCCGAAGTTATACCGTACATGAAAAACTGACCCGAACCAAAGTCTCAGCCTCTGACGGTATGCCCACGGGTGATATAGACAAACACAATGTGCTTAAGCTAACAACACACAAACAATTATAATCTTTCATATCTTTAATAAACACATCCCGTTAAACATTCACAATGCTGTGGAAAAGTAAGTGAACCCTTGGTTTTAATAACTGGTCGATTCTCCATTGGCAGCAAAATCAAGCCTTTCCAGTAGAGGCGGATTACACCTACTGTACATCACTTCCTTACAGAACTGCTGCAGTTCAGACATATTCTCAGGATATCTGGTGTGAACGGCTCTCTTGAGGTCATTCCACAGCATCTCTATTGGGTTAAGGTCTGGGCTCTGACTGGGACACTCCAAAAGGTGGATTTTCTTTTTTTAAGTCATGCTGTAGTGGATTTACTTCAATGTTTAGAGTCATTGTCCTGCTGTATCACCCAACTTCTACTGAGCTTCAGCTGGTGCACAGCCACCCTGACATTATCCTGTAGGATATCTTGATAAACTTTTGAATTCATTGTTCTCTCGATGATGGCAAGCGGTCCAGGTGCCGAAGCAGCCCCAAATCATGAAGCTCCCTCCACCGTACTTCACCGTTGGGATGATGTTTTCATGTTGGTATGAGGTGCCCTTTTTACGCCATACATAGTGCTGTGTGTACTTCATAAACAATTCAACCTTAGTTTCATCAGTCCACAAAACATTTTCCCAGTAGTGTTGTGGAGTGTCAAGGTGGTCTTTGGAAAATTTCAGGCATGCAGCAATGTTTTTGTTGGAAAGCAGCGGCTTCATTCATGATGTCCTGCCATGAACACCTGTTTAATGTTTTCCATAGAGTAGACTCATGAACAGAGATGTTAACCAGTTCCAATGATTCCTTCATGTCTTTATCTGTCACTCTAGTGTTCTTCTATACCTCACTGAGCATTCTGCGGTGTTCCCTTTGAGTCATCTTGTCTGGACGGCCACTTCTAGTGAGAGTACCTATAGTACTAAATCATCTCCATTTATAGACAGTTTGTCTCACTGTGGACAGATGAATATCTAACGGCCACTTCTAGTGAGGGTACCTATAGTACTAAATCACCTCCATTTATAGACAGTTTGTCTCACTGTGGACAGATGAATATCTAACGGCCACTTCTAGTGAGGGTACCTATAGTACTAAATCACCTCCATTTATAGACAGTTTGTCTCACTGTGGACAGTTGAATATCTAACGGCCACTTCTAGTGAGAGTACCTATAGTACTAAATCACCTCCATTTATAGACAGTTTGTCTAACTGTGAACAGATGAATATCTAACGGCCACTTCTAGTGAGAGTACCTATAGTACTAAATCACCTCCATTTATAGACAGTTTGTCTAACTGTGGACAGATGAATATCTAACGGCCACTTCTAGAGAGAGTACCTATAGTACTAAATCACCTCCATTTATAGACAGTTTGTCTAACTGTGAACAGTTGAATATCTAACGGCCACTTCTAGTGAGAGTACCTATAGTACTAAATCACCTCCATTTATAGACAGTTTGTCTAACAGTGAACAGATGAATATCTAACGGCCACTTCTAGTGAGAGTACCTATAGTACTAAATCACCTCCATTTATAGACAGTTTGTCTAACAGTGAACAGATGAATATCTAACGGCCACTTCTAGTGAGAGTACCTATAGTACTAAATCACCTCCATTTATAGACAGTTTGTCTAACTGTGAACAGTTGAATATCTAACGGCCACTTCTAGTGAGAGTACCTATAGTACTAAATCACCTCCATTTATAGACAGTTTGTCTAACAGTGAACAGATGAATATCTAACGGCCACTTCTAGTGAGAGTACCTATAGTACTAAATCACCTCCATTTATAGACAGTTTGTCTAACTGTGGACAGTTGAATATCTAACGGCCACTTCTAGTGAGAGTACCTATAGTACTAAATCACCTCCATTTATAGACAGTTTGTCTAACAGTGAACAGATGAATATCTAACGGCCACTTCTAGTGAGAGTACCTATAGTACTAAATCACCTCCATTTATAGACAGTTTGTCTCACTGTGGACAGATGAATATCTAACGGCCACTTCTAGTGAGAGTACCTATAGTACTAAATCACCTCCATTTATAGACAGTTTGTCTAACAGTGAACAGATGAATATCTA
Organism: Moxostoma hubbsi; assembly: GCA_032164185.1. Lineage (NCBI taxonomy): Eukaryota > Metazoa > Chordata > Actinopteri > Cypriniformes > Catostomidae > Moxostoma > Moxostoma hubbsi. The sequence continues at coordinate 2,252,376 of JAVLUX010000014.1, forward strand.
ACGGCCACTTCTAGTGAGAGTACCTATAGTACTAAATCACCTCCATTTATAGACAGTTTGTCTAACTGTGGACAGTTGAATATCTAACAGCCACTTCTAGTGAGAGTACCTATAGTACTAAATCACCTCCATTTATAGACAGTTTGTCTAACTGTGAACAGTTGAATATCTAACGGCCACTTCTAGTGAGAGTACCTATAGTACTAAATCACCTCCATTTATAGACAGTTTGTCTAACTGTGGACAGATGAATATCTAACGGCCACTTCTAGAGAGAGTACCTATAGTACTAAATCACCTCCATTTATAGACAGTTTGTCTAACTGTGCACAGATGAATATCTAACGGCCACTTCTAGTGAGAGTACCTATAGTACTAAATCACCTCCATTTATAGACAGTTTGTCTCACTGTGGACAGTTGAATATCTAACGGCCACTTCTAGTGAGAGTACCTATATGTGGCACGGTGGAGGGCGGGGCCGGGTCGTGATTCAACACGCCCGGTCCCGTATTAGGCTAATCAAGCCTCCGAGAGGGTTAAATGCCGAACGCGGAAGACGGGCGTGAGAGAGAGAGATTGTTCACGGACATGTCCGTTTATAGACAGTTTGTCTCACTGTGGACAGATACATATTTAAGCTCTTCAAGACAACTTTATAACCCTTTCCAGCTTTATGCAAAGCAACCAATCTTAATCTTAGGTCTTCTGAGATCTCTTTTTTTGGGAGGCATGTTCCACATCAGCAGACATTGTGAATGGCAAAATCAAAATGTTTAAGTGCTTTTTATGAGTCAAAGTAGCTCTAACCCACACCTCCAATATCGTTTCATTAATTGGATACCAGGTTTGCCAACTCCTGACTCTAATGAGCTTTTGTTGACGTCTTTAGCCTAGGGGTTCACTTACATTTTCTACAGCATTTTGAAGATTTAATAGGATGCGTTCAATAAAGACATGAAATATTATAATTGTTTGCATGTTGTGAGCTTAAGCACATTGCGTTTGTCTATACGTGTGACTTTAATGAAGATGAGATCACATTTAATGACCAATTAATGCAGAAAACCAGCTCATTCCAAAGGGTGCACATATTTTTTCTTGCCACTGTAGCTATAGTGTTTTGGTGGGTCAATGACATGACAGCTCCTTATTGTATTTTTTATTTTTTTTATTGTAAATGGTTAAAAATGTTTTTAAAACTAGCATTAATATGTATTACTAAAATATATATTTTGAACAAATTAAAAAAACAAAAACAAAGTGCAAACTCATTTTCAAAACACTTCACTGTACTACTAATAACTTGTTAAAATATAATGCAAGTAACTAAGGTAACTTGGTAAAAAGACATTAAATGAATTTAATGTTTCTATTCAAATTGTTGAGTAACAAGTTGCTTGCTAGTGTTGCTTGACAGTAGTTGTTAAGTTACTACTTATGAGTAGTGTGTAGCTTGCAGTGTGCAGTTTTGGAGTAGCTTTGGACTCACATCTAGACTGATGCGTTTCTTCGCTTTACAGGTTTCTTTCAGCGTTTTTCTGTCTCCATCCTCAGCGTGCAGATACTGCAGATAACTCTCACATCCCTCGGCCTTCTCTGGAGGCAAAACCACTAAACAAAAACCCACACACATGCATTGTAAGTACTCAAAAACATTCACCAATTGGTCACCAATCAAATGAAAGTAAAACAGAATTATTCCATCAATAAGGTACATCAACTAATCATGATCTTCAGGGTGTATTTGACTACATACCCTCTAGAGGACAGTGATGAGCTGATATCTGTCTGTCCTTCAGCTCGCAGCTCTGTAGATCCTGCAGGAGAACATGAAACAAACAGCTGTGAGACGCTAATATTGAAAGTCAGATCTATACATTAAAGACATTTGAAAAGTGCCACAAATAAAAGAGGATTTTTATTAAAATCAACCCCTGGGACATGAACGTGGCTGAAGTTGAAGAAACACCTAGAAACTCCATATTCAATATGTCATATTTTGCAATAAACTCCAAATACATTGTGTTTACACGTATAATCAATGCTTTAAATCAGTTTGCTATTACAATGTTTCTATTTGATAACAATTATAATTCACAATGCTTTACAGGATTGTAGTTCATTCACTCATTAACCCTTAAACGTATACCTGGGGTCTTTGGTGACCCGGGACCTCATCCCAACACCTTTTACCTTATAGTCAAATGTTAAATTTTGAATAGTGTTAAAAAAAAAAAAGAGGCAAAATTGTTAAAAATAAATAAATAAATATAAATAAAAAAAGTTTATTTGTATAACTTCTTAATTACAAAAGTGTGTAGGGTCATTATCCCTTTAAGCTTTGAAGGTGTTTTTAAACATTTCCTGATTCAGTGGCATACCCAAAATTAAAATCGTATTACTTGAGGGTAACGTTTTGGTATCAATGTAAAGAAAACTTCTCAAATGTTTCAATGATATAGATTGAGGCACAATCTGAGACTCTCAGCCAAAGAAACTGCTGCAAAAATTGAGCCAAAATTAACTTTTATTTCTTATTTTTCTGATTTGACATAATATATATCTGGGTGTAAATAAGGTGAAAAGTTATTATATCATAAAAATAATTTATCCATGTGCCCAAAAACATCTCCATACGAATAAAACATAATAATTGTACATAAGAACTAATTACACATGCAAACACAACAATGACTAAAGGTTTGCATAGCATGCAGACATGATTTTAGTCATGAGATTTCACAGAATGAGTTTTATTCTGTGCCATTTGAGTCATCATTGAGTCTGTGTCATGTATTTGGCGCCATCTCCTGGTGATCATATGTAACATTGTGCTTCATGTGGATTATCTAATGATCTATACATCTGATTATCTTGTGTGTGGACTTGTTTGAAAGATAATCGCCTCCTCTAAATAATGATATGTGATAAGTGAAAAAGTACCATATAAGCAACACCAACATAATTATCAAAGACATATACTTAGCTATTACTTGCTATATTTTTGTCTGTGAGTAAAACAAATAGGCTGGTTGTATTCGACTCTTTAAGAGCTTTCCAACAACATATGACACATGAATATTTGACCGATTACAATAATATGAACAATGCAATATTTTTTAAATAAAAGATCAAAACTGAAAACTTCTGATTTATCTGAAAATTTCAAAGCACTTGTTCAGTTTTGGTCATAATGCCGACATGCATTTTAAAGTAGATTTTCTAAACTTTCAAACGATACCTATTTTGTGTTGGTCAAGACTGTAGTTTTTTTTTTTAAATCTTGCTGATATTTAATCCTATTGCTTTTTTGTGCTTGCATAAATCTTATTTTTATGATTATTTCGTATCTATGTACGTTTATAGTCACATGATATAAATGTATTTATTACAAGACAGTAAACACATGCATATTATATTATACATATTACACATGCTATTTGTTACTCAAGGTGGCGCTGTTGTTTCAGTGACTGACTTGATTTACATTAGAAGAAGCAACGTGGAAGTAAACTATAGCATGTTTAACACATTAACAGCATGGTACGACAATTGTCATTTGGGTGAACTACTAAAATTCTGTAAGTCGTGCATCTATTTAGACTCAATAAGTGCCTGAGAAAATACACATGTGTATCTTATGAGTATCTTATTGTCAGTGTGCAAGTAATGAATCCTGTTCTAGATTTGTTGCGTCATGTCTTTGATACTATCCAACAATATTTCAGACTATATTCAATTCTGTTATTTTCTAATAGTCTTGAAACGTTTTTGAAAATGTAACACTATCTGGGCATTATGAGTTTTGTGGCTAGTATTTTCTGGAGGAGAGGAAAGGAATGGGATGGAATGAAAGAAAGTTCTGGATCTGGAGGAAGATTGGTATATTTCTGTGCAGTTTTGATAAGTATTCTAAGATTATTTCTGAGACACTATCTGCAGACAGATCCTCATACCGCACCGACGGGAAGATTTTGAGGTTTTGTTGCCATATAATCAGATGTAATTCCTCCAGAGTTGGCTGGGAACGATTCAGTGTAGAATTGCAGGAATATGACTGACACTGAATCAGAACAGAAGAGTCATAAACAGCATCAGGAACAGTTGCCACCAGTTGATCTGTTGCCACCTACTTCTGAATCACAAAAATGCACAGCCGTATATTTGTGTACAAATCCAAACCTGCTCACTGTTGCACAGCTAAAATGAGATATCAACTGTTTCTTTTTATTGATGAAAGGGAAACTAGACATCAGGTCCACTGGGGTCAAAAATCGTTGCAAAATAAGCCATGCACGCCTACCTTGACTCCACTTATCTAACTCTTTTAGCTCCTTAATGGACGACACTTGCTGTCTAGATGGAGTCTACAAGATTGCACCAGTAATAATGAAGCTCTGTCACACAGACAAACATCTCAAATACTCCAAAGAGAAACTGCGAAGTTGCAATTTTGCTGCGTCAGAGAACGTGTAAACCAAGTTGGGAGTAAAAATGCATGGGTTTGCAAAAGTGACGCCAGGGGTAAAGAAATTTTGGTCTCGGCCTCAGACGGGACGTTCTAATCTGATTGGCTGGTGATACACAACAAAGGTGTGTTTACAAGGTAACAGGAAGCGCCTGTGAAATAATCAGGATTCATCACAAATCATACACACATTTTCAGTATAATCTTTCAATGAGAATGTTACGCAATTTTTTAATTCGCTTGTTTTTAAGCCAATCTACTATTGCGTCCCAATAGGGTGCAACAGTGCCCGCCCACGTTTTCAGCCATCTTGGTTCTGGAAGTATTTTCCCTATTCATTTCTCCCCCCATGGAACACAAAATGGACAATTCTTGCAGAATCTTCATGCCTCCCTTTTCCATTTAATATAGTGACCATGTCTGTCAAGCTCCAAAAAGGACAACAAAATGCCAAAAATCACCAAAGTACCTTAAAAATAGTCCATACGACTTGTGCAATATTCCAAGTCATCGGAATTCTTCAAAAATTCTCTTTTTTTTTTTGTTTTTTTGTTCCACAGATAATGGCGAGTAAATAATTAAATTTTTGGGTGAACTGTTCCTTTAACCCTCCTATTCTGATCAAGTAGGGCCGCCTACTTTGCTGTTCGTGGTCATTTTTGACCGGACACACTATAGGTGTCCCTTTATTTTTAAAGAGATGATAACATTTCTTTTGAGATTTTATGTTTTTGATCTTATTTTTGTGTGTTTGTTTTGCATCGTGGCTTATTTATAGATTTTATGTGACCAAAAAAAAATCATGGCCGAATAAATAAGGTGAAAAGTTATAGTATTACAAAAATTATTGATCATAATGTCAAAAACGTCTCCAAAAACATCTCCAAACAAAAAAAACATAATAATTGTACATAAGAACTGATTACACATGCAAACACAACAATGACTAAAGGTTTGCATAGCATGCAGACATGATTTTAGTCATGAGATTTCACAGAATGAGTTTCATTCTGTGTCATTTGAGTCATCATTGAGTCTGTGTCATGTATTTGGCGCCATCTCCTGGTGGTCATATGTAACATTGTGCTTCATGTGGATTATCTAATGATCTATACATCTGATTATCTTGTGTGTGGACTCGTTTGAAAGATAATCACCTCATTCAGTTTCATTCTGTGTCATTTGAGTCATCATTGAGTCTGTGTCATGTATTTGGCGCCATCTCCTGGTGGTCATATGTAACATTGTGCTTCATGTGGATTATCTAATGATCTATACATCTGATTATCTTGTGTGTGGACTCGTTTGAAAGATAATCATCTTATTCAGTTTCATTCTGTGTCATTTGAGTCATCATTGAGTCTGTGTCATGTATTTGGCACCATCTCCTGGTGGTCATATGTAACATTGTGCTTCATGTGGATTATCTAATGATCTATACATCTGATTATCTTGTGTGTGGACTCGATTGAAAGATAATCACCTCATTCAGTTTCATTCTGTGTCATTTGAGTCATCATTGAGTCTGTGTCATGTATTTGGCGCCATCTCCTGGTGGTCATATGTAACATTGTGCTTCATGTGGATTATCTAATGATCTGTACATCTGATTATCTTGTGTTTGGACTCGATTGAAAGATAATCACCTCATTCAGTTTCATTCTGTGTCATTTGAGTCATCATTGAGTCTGTGTCATGTGTTCTAAATAATGATATGTGATATTCTAAATTCTGTTTATTTTTCGTGAAGTTATGAGTGAAAATGTGGCATATAAGCAACACAAACATAATTGTCAAAGACACATATTTAGCTGTTACTCACTATGTATTTTACTCTTTAAGAGCTTTCCAACAACATATGACACATTAATATTTGACTGAATAAAAAAATCCTATTTGTTATAGTGTCACCAGTTAATTAATTTCCTAATGTCGTACAATTATAACCGTGGACATAAAAGCAACTTAGTTAAAAACGATCACTTGTAGTTATTGTTTCAAGTACAAATATTACAGTTTAGTTCATATGCCAAGTGATAGAAAATACATTGTCCCGCCAAAACGAAGCCAGAAAACGAAGCCATTTTTTATTATGTCGGAAAAATATATTTTGGTCAAAAATGACCGAACAGAATAAAAAGGTTAAGGACAACAAATCAGTCCACTAGGCGGTCTTCTTGGGAACGTCACGGGCACTATTTCTAAGGTTACAAGCAGAAAAGTACAGCTCCTATATACTTGAATCGGGAAAGACCGTAATTTCCAAAATGGTTGGTCGAGATTATGATCAAATAGCATTTGTCAAATCGGCAGTATATACTGCAATATAAATTGTGCTTCTTTAGCTCAAGCAAAATCATGCAAAAAGAAGCTATTTTTCAGGCTGGTCCAGCTCATGCTCATCCTCAAGTTAACAGACAGGTGATGTTTCTGTCAAAAAAGGGATTTCCTTTTTAACCTGTAAGGTGGACTTCCTTTTCTACATCCGCCATATTGGGTGTCCCAATTACTCCATCTCAGCTCAACTGTCTCTGGGACACCTCAGGAGGGAAACCGAATTACGTAAATGTTTAAACAGAGAATGCAACACTGTTGTGCAGTTTGTAGCCATTGAGTTTCAAAAGGAGGGTGGCCATGTTTGCTTGGAAGTCATGTGTCTTTCGAGGTATGCAAACCCCAGCGTGCTCATTACCACCCAACGCAACAGATGCATCGCAGAGCTGCTTGCAGGACCCGACTGCCCTCTGCATTTTAAAGGCTAACACATGGTAATTTACCCATACGGCCATCACCTATTGAGACCCTTTTTAAGCAGAAATGTGTGGCCCACATGTTCTACTAAGAGAAGGTTGGTTGCAATCCACAGTTCATTATTGTCAAACACTGGTAGATTTCAGCAAAAACTCTGGTTAAATGGGAACAAAGGCACCAAGTGTGTTGAAAGGGCATCTAGAGGCAAATCTGTGTCTTCTGATGACCTACATGTGGACGGAGCGCGTGACAACTCTCGAGTATGTCTCAGACCGAGGTGTATCAGATCTCGGCAAACAGCGGTACAAAAACAGCATCATGTAGCGTGCTGTTTGTTCCTGTTTCATGCAGAGCGGCTGCCAAACTTCTTTCAAATATAAGATGTTGCCAGACTTTTTATGTGTGATAGAGGCCTTAATGAAGAGATTCGTAATGAAGTGTCCGCCAACCAGTTATTATCAGACATTGTCAATAAAATTATTTCTTCATAATTTCAGAAACTGGAAAAAGTTTTAGGGTGTTTGTTCTTCATGGCCAAAAGTTAGCAGACAGACAGCACACTGGAGGTTAAGTCATTCACTAAATAGGGAGCAAGGGAGCATCCTATAGCTCTCCTATAACTGTTCTGAGACCAGTGCAGACAGACAGCACACTGGAAGTTAAGTCATTCACTAAATAGGGAGCAAGGGAGCATCCTATAGCTCTCCTATAACTGTTCTGAGACCAGTGCAGACAGACAGCACACTGGAGGTTAAGTCATGCACTAAATAGGGAGCATGGGAGCATCCTATATCTCTCCTATAACTGTTCTGAGGTCAGTGCAGACAGACAGCACACTGGAGGTTAAGTCATGCACTAAATAGGGAGCAAGGGAGCATCCTATATCTCTCCTATAACTGTTCTGAGATCAGTGCAGACAGATAGCACACTGGAGGTTAAGTCATGCACTAAATAGGGAGGAAGAGAGCATCATATAGCTCTCCTATAACTGTTCTGAGATCAGTGCAGACAGACAGCACACTGAAGGTTAAGTCTTGCACTAAATAGGGAGCAAGGGAGCATCCTATAGCTCTCCTGTAACTGTTCTGAGACCAGTGCAGACAGACAGCACACTGTAGGTTAAGTAATGCACTAAATAGGGAGCAAGGGAGCATCCTATAGCTCTCCTATAGCTGTTCTGAGATCAGTGCAGACAGACAGCACACTGGAGGTTAAGTAATGCACTAAATAGGGAGCAAGGGAGCATCCTATAGCTCTCCTATAACTGTTCTGAGATCAGTGCAGACAGACAGCACACTGGAGGTTAAGACATGCACTAAATAGGGAGCAAGGGAGCATCCTAAAACTGTTCTGAGATCAGTGCAGACAGACAGCACACTGGAGATTAAGTCACTCACTAAATAGGGAGCAAGGGAGCATCCTATATCTCTCCTATAACTGTTCTGAGACCAGTGCAGACAGACAGCACACTGGAGGTTAAATAATGCACTAAATAGGGAGCAAGGGAGCCTCCTATGCAGTGCATCTCTCTATGCAGTTAAGTGCGTTCACTCCAAAAATCTGATCAAAAGTGTGAAGAGTAGCTTCTACAGATGTTCCCTGCTTAGTGTATAGGGAGCACTGCTTAGGGATCTTGCTGATTGGAACACAGCTAGTGTCATCATGCCATCCGCACTAGTCACAGAAGGTCAAAGGGATTCCACCCTGGCGCAGAGAGACTTTTCACCCCGAGGTCAAACACGAGGCACTCTGTTTTTTTTGGCAAGACATGAAGCGCTACAGAAAGCTTGTTGGACGTAGAGGAACAACAGCTGTGGAGGGGGTCTGTTCTTCCATCTGCGTCACAGGCCTGGCCAGCCGTTTGAAGTTCATCAGGCCTGTAAATCACACAACATCTGCTAAACTTAAACAGGCTCCCTTTCTGCTAATCTCAACCTCTGCTTTGATTCAGACTGCTGGAATACCGATGGCCATCACACGCTGACTGATGGACGCTTTCGGCTCGCCCATTACCGTTCTTATGAACTTCCTCTGAAAGTGTAACGGACTGATAATGATCTGGCAGAGAAAACTAGGCTCATTACATCATACCCACCACAGAAGTCCCATGCCTGTGGTGTTTCAGAAAGCGATCGGGACTGATTATAGTTGGCATTTCTAACAACTCGCCAACTAACATCAACTATCATGAAACAAATAGTGACTTTAGTTTTGTGTTGCTGAAGCTCGACAGAACTGACAATGCCAAGGTTATGGGTTTGATTCCCAGGAAACACACACTGATAAATTATATAGTAACATGTATAGAGACACTTCAATAGTCATTCGTTTTATAGTGTAAAATGTCTCACAGTCACTTTGGATAAAAGCGTACATACGTCAAATTAATCAATGAAAACATTGTGTCAATGCACCATCGGATATTGATCCTAACGGAAAGCAGTCAAGCATCTGTCTGTTGCTATAGTTAAAGGGGATGCCAACAGTACCTGTACATCAGTCCCAATATACAACTGAATAATATAATGTAATGTTTGCTGTAATAATTACAATAATTATATTTAAGCAATATCATACAAGCACGAGAGCTGTACGTACTGATTAGAAGTTTTCAATGTTTTCATTTATAATGTGATGTTCTGTTGTGCAGCAAAAAAACTGCCATAATAATACGAGATAATAATAATAATTTTATATTATTTTCCACTTTCAATTAGTTTTTAACCCTTTGAGAGTTTGTTTACATAAAACACACACACACACACACACACACACACACACGCTTGGACTCCCAATTGGATATTTTTGTCCTGAATATCCTGAGAGTAACTATATTGTGCACACTGTGTATTATAGATGTATTATAGGTGTATTATAGATGTACTATAGGTGTATTATAGATGTACTATAGGTGTACTATAGGTGTACTATAGGTGTATTAGAGATGTACTATAGATGTACTATAGGTGTATTAGAGATGTACTATAGGTGTACTATAGGTGTACTATAGATGTATTATAGGTGTACTATAGGTGTACTATAGATGTACTATAGGTGTATTATAGGTGTACTATAGGTGTATTATAGGTGTACTATAGGTGTACTATAGGTGTACTACAGGTGTACTATAGGTGTACTACAGGTGTACTATAGATGTACTACAGGTGTACTATAGATGTACTACAGGTGTACTATAGATGTACTACAGGTGTACTATAGGTGTATTATAGGTGTACTATAGGTGTATTATAGGTGTACTATAGGTGTATTATAGGTGTACTATAGGTGTACTATAGGTGTACTATAGGTGTATTATAGGTGTACTATAGGTGTATTATAGGTGTACTATAGGTGTATTATAGGTGTATTATAGGTGTACTATAGGTGTATTATAGATGTACTATAGATGTATTATAGGTGTACTATAGGTGTACTATAGATGTATTATAGGTGTACTATAGGTGTACTATAGGTGTACTATAGGTGTATTATAGGTGTATTATAGGTGTACTATAGGTGTATTATAGGTGTACTATAGATGTATTATACGTGTACTACAGGTGTACTACAGGTGTATTATAGATGTACTATAGGTGTACTATAGGTGTACTATAGGTGTATTATAGGTGTACTATAGGTGTACTATAGATGTACTACAGGTGTACTATAGATGTACTATAGGTGTATTATAGATGTACTATACGTGTACTATAGGTGTACTATAGATGTATTATAGGTGTACTATAGGTGTATTATAGATGTACTATAGGTGTATTATAGGTGTACTATAGGTGTATTATAGATGTACTATAGATGTATTATAGGTGTACTATAGGTGTATTATAGGTGTACTATAGATGTATTATAGGTGTACTACAGGTGTACTACAGGTGTACTATAGGTGTATTATAGATGTACTATACGTGTACTATAGGTGTACTAAAGGTGTATTATAGGTGTACTATAGATGTATTATAGGTGTACTATAGATGTACTATAGGTGTATTATAGGTGTACTATAGATGTACTATAGATGTATTATAGGTGTACTATAGATGTATTATATAGATGTACTATAGGTGTACTATAGGTGTACTATAGGTGTACTATAGGTGTACTATAGGTGTACTATAGATGTATTAGAGATGTACTATAGGTGTATTATAGGTGTACTATAGGTGTACTATAGGTGTACTATAGGTGTACTATAGATGTACTATAGGTGTACTATAGGTGTATTATAGATGTACTATAGATGTATTATAGGTGTATTATAGATGTATTATAGGTGTACTATAGGTGTACTATAGATTTATTATAATGTATTATAGATGTATTATAGGTGTATTATAGATGTATTATAGGTGTATTATAGATGTATCATAGTTGTATTATAGATGTATCATAGTTGTATCATAGATTTATTATAGGTGTATTATAGGTGTACTATAGGTGTATTATAGATGTATTATAGGTGTATCATAGTTGTATCATAGATTTATTATAGGTGTATTATAGGTGTATCATAGTTGTATCATAGTTGTATCATAGATGTATTATAGGTGTATTATAGATGTACTATAGATGTACTATAGATGTACTATAGGTGTATTATAGATGGATTAAAATACACACCTTTACTACCTCTGTCTAGTGTCACACTGAACGCGTTAACATACGCGTCCTCTTGCGAACACTTTTCTGTAAAAATATCTACAAATCCTTCAAACAAGATCAGTTTGATTTATCTTGTTTTAGAAAAATCCCTGCATGAGATATTTCAGTTTTTCAGAGAATGTATTTTTAATTGATTGAATTTGGTCTTACTGAACTGGCACAGTTTATATAGTCAAAAATATATAGAAAATAATCTACCAGTGCTGAAGAAGTAATCCAAAGTATTTAGATTACGTTACTGACCTTGAGTAATCTAATGGAATGTTACAAATTACATTTTAAAAGTAACCCTTCATATTTTTTACTGGCATTGGTACCAACTACTGATATTTTGGTATTGTGACAATACTAATAGTTAATAAAACTGGCATCAGGTAAAAATGATGCACTCTGGGAGCTCTGGGTATCTCAGCGAGTATTGACGCTGACTATCTCCCCTGGAGTCGCAAGTTTGAATCCAGGGCATGCTGAGTGACCCAGCCAGGTCTCCTTAGCAACCAAATTGGCCCAGTTGCTAGGGAGGGTAGAGTCACATGGGATAACCTCCTCGTGGTGGTGATTAGTGGTTCTCGCTCTCAATGGGGCGAAAAATTGCATATTGTGATTGCGAATTTAAAAGCATGACTTGTAATCATAACTTTTTTTTTAAGTAATATGTTGGCATACATGCACTTATGAATCCCCAAAACATCAGTTTTGACTTCCTTTGGGGGGGGGGGGGGGTGTTCAAGTTCTTAAAGGGACTCATTACCCCCCCAAACACTTTTGTAATTCGCACTAGGTCTTAATGTACACGGCTGTCGCTCTAAACCCTGAAACGTCCACCTCTTCTTCTCTAAAGCCTCTAGCAGATGTTGGGTGTTTTATGACTGAACCCCTCCTCACACACTTGGACAACAAATGTGCCACACTCGTCTCCATCCGCAGCGACCTTTCAAACAGTTGTTACAAGCGACTCTTAATCGCGCACTGCAGCACCCTCTCTGAGCTCGTCCCTGTGGTTTGTGTATAATATTTAAAGGTTAGCATGAACACAAAACACACAGTTCAGAGAGATGTTGTAAATCCAGCAGTTATTCCAGATCACCAAACTTGAGTTAGATCAAGATCGGTCAGGTTTTCCACGTGCTACACTTTTAAGAGTTGTATAAGGGTCATTCCTGTTGTACCATTTCAACTCTTTAAGACATGAATATGTGTGTGATGTCATTTAAAAAGGCATTTCTATAAAAGGGAACACAAGACATGAAAACCTTTAATCCGTGAAGCTGTTTTTAAAGATTTCCTGTTCCTCGTTTCCTGTTCAAGATATTTCAAAACTGAATATGTGCATTATCCACTAACAGCTAGATTTAGGAAATTGTATAAAGGCTAAGCAGAGCCAAATTTCTCAAAATTAAACCATTAAAACCCTTGTGTTTTGTTCCGGTCATTTTGACCCGGATGTTTTTTTTTTCATACATTTATTATTATTTGTAAAAAAATTTTACTTAATCCAATCTGAATAAAATTCCTTGCCTTCGTCCCATATGATATCTGAAAACACACCAAAAATTTTTTTTTTTTTTCATTTTCTTAATGTTTTTTTGTTTTTATTTCACTTTGTTACACTTGTGTTCCCAGTCAAAAATGACCGGTCACTGGAAATTAATGAATTACACTACAAAATACAGAAACATGAAGTGTTCAGGAGCATCACAATCATTTAGATGAACACACACACACACACACACACACACACACACGCGCGCGCACACACGCGCACAAACACACGCACGCACAAACACGCACATGCACAAACACACGTACACGCGCGCACAGGCACACGTGCGCACAAACACACGCACAAACACACACACACACACACACGCGCGCGCACACACGCGCACAAACACACGCACGCACAAACACGCACATGCACAAACACACGTACACGCGCGCACAGGCACACGTGCGCACAAACACACGCACAAACACACACACGCACAAGCACAAACACGCACACGCACAAACACGCACACGCACATGCACACATGCGCACACACGCACAAACACACATGCGCACACACACACAAACACAAACACACACACGCGCACAAACACGCACACGCACGCACAAACACACGAACACACGCACAAACACGCACAAACACACGCACAGGCACACGTGCACAAACACGCACAAACACACACGCACAAACACATGCACAAGCACAAACACACACACACGCGCGCACATGCACAAACGCGCACACAAACACACACACACACACACACTCACACACACACTCACACACTCACACACTCACACAAATTTGCATTTGAGAAACTGTGGCACCAATTCCACCCGCAGATTAAACTCCCTTGAAGCGTCTGACCCGCATGCAGTGTGGAGAGCATCTGACATGTGAGTGTTATCTCTGTATCGACACACTCACCAGACAGGTCGGAGCGCTTGTCTGTCAGCTCTTTTGTCCGCATTGTGCACGCGTTTAACGCCCCCTGAACTGCGAAGTTGGCTGCAGACATTCTTCAATTCAATCCGCAAAGTTCCTCACAGTCTTGGCATTGGCCAGGGGTCACCTCCAGGTCAACAGTGGCCCTGCTCCTTATTCAACCTAAAAATACACCCCTGGCCAACCACACATGCAGTATGTCAAATGGAGCGATGTCAGTGGACGGCTGGCGTGAAGAGTTACATAATGCCTCGCTAAGCTAGGAAACGAACAGGATCAAAACAATGACATACAGCAGGAATATAAACGCAGAGACCAAACGGAAGGAACACCACATGATTGTATATCAGTGTATACACACACACACACACACACACACACACATCATTGTGTGGTGGCTTCCTGATAATCCAAAAGTGAACTTTTATTTCTCCCCATCATTTAGATCAGGGTTTCTTGAACCCTAGTGACCTTTAAGAGCCCAGTGGGTGTCTCCACTTGGGTCCCCTTCTAGAAATTCTACAGTGTATTTCATCCATGGCAAAATCAAAAGGTCTCCTCCTTTCCTGCCTTTCCTGTGTTTCCTGAAACACTAAACTGTGACAAGACTGACACAACAGCTCTAGCAAAACATAGTGACTTTATAGGCATCTACCTTCTAAGGTTGCATCAAAGCTCAAATGGAACCTCGTAAGCCGTCTTGGTTCCGGAAGAATGTTTCCCGTTCAGTTCTTCCATTGTGATGTCATAAAACCCTGAACTAATCTAAGCAGATCTGAGGTGAATCACAACATCCACCGGCCAGGGACCGGAATCAGCCGATTTTCCGCGTGCTCTGACCGGACCGGTGGCCCTTTTGTTGCCAGCAGCGCAGGCAATAATGTCACAGCCGCATGGAAACATGTCATTGGTGTGGAAGTTTTTCACTGTGAGTGTGTGTAATAATTGTAAGGCTAAAGTAAACCGTGGGGGAACCACCACGATGAAGTTCGGAACAACAAACCTCATTAGACTCCTAAAACACCCTCACCCAGCTGAACATGCCCAGTTTGAAGAAGCTAAAAAAGGGGAAACGGCTAAAGCTTACTAGAGCTCAGAGACAGCCAGAAGTCAGCAGCCTCTCCTATCTTTCCTTGCTATGAGCAGCTAAAAGACCAAAAGGAATTACGAGGAAAATTATGGAATTCATGGTCCTGGATGACCAGCCGATATCCATATATCAGGACAGAGACTTCAGAAATCTGATCAATTTCCTCAGCCCAAACACACACAGCCTGTTACAAGCCGATCCCGAAGCAGCAATCAGTTTTACCTCTGATGTTTGGTATCTAACGTAAGCTTAATGTCAATGTTGAGCGTATTGGACGCTTTGTTCATAGGCTTGTAATCTTTGGAATTGTTTTGTTAGACGAGTAAAAAAGAGAAAAAGGTCAATGTGGCAGGGCAGAGGGCGGGGCCGAGTCGTGACGATACACACCCGGTCCCGTATCAGGCTAATCAACCCTCCGAGAGGGATAAAGGCCGATGGCAGACGGAGAGAGATCATTTACGGACATGTCCGTCATGTTTTTGTGTCCTTTTTTTTAAGTTTATTATTAAAATATGATTTATATTGTCAAGCCAGTTCTCGCCTCCTCCTTTCCCTTGAACTACGTTACACTGGTGCCGAAAGCCGGGAAGGGGAGGGATACGCCATAGTAGAGTTCTCGCCACTAATGTCCACCCCAATGGAGCAGCCGTGGCCATCTGCCAGGGGGACGAGGAGCCCGACCGCCTGGAAGCGGAGGAACGGCCGCCGACCACGAGGGGAGAAGGGGCTCCTAGCCGACCGCCCAGCGGCGGAGGAGACCCCTACCAGCCACTGAAATGCGGCGGGATCGGAGACCGCCGACCGCGAGCGGGGAGGGGATCGCGACTGACCGCCTGGAGCGGGAGAACCGCTGCCAGGGGTGGGGGAGACCCCTTCGGCTCCCCGAGAAAGCGGCGGGGCGTTCCGTCCACCAGTGGCTGGAGGACTGCCTCCGATCCGCCCGGAGAGGCGCGGCTGTCGTCCGTTAGAGGGTGGAGGAATGGCCGAGGAACAAGCTACGGCGTATCGGAGAACCGGCGAGTAGGTTTTTTTTTTTTAATCTCCCTCTATCACACAGACAGACAGCACACTGGAGGTTAAGTCATGCACTAAATAGGGAGCAAGGGAGCATCCTATAGCTCTCCTATAACTGTTCTGAGACCAGTGCAGACAGACAGCACACTGGAGGCTAAGTCATGCACTAAATAGGGAGCAAGGGAGCATCCTATAGCTTTCCTATAACTGTTCTGAGATCAGTGCAGACAGACAGCACACCGGAGGCTAAGTCATGCACTAAATAGGGAGCAAGGGAGCATCCTATAGCTCTCCTATAACTGTTCTGAGACCAGTGCAGACAGACAGCACACCGGAGGTTAAGTCATGCACTAAATAGGGAGCAAGGGAGCATCCTATAGCTCTCCTATAACTGTTCTGAGATCAGTGCAGACAGACAGCACACCGGAGGCTAAGTCATGCACTAAATAGGGAGCAAGGGAGCATCCTATAGCTCTCCTATAACTGTTCTGAGACCAGTGCAGACAGACAGCACACCGGAGGTTAAGTCATGCACTAAATAGGGAGCAAGGGAGCATCCTATAGCTCTCCTATAACTGTTCTGAGACCAGTGCAGACAGACAGCACACTGGAGGCTAAGTCATGCACTAAATAGGGAGCAAGGGAGCATCCTATAGCTCTCCTGTAACTGTTCTGAGATCAGTGCAGACAGACAGCACACCGGAGGCTAAGTCATGCACTAAATAGGGAGCAAGGGAGCATCCTATAGCTCTCCTATAACTATTCTGAGATCAGTGCAGACAGACAGCACACCGGAGGTTAAGTCATGCACTAAATCGGGAGCAAGGGAGCATCCTATAGCTCTCCTATAACTGTTCTGAGACCAGTACAGACAGACAGCACACTGGAGGTTAAGTCATGCACTAAATAGGGAGCAAGGGAGCATCCTATAGCTCTCCTATAACTGTTCTGAGACCAGTGCAGACAGACAGCACACTGGAGGTTAAGTCATGCACTAAATAGGGAGCAAGGGAGCATCCTATATCTCTCTATGCAGTTAAGTGTGTTCACTCCTAAAATCTGATCAAAAGTTCAGTTTCAGGCTGCAGATGATGTTTGGATCAACATGTTTGACACACATGGGACGATGATCATCAGTACATAGATTCACCATTTATAATGTATTGTATTATTTTAACAGTGATTGGACGATGCTGGACATTACTTTAAATCTGAATTATTTATGCTAATTTATGATGTAATGTCTGTAACATGAATAATCAACACTCCTGGACACATAATAAAGACTTTGATGAACAAAATCAGACTTTTAATATCTTAGTGTTATTTAAAATTTCACAACATATGTGGACATACATTGTTAGAATTTTTTTATTTTTTATTAAACAATTATAACGTGATGTTTGAGAAGAAACAGGAAAACTGAGAGCTTCCCAGCCATGACATGGTGGTATGAAAATGGGGATTAAAAGTTCAGATTGTATGATACAGTGATGTTTTTGGGTAGATAGCATCAGTCAGACCCTTATCAACATAAAGCAGAGGTGCCGCACTAAAAGTGGAGACTTGCCGTTTGTTAAAGAGACAGTTCTCACCAGTGCGGTACAGAATGCATCGTGCAAAACCAAAAAAAACTACTTTTGATTTATTACAAAATCTTGGATTTCCACGTGTCTTGAAACAAAAATGCCCATTTTCCTCTAATGTCTAAAACCCACTCAAACATCAAAGAGCAAGAGTGATTTAAAAGACACGACGTCTTCTCTCTCCAACCGTGGCGAGTATTAAATATCCGTCTGAATCACTAATAGAGGGCGAGCTTCACAGAACCCGCTGTTTATTTTAGAGGAACCTGCAGGTCAACGGTGCGTTAAACAGCACAGACTTCAGACGGCCGTTTGAAGTCACGCTGCCTGCCGTGGAAGTGGGCGCCTTTGCTTTCAGGAGGAAAATGAAACAGTGGCTTCTTTTAGGAATCTGGAAACCCTTTCTGCTGTTAAAGAGGAAGCATCTCATGATGATGCATTCCTTAGAATAGTGCCCTGTGGCTATTTTGAGAATCGCATTAGACAGTAATGTGCTAAATAGCAAAGCCAGTACCATACAAACTATCACATGATAGTTCTGCACCAAAACCTAGAAATAAGGCAGTATCCTACCCACATATGAAGCTCAGAAACTGATGTCAAATATAGAGTTTGGTGGTGTTATCATGTTAATAAGCTAGCACAGCTATACTCCAATGCATAGCACACTCGAAGCTCCAAAAAGCATATAAAGGCAGCATAAAAGTAATCCAGACGACTCCAGTGGTTTAATCCATGTCTTCTGAAGTGATATGATAGGTGTGGGTGAGAAACAGTCAATATTTTAGTCCACTTTCACATACTTTTTCTTTTGTTTTGGGCGATTTGCATTATTTCTGCATAATGCCGCCTACTGGGAAGGGAGGCGAATTTATAGCAAAAACAGAACTTAAATATTAATCTGTTTCTCATCCACACCTATCATATCACTTCAGAAGACATGGATTAAACCACTGGAGTCATCCAGATTAATTTTATGCTGCATTTATGTGCTTTTTAAGCTTCAAAGTTCTGGTCACCATTCACTTGCATTGTATGGACCTACAGAGCTGAGATATTCTTCTAAAAATCTTAATTTGTGCTTGAAAGTCAAGCACATCTGGGATGGCATGAGGGTGAGTAAATGATGAGGGAATTTTCATTTTTGGGTGAACTGTCCCTTTAATGTTCTATTGAGGTTTAAATCTCCTAACCCTAAACCTAAACCTAATCGATAGTCACATAAAAAGCTAATGTGAGATGAAAAACAACCACGTCATTTTGCGGTGCTTCTATCATACTTTCGGCTCATTTGGACTCGTACCTCGGTCCTTTACATCGCAAGTGCAATGCTCCATCAGTTGAGCTACCGCCCTCAAACAAGCTTGTAAGGACTCTAGTAAAAGTGTTTAGATGTCATAAGATAGCATTGTGTGAAGAATAGGGCGAAAAGTAAGTGTTTATGAACTGATAATCTGCCGTTTTACTCGTGATTCGAGTGACGGAATAAAAGTCGTTGTTGTAGCATAATTATGAGCGGATCTATTATGCATTTAAATACAGTCTCTGTAGGCAGCTCACTAGGTTTGAGAACAGGGCTCAAATGGACACAAGGCGCTTACATTTCAAAGACAAACCCTGACAGTTTTTCTTCAAATGTGTGGACTGCATCAACCCCAATGAGCCTCATGAAAGATAATGATTTAAACATTTTATTCTTGTGTTCGAGCCGCATCTGGAAGTGGCTTTTGATGGAAAGAGAGAGAGAGAGAGAGAGAGAGAGAGAGAGAGAGAGAGAGAGAGAGCTTGTCCAAGTAACAAAGCCCCATTTGCAGCTATTCCCAATCTGAGAGGAATGCAGGAAGCGAGCCAGCCCCACTCCGTCTGCAGCCCCAAACCCTTCGCTTTGAAGCTGCCTGTGTGTTTCCACAGCTAAACACTTTCAGATGTGGCCGTGTAGTTTTATGGCTTCAATAATAGCGATACCTACACATGTGCGCGCTTGAGGTCCAGAACAGGGAGTCTCATCCAAAATGACGGCTTTCCGAACAAGAGAAAAATGTGCTTACTATCAACTCTGGTTTTCTTATATCAAAAGAACATAGGGCAATTCTAACAGTTTTTACCCTTTCAACTAGACTGTTGTGCACTACTAACAACCGTGACAGTGAGTGTGTTTAAATGCATGATGTTACATTGACTATGCTTAATAAGCCGACAATAAGGTCATGTAAACGCGGTCATCAACAGTTAAAGCATAAACGGAACAGCAGATGTACATTTTTGCCCATTACCTCGATTTTGCTCTTTACCGCTGTACTTACCAGCTAATCCAGCATATTGCTATAAAGAAAGCTTTTCTAATGATATAAATTATGATAAATTCTGAGACTCTGAGCCTAAGAAACTGCTGGAAAATCACAAATAAAATTGAGACAAAAATATACTTTTTTCTTATAAGGTAGCTTTGAAAAAACTACTTTTGTTTTGTTCCCAATCATGTCAGCTGTATCTGAGAATTTCTTTTTATGTTGATACAACAAAACAATCAAAAGTTATAACAAAAGTTATATTACAAATATAATTGATCATAGTGTCCAAAAACATCTCCAAACATAATAAAACTTAATAATTGTACATAAGAACTGATTACACATGCAATGACTAAAGGTTTGCATGGCATGCAGACATGATTTTAGTCATGAGATTTCACAGAATGAGTTTCATTCTGTGTCATTTGAGTCATCATTGAGTCTGTGTCATGTATTTGGCGCCATCTCCTGGTGGTCATATGTAACATTGTGCTTCATGTGGATTATCTAATGATCTATACATCTGATTATCTTGTGTGTGGACTCGTTTGAAAGATAATCATCTCATTCAGTTTCATTCTGTGTCATTTGAGTCATCATTGAGTCTGTGTCATGTATTTGGCGCCATCTCCTGGTGGTCATATGTAACATTGTGCTTCATGTGGATTATCTAATGATCTATACATCTGATTATCTTGTGTGTGGGCTTGTTTGAAAGATAATCATCTCATTCAGTTTCATTCTGTGCCATTTGAGTCATCATTGAGTCTGTGTCATGTATTTGGCGCCATCTCCTGGTGGTCATATGTAACATTGTGCTTCATGTGGATTATCTAATGATCTATACATCTGATTATCTTGTGTGTGGACTCGTTTGAAAGATAATCACCTCATTCAGTTTCATTCTGTGCCATTTGAGTCATTATTGAGTCTGTGTCATGTATTTGGCGCCATCTCCTGGTGGTCATATGTAACATTGTGCTTCATGTGGATTATCTAATGATCTATACATCTGATTATCTTGTGTGTGGACTCGTTTGAAAGATAATCACTGACTCTAAATAATGATATTTTATATTCCATTTATATTTGTGAAGTTATAAGTGAAAACACGTCAAATAAACAACACCAATATTATTGTCAAAGACGTATAATTAGCTATTACTCGCTATATAAAACAAATAGGCTGGTTGTATTGGCTACGGATGGGAATCTTTAGGAATTTAATGATTCCAGTTCCTTAACGTTTCCAGTAATGATTCCAGTAGTACTTTTAGTACTTCTGAGGAAGAATTATTTGAAAATGAGAGGTGCCATTTTTATTTCCCGGTGGGCCGATGCACTTTGGGGGCGATCAGTGGTGGACTGGCCATCGGGAGAACCAAGCAGGCCAGTGTGACGGCCGTGGAACTAGCGATAAGCTAAAATGAGCCGCTGCATTATGCCGAAAAGAACAGCGATCCCAGGCCGATTTCTCTTCCTAGTCCAGACATAATTCAATCCAATAATTGATCCTAACTAGGCTATATTTGGACTGTATCTAAACAAACAAGCATTGTGATGGCATATTTCACTCCTTCATGTTTTTCTTTAAATATGAAATCCCTTGTATTACAAAACTCATGTATCTTTACTGAAACACTGTCATATGAACAACCAGTCAGTAACTGCACTGCTTGATTAAATCACACAGCTCTAAAGTCACATAACAGTTCCAGAGACAGTTAAGACTGTGTTCTGTTGTCTAATGTTGTACTTCAAGCTTGTAAGGCTTCAACAGTTGATATTTAATTTTGAGTTGGACTCATAACGTGCACGCACATCAGTGTAAGATCAACACTATACTGGACTAGACTGGAAGCGCTGTATGTTTGGCACTGTCGATTCTAAAGTACCGGGTCATCTCAATCGTTCTTTCGGGGATCGGACCATAACGGAAGCGCTGACTGTTTCGCGCTCTAGATTCAACAGAGCCGGCTCATGAGAGTATTTTTGCTTGTGTGTTTTACGCTTTTGACCCAGTAGAGGGCAGCGCTGCTGCAGCGCCGCTAGAAACACTGTCAGAGTATTTCAGTACGGTGTTCCAGCCGTGAAGATCGTCCGATTCCGGTATTTTGTAAAGAATGGAACCGGTTCTGAACAAATGGTTAATGGTAAATGTTCGGAACTTATATAGCGCCTTTTTAACCTTAGCGGTTACCAAAGTGCTTTACACTGCATCTCATTCACTCACTCACCAATGATGGCAGAGCTGCCATGCAAGGTGCTAGCCTGCCATTGGGAACAACTTCGTGTTCAGTGTCTTGCCCAAGGACACTTCGGCATGTGGAATCGTGTGGGCCGGGAATCAAACCGCCAACCCTGCGATTAGTGGCGACCCGCTGTACCACCTGAACCACAGCGGTGCAAATAAAAAAATGTAAAATATCAGAGATGAGTCGAAATTAATATTTGTGGTAAGCAATATTATGCGACAAAAGCTGTTGATTGAGCTTAACTTGTATTGAACCTGAAGAATTCCTTGAAATAGCTTCAATGCATTAAGTGTTTTTCAGAAAGGTAACTTGAATGTAGATGAACTACTTCACATTATGTGTAGCTTGGCAAACTGCAGCTTCAAAGTAGCTCCCGAAACATCTGGCAAAAAGACAAAGTCTCGTAACACGACCACAGATGTTGAGACTTTTCAAAGCAACAATGCGCAACATTCCTTGCAGTGCCATTTGCCTTTAAAGTGCCCGACACTGCAAACAAGCTGCATTGGATCAAGCTGCACAACAGGGCAGCAAAGCTCTTTCTGTTTCTTTTTCTCGCTGTTTTAGTGTTTGTTTAGCGTGCAGACAGGAAACTGGGTTTAGGGTGTCTGTCTGTAGCCCTCAGTTTGAGGAGAGTGTGGAAAAAGGAGCAGGTTTCTGAGGCTTTAAAAGCGTCTGCATTTGTTCAGGAGATACAGTACATTCATGAGTGCATACGCCATGCTAACAGTACCCAAACATGCAGTAGGTGTCCATTTTAAGAATGTAGCTCATCCAATCTATTTTTCAATGTTAATCTTGTCAACTTAATCACGGATGAAAGTATCATTAATGGAGGTTTTTTTTTTAAAATTTTGTCATCGATAATGAAGACGGGGGTCGGGGTATCTCAGCATGTATTGACGCTGACTATCACACCTGGAGTCGCAAGATCGAATCCAGGGTGTGCTGAGTGACTCCAGTCAGGTCTCCTTAGCTACCAAATTGTCCCGGTTGCTAGGGCGGGTAGTCACATGGGGTAACTTCCTCGTGGTGGTGATTAGTGGTTCTCTCAATGGGGCGTGTGGTGAGTTGTGTGTGGATCGTGGAGAGTAGCATGAGCGTCCACATGCTGTGAGTCTCCGCGGTGTCATGCACAACGAGTCACGTGATCAGATGCGCCGATTGACGGTCTCAGAAGTGTCCCCGACACCCGGATTGAGGCGAGTAACCGCGCCACCACGAGGACGTATTAAGTAGTGGGAATTGGGCATTCCAAATTGGGAGAATAGGCGATAAAAACAACAACAAAAAAGCCATAAAGACGAGATGAAAAAGACACATCAAGACAATAATCAAATGCTTTTTATTAAAACAACGTGTCACTGAAAATATACAGAAATATGCAAGATATTAGCATTGCGCCAACACTGTTTTTATTTATTTACATTTTTTTAGGAAAGAAAAATCTAGAAAGTATTGATCCAAATAATCTAGCCACAGTATCATCTCAATGTTGTTTAATTTGATATATTAAATGTATAAGTCTTCAAAATGTTTGATACGTTGAAATGTTTGTAAACAGCTTGTATTTGAATATTTGGTCAAAGTTTGGTCACATGTTTTTGCCATTTTGCACATTATTGACAACTTAAAAAATGTTAGTTTTGTCAACTAAATGATGATATTTTAGTCAAGAGTAAAACTGACTAAAATGAATGAATATGACACAATTATCCTCTTGGGGGCGCTATATCACGAAAAACGTTTACCCTTAAAATATTAAAGTCCCCGTACGCATAAGTCAGTCGTGTGAGGTATCATTTGAAAGCTTAGAAGCTGGAATTTTCATACAAATCAATCACGTCTCCATTTACTAGACGAGCACATCTGTGAGGGACAAAATGCATTAGAGCGCCACCTACATTACAGCTGTTTTTTGGACAGAGTTTTTTTCTAGTACTTTCTGTCATCTAGCGGAATAAAATAAGACTATTTGGAGGGAGATGGGGTGAACAGAACCAGAATTACATGCTTACAAAGTAAGGACAACAACAAAAATGAGTTCTGAATATAAAATAAAAAAATGAGATGCATTTTTGGCAGTATGTGTACATGGTGAGCTTTTAAATTTGAGTCTGAAAAATAGCTGGTGCAGCCCAAAAATGCACCAGAGTTGAAGAGGTTAAAGACAAAAAAAAAATCAAATGTTTAAACACAAAATGTATGACTAAAATCTAATTAACGTGGCTGTTTAATTAGTTTTAATAGTATGCTCCAATGGCAGATATTACACATGGTTATTTCATATGTAACCCTTTTAAATGAGGTATACTGCATGATATATTACGTCACTAAATGACTAAATGTAAACGGTCATTTAATTGACTCATACCGTGATATAAGATTTGGTGATACTGTCCACCCCTCTTAAGAAAAACACATTTTTGGTGAACCTTTCCTTTAAAATGCGAAGGTTTCCAAAAGCCCTGTCATGAAATGATTGATTAAAACAGGGGTATTCAATTAAGACCCCCCTTAATAACAACCACAGTCAAATATTCCCATGACTGCGCTGCGACTTGCAGAAGGGTTGAAGCTTTCTGCGGGGGAACGGCGGTTTATATGGAAACATACCTTACACACTCAAATGTAATAACCTTTGAGTCGCCCAGTGTTTGAGTTGGCTAAGAGCTGCGTAACATCAAACGCTGACTTGAGTCCAGCAGACTCGTCGCTCTCGACTCCAACTGCAGGTATTTTCTTTACTTCTGCTGTAAGCGACGGCAAAGTAAACGCTCACCATAACATCCACCACAAACGCTCCATTTCCATTCACTCATTCGGCACAGACTGACCTCGACGGCGGCTCTTCAAACGTCTCGCTCACACTGGCTGAATGTGTTCAAATGCATGACGTCTCACATGTTTGTTTACACGACAGCATTGGCAGTACATTAAAGGAATTCAATACAAGCTAAGCACCATCAACAACGTTGCAGGTTAATGTTGGTTACAGCATGGCAACAGTAACACAAGTCTATGGGGTCAGCGCTCAAGAAGGTTATTAACCGTCTAAATCAGGTTCGACAACTTTTCTAAGTGACCAGAATAACGCTAGTCATGCATTGGTGATGCTATACCCGTGGGCGGGACACTTTCGGGTAACCTTGTGTAACGGGAGCCAGCTGGTAGATAGATGTGCAGTGTGTAAACCTCACTCTCCTGACCTCAAGAGGTGCACTAGCGACTGACGCTAGGGGCTGTAGCCTTTAGCCTCCTCGTTAGCGCAGCCACCTCCCACACCGGAGACGTCAGCTCGAGTCCCATTCGGAGCAGGGGCGAGAAGGACCGGCAACACTTGCACATAATATGTTACATAATCATGAAGTTGAACGCTTTTGTAATACTTCGCTATTATTTTCTGCATAATGCAGTGGCTAATTTTAGCTTATCGCTAGTTTCACGGCCGTCACACCGGCTTGCTCAGTTCTCCCGATGGCCAGTCCTCCACTGATTGGCCCCAAAGTGCATCGGCCCACCGGGAAAATGCCCGGTATGCCAGATTACCAGTCCAGCCCTGGATTGGATATAGGTCTCTAAAAAGTGAGCAAACACACCTTTTAATCGATAATGCCACAATTGTTCTCAATAGAGCTTGTCTTGCTTTCTTTCTTTAAAGCTGACGTATGTAATTCCTGCGAAAATAAACTTTCTAACTTTCAAAAGTTACAACATTTTGAAAGAAGATTACAAAAACAAACATTGTCTTTTTGGAATAACACGCACAGATGAGTGAGCACAAAAAGATCAGAAACACGTCGACTTTAAACTGCGTTAAAAACGATGAATTCCCTTAATTATGAATCATTGCAAGTCAAAAGTCTGGAGTGGAGAAAAAAGGAAATATTGAGGGAGTCTAGCGAGGATCAAAGTGATCTGTGTGTTTTAAAGTCACCATCCAGTGATGGCACCTTGAAGCTGTTGAACCCTCACCCCACTCGGGGAAAAACAAACACTGGAAGAGAGTTAGCCAACATCTTCAAAGCGCCTAACGCAGCATAAATATCCTCAAATAAATACACATACAATCTGCCTGCAGAGTTTAAATGTATTTTTCCATGAAACACTGGCCATGAAACGCGAGAAAAGGAAGTAGGGAGGGGGACAGCAACTGAAGAGGGGCGTCAGAGAGATCGTAAGGAAAAAGTTAGGGCGCTTATAAGCAGGTACGACAATGTTTAGATGTTGTACTTACCAAAAAAACAAGATCTTCCAGTATTAAGGAAGCTATGATGAAACTGTAGCATGTCAAACTGTAAGCTACTCATAAGAGCGAGTTTGCATTACATTGCAAAGCCAAAAAAGTATTAGAAAACCAAAAACTATAAATCTCATTAAAACCACGAATACGCTGGTGAATTATTCATATTCACCCTCAAATGTAAAAGCTCACCATTCACTCATACTAATTGCAAAAAATGGGTCTCATTTCCCATAAAACCCCCCAAATAAAATAAAAAATACTCCTATTATTCATAAATAATATTGCATGTGTTTATAATCTAATGATAAACAGTTTTATTGATTTTTTTTGTCCTTAATTTGTAAGCATGTAATTCTGGTTCCATTCACTTTGAAAAGTCTCATTTTATTCCACTAGGTGGCAGCAAACACTAGAAAAAATATTTTCTCTCTCTAGCACAAATGTAGGTGGCGCTCTAACGCATTCCATCACAATACACAGATGTGAACTGTAGGTGGCGCTCTAACGCATTCCATCACAATACACAGATGTGAACTGTAGGTGGCGCTCTAACGCATTCCATCACAATACACAGATGTGAACTGTAGGGGGCGCTCTAACGCATTCCATCACAATACACAGATGTGAACTGTAGGTGGCGCTCTAACGCATTCCATCACAATATACAGATGTGAACTGTAGGTGGCGCTCTAACACATTCCATCACAATACACAGATGTGAACTGTAGGTGGCGCTCTAACGCATTCCATCACAATACACAGATGTGAACTGTAGGTGGCGCTCTAACGCATTCCATCACAATACACAGATGTGAACTGTAGGTGGCGCTCTAACGCATTCCATCACAATACACAGATGTGAACTGTAGGTGGCGCTCTAACACATTCCATCACAATACACAGATGTGAACTGTAGGTGGCGCTCTAACACATTCCATCACAATACACAGATGTGAACTGTAGGTGGCGCTCTAACACATTCCATCACAATACACAGATGTGAACTGTAGGTGGCGCTCTAACGCATTCCATCACAATACACAGATGTGAACTGTAGGTGGCGCTCTAACGCATTCCATCACAATACACAGATGTGAACTGTAGGTGGCGCTCTAACGCATTCCATCACAATACACAGATGTGAACTGTAGGTGGCGCTCTAACGCATTCCATCACAATACACAGATGTGAACTGTAGGTGGCGCTCTAACGCATTCCATCACAATACACAGATGTGAACTGTAGGTGGCGCTCTAACGCATTCCATCACAATACACAGATGTGAACTGTAGGTGGCGCTCTAACGCATTCCATCACAATACACAGATGTGAACTGTAGGTGGCGCTCTAACGCATTCCATCACAATACACAGATGTGAACTGTAGGTGGCGCTCTAACGCATTCCATCACAATACACAGATGTGAACTGTAGGTGGCGCTCTAACGCATTCAATCACAATACACAGATGTGAACTGTAGGTGGCGCTCTAACACATTCCATCACAATACACAGATGTGAACTGTAGGTGGCGCTCTAACACATTCCATCACAATACACAGATGTGAACTGTAGGTGGCGCTCTAACGCATTCCATCACAATACACAGATGTGAACTGTAGGTGGCGCTCTAACGCATTCCATCACAATACACAGATGTGAACTGTAGGTGGCGCTCTAACGCATTCCATCACAATACACAGATGTGAACTGTAGGTGGCGCTCTAACGCATTCCATCACAATACACAGATGTGAACTGTAGGTGGAGCTCTAACGCATTCCGTCACAATACACAGATGTGAACTGTAGGTGGAGCTCTAACACATTCCATCACAATACACAGATGTGAACTGTAGGTGGAGCTCTAACACATTCCATCACAATACACAGATGTGGACTGTAGGTGGCGCTCTAACGCATTCCATCACAATACACAGATGTGAACTGTAGGTGGCGCTCTAACGCATTCCATCACAATACACAGATGTGAACTGTAGGTGGCGCTCTAACACATTCCATCACAATACACAGATGTGAACTGTAGGTGGCGCTCTAACACATTCCATCACAATACACAGATGTGAACTGTAGGTGGCGCTCTAACACATTCCATCACAATACACAGATGTGAACTGTAGGTGGCGCTCTAACACATTCCATCACAATACACAGATGTGAACTGTAGGTGGCGCTCTAACGCATTCCATCACAATACACAGATGTGAACTGTAGGTGGCGCTCTAACACATTCCATCACAATACACAGATGTGAACTGTAGGTGGCGCTCTAACACATTCCATCACAATACACAGATGTGAACTGTAGGTGGCGCTCTAACGCATTCCATCACAATACACAGATGTGAACTGTAGGTGGCGCTCTAACACATTCCATCACAATACACAGATGTGAACTGTAGGTGGCGCTCTAACTCATTTTATCCCTCACAGATGTGCTCGTCCATAGACATTCAGTCTAATGTTCAGTTCAAGCAACACCCTCATTATTTCATTGAATATCTCGGCCTCTGAGTGGACTACAAGCTCAATCTAGGTGTCATTAGAAAGCCGAGATCCTCCCCTTTGATGGTATATAACATTATATAATCAATAGTCGAAAACATATTTTTCTGATGACTTGTTTTGCATGCTTTTCCTTCGGGATGGCATATTTTGTTCTGCACATCTAACATTGGATTCACACAAGCTCACAGACAAATAAACAATGGCTCATATTTTAGAAAACAATGGAAAAATTTAAAACCACTGGTCTAAATGAGCCGATTATAACTGTAGAATGACTCTATTGCATCATTTACAGTGCATCATGGG
Organism: Moxostoma hubbsi; assembly: GCA_032164185.1. Classification (NCBI taxonomy): domain Eukaryota; kingdom Metazoa; phylum Chordata; class Actinopteri; order Cypriniformes; family Catostomidae; genus Moxostoma; species Moxostoma hubbsi. The sequence continues at coordinate 2,282,044 of JAVLUX010000014.1, forward strand.
AGTAGGCGGTTGCTCTTTTGATGGCTTTGTTTACCGCGATTCTCTGATTGGTGGATTTCTCTTCAGGATTATGGAATTATTTCTCACCAGGAATTACAACATTTTATATTTTTTTTCCCTTTTCTCCCAATTTGGAATGCCCAATTCCCACTACTTAGTAGGTCCTCATGGTGGCGCTGTTACTTGCCTCAATCCGGGTGGCGGAGGATAAGTCTCAGTTGCGTCCGCTTCTGAGACCGTCAATCGGCGCATCTGATCACGTGACTCGTTGTGCATGACAACGCGGAGACTCACAGCATGTGGAGACTCATGCTACTCTCCACGATCCACACACAACTCACCACACGCCCCATTGAGAGAACCACTAATCACCACCATGAGGAGGTTACCCCATGTGACTCTACCCTCCCTAGCAACCGGGACAATTTGGTTGCTAAGGAGACCTGACTGGAGTCACTCAGCACGCCCTGGATTCAAACTCGCAACTCCAGGTGTGATAGTCAGCGTCAATACTCGCTGAGATACCCAGACCCCCAGGAATTCCACTATTAAACAGGAAGGTCTGTCGTTAAAGTTTTCTAAGTTATTATTTTAAAAAAACTACTTTCTTTCGGAACCAGACTGTTGCACCGGTTCCCTGCTAATTCCCACCCCTACAAATGAAGTAGGAAAACCTACAATATGTGTTAAAGTTGTATACATGGAGTTAGGGGGTTTGTTCAAATGGCTAACCCCCTATAAGCAATATCAAGCAAGTATCATCAATAATCTACCATCAAACTCCAACATCGGTTGTACAATCCCTGTTCATTCCACATGTCCTCTTCCCACAAAGCAACACCCTTCATTGTGCCCCACCACCACAAAGCCTTCAGAAAAATAAGCTGCCCCTCACCCTTGCCCTGTTGCCCCTCTCGCGGCTACAGGATTTCTGCTGTGCAAACCAGGAACAGATGTGTGCTGGGGCCGTGCTGAAACACCCCGCTGTTCTGGACCGCTGCCACATGCTTTTCATTCAGAGATGAAGGCTCGCAGCTCTCCTTCTAGTGGAGCCAATTTAAAAACCAAAAAAAAACTCTTCAAATGTCTCACCTTAAAAACGTAAAACGACTTAGCGTTCCTCGGAACTGTGACAGTAGCAGTTTTGACCAGGAGAATATCGATTATTGAATAAAAGTGGAGTGCCAGGGACGATAACAAGGCAAAGGAACTTGCAAAGTGTCTGGACCATTTGATGACCGATAGTGGATTTTGCCTATACTGATAACGAAGGTGTTGGAAAAAAAGTTGATAACCGATATATTTGTCGGATAGGTTATAAAATAGATTTGTAGAAAATTAAAAATAAATAAAAAAATGTCTTAGTCTTTCCTTTCTATTATGGGCACATACCCCAAAAATGAGCATAAAAAATAAATTAAGATTTGGTGCATTACCAACTATAAACACGCCCAAAATACACCGGGGACTCTTATTTTGAAATGATATAGACTTGGCGCCATTACAATGCACTATATGTAAATATTAGCCAAATGTAGCATTTTATAGCCTATTTATTCACCAGATAAAGGGTTTTATATATTTATATTTCACCAGATGAGGTTAATGAGGAATACGGTTTATTCATATTCACAATATATTCATTTACGCATGTGCATACACACTATTTATGTGCTGATAGGGGATAAATATTGTAATATTGGCATAAATGTTTGCCGAATAACTGATATTACCAAAAAGCAACTATCGGCACCAATTAATTTGTAAAACCGATAAATCCGTCTATACCTAATTCCCATTGTTTGTAATCATGATACCATAACAGACATTGTTTTATAGTATAACAGTAAAAAAAAGCTGCTATTGAACAATTTATGTATTGAAATCATCGAAAATGAAAGGCAGTGCCAAGGGAGTACCGCAATGAAGTATGAATACTTTACAATTTAAATAACTAATAATTTCTATCATGTTAAATTAATGAAAATGTCACAATGATAATCAATGGTAATAAGAATTGGGTGGTAAAATGTGGGTAACTGTCACAATGTAAAAAAATCGTATTAATCAAATAATACAGAGTATTAATTACGAGTATTTTTGTTTTGTTTTCCATTAAAAATACTTTTAATAATTTTTGCCTTATTAATACAAGACCACTTTTCTTGAGAAGCAAAATCACGTGAGACATGTTGCCTTGTTTTCAGAATAATCAAATAAAATTTAATGGGATTTATGCTTAAAACTGGAAAGATCAGGGGGTCTGGGTATCTCAGCGAGTATTGACGCTGACTATCACCGCTGGAGTCACGAGTTTGAATCCAGGGCGTGCTGAGTGACTCCAGACAGGTCTCCTTAGCAACCAAATTGGGCCGGTTGCTAGGGAGGGTGGAGTCACATGGGGTAACCTCCTCGTGGTCACTATAATTTGGTTCTCTCTCTCGGTGGGGCGTGTGGCGAGTTGTGCGTGGATGCCGCAGAGAATAGCGCGAAGCCTCCACATGCGCTGATAAGACAAGTCACGTGATCAGATGCGCGGATTGACTGTCTTAGACGCGGAGGCAACTGAGATTCATCCTCCGCCACCCGGATTGAGTCATTACGCCACCACGAGGACTTAAGAGCGAATTGGGAATTGGCCGTTCCAAATTGGAGAGAAAAAACACGATTTTACCCATTGGGGTACAGAAAACAAAAACTCGATTCAAAGGCAAAACAAGTTTATTTTTCTTATTGCTTTGGCAAATATTCTTTTCTTCTGAAAAGCAAAAAACCCACCAAATTTGGTAAGATTTCTCTGAAAAAAAGACTTAATATCACATTCTAACTTGCCTTGAGTCATTTATTCGATAAGTTTCTACATTTTTGTTTTGATTCATTGTTTAGATGTAAGGTGTGGGTGTGTTTGCACTGATCATGTCCTAAACACTGTGTGCTAAACACCTAACGCTACCATGAGTGTGAGGACGGGTACTTCAGCTCCGTCAGGACAATGGAGTTTATTCAGAAGTCCTCCGTTTGATCCAAGAACAGAAGAAATGCACAAGGAGAACAATGTGACACTCTTAAAATAGGCCAGACATCCACAACACTTTTCCAAAGCAAATATTGCTGAATCAAAGTTAACTTTTGAGTAAAAGACGCCCGAGGCCGAACAAAAATATACAGTTCTGTAGGAACACTCCAAAAAAAAAAAAAAGGCAAATATTTAAGATTAAATTTCACAACAAAAAATTTTAAATTTTTAACTAAATAAAATTAATAACCTAAAATATATATACATATAGTTTTGAAGATTGATCATTTAAATTTTATGGATTTAATTTATGTATTTATTTATTTAAGCATAATTCTTTTTAAAAAAAATTAAAAATGAGAAATCTCATTTCAAAATATAAATGTGAGATTACAGATATCAGATATCTATATTATCTATATTATCTTGAATCATCAAGCATATAAAGAAACTAGTGCACTGTAAAAAATTTACATTTAAAATTAACATTATCTAACTCGTCTCGTTTTCCACAAAATCAAAACAAACATCAAAATGATCTTAATTCTGAGCAAGTTTGATATTTATATTGATAATTGTTCATCTTGTTTATATTATGTACTGCTGAAATTGATACACAAACACTTTTACCTTCCAGAATGCAAATTATTAGCAGCAAGAAAACCAATTGTCAAATTATTCGAAAAACATTGTATTTTTATCAGCAGTACATATCGTGTGTAATCAGTTGTGCAGCCCACCAATGATGTCAGACTAGTTCAGAGTCCTGCAGTTATAAACGTACTGTCTGTAACGACGTTTCCATCCAAGGATTTTTTGCGAAAAAGTTTTAGCGCATCAAAATAAAGCTGATGGAAACGCACATAAACGCTAAAATGTCACAAATGTCGACATAATATTTTGCCGTTTAACTCAAGCGTATAAACTCTATCAATGCATCAAATGTCGCGAAAAACTGGGTTGGAAACATTTTGTCGATAAATTTAGAATTAACGCAAAAATTTAGTGTCACATGACAGAGTTTGCCTCAATCGTTAGCCTGTTACCATGACGACAGTATTGAAAGACCATGGCTGCGTCCCAATTCGCCTACTTATACTACGACCTAAAATTATGTACTCTTTTTTTGAAGAAAATGTACATACTTTTGAGTGTGTAGCAAAAGAGTATGCACGTTCTGGGACATACTACGAAGACGTCATGCAATGGAAGAGAACGTGGTTGCCTAGTTACGCACACCGCGACAGTTAAACAAACATTCTACATTCCATTCATTCTTATATGTCCAATGCAATGCAGTGCAATGCGCCAGTTAATGAGGCGCTCAGTGTCTTCATCGGACCCTACAAGATAAACACGGTACTTTTTTTGCACAACACAAATCCATTAATATTATGAGACAATAAAAGATAACTTTAATTAGCGCTAAACGTTTAAGTTCTTACACTTAAAAACTGAGGGTGCATCTCCGCTGCCGCATCCGGCCGCCATATTTGCATCATCTCAAAGCTCCTCCCTCCCGCACGCAATGGGTTGTGGGCAATATTAGCCGTTAGAGTGTGCATCGATCTGCACTTCGGATTCTGACCGGAAATAGTAGACCATCCGGGTATCTTTGGAACACTTATTTCAACATACTACGATTTGGGACGTACTAATTCTATTTTCGAATACTATTTAGGACGGATAGTATGCAAATTGGGACGCAGCACATGTATTGTCCGTGATTATGGGTTGATCTTTACGGCATATAGAGTCGATCTGCAAACGGGACACTTCCAGGAGTGCAACACAAATATCTCGTATCATGCACCGGACATCGATAAGTGCAAGGAGAACAAATGAACAGCCGCTGTTTGTGATTAATTTAATCACAGTATCCATCCGTTTATTTATTAAAGTTGCTTTTACACACCATTCAGAATAATAGATGGCAGTCACAGAATTATCCCACAAAACATAAAACACATCATTTCTGTGCACAAAGATGCTTTAAATTAAGAATAATTACACAATATCTGTGCTTTTTTAGTTTTTTGAACACTTACAGCCCAATTCTATTAAATTATTGTTTAGTTTTACTTTTGAAAAAATGCCGGCAAAATCTCCTGTATTAAATTAAATAAATTACCAAACGAAAAAAATATATATATTTTAGACCTATAAATGCCTTTTCTCAAACTTAAATGTTTGTACCCTGTCCTGTATTGAATAAAGTCGACTGAATGACGTTCTCAGAATGTTCTAGACTTTTCTCAAGACAATAAACTATCTGAACTATTTGTCCAATGAGTCACTTTCAGAAAACAAACTTTTGAACATTTTAAAACGTTTAAATACTTTAAATCTGACCATCTTTACCTCGGATCACATTTACTGCTGCTTCAGGAAATATACATTTGCATTATGAAGCTAAAATTAATTTGAGATGATCATCAAGTTCAGTTGGTGGTTGAAAGTTGCTGGAGAAATCTGCGGGACATGATGCAGTTGTCATGGCGATGCTTTAGATTAGATGTTTATAATATTGAATATGAGGAATGTATCATACATGTAACACTGATATTACACGCATCAATGTTTCTTTAATATCTGTCACACATCATAAACACATCCATGATGATCCTGATACTGACACTGAAGGTTTCCCACAATACTTGCTGCAGGTTGCAGCTTGAACAGGGTCATGATGATTCGCTTTCGGGTCGTAACCGATGGCAACCTGCGATATGCGCAACATCAGGACCGATATTACAGTCCCATCAGAAGGGCAACTGCTCCCTTTGATTGCAATTCCTCGTCTTTTGATGCATTTTGCACTGTTAATTAAAATGACAGTAAACTGAATAATTTTAACGAATTGTCTCAATAATCTCCATTTTACACAAACTTCAGAGGAAAACAATTAGAGACATCTGGGAGGCGAATCAGCCATAAACACACGATTTCGCGCTATTTTGTCGATAACAAAAATGGAAAGTAGGTGATTGTAAAACAGGGCGATTTTATTCATGAGCCAATTTGATAGGGGTTATAACGTGCCCACCCATGCACATTCAGATTGTGCATACGCCTGTCCCGTCTGTATTACCAGCCTCATGCTTTGGGAACATTTAAGACAAAAGGGGCGTTGAAAAGTCGAGCTGGTGCGTGTCATTATTTGGGCATCCAGCGAGGCAAAGAAGCAGCCAGTGTGTCGGACTGTTGATGTTTCCAGTATTGAAGTACACTGCACCCTCACAGAGCCTTTAAGAATGGCGAGTCTTTGGAGGGCGGTCTCCACCTCAGCATCGGGCTGGAATCAAGCGCCGGTTTTCACAGAGGTGCCTCTTGTCCGGGCTTCCAACAACATTCTGCGCGACTGCTATTTTGGCTTCTCATATTGACTGTTCATTATGATCTTGCCTCTAAAGATCTTTCTAACATCGAGCCAGGTGTTTACACAGGTAAGATTTGAACACCTGCGATGATCGGTCAAATTCTCCTCTCTCGAAACCCGCCAACTCATTCTTTCCCTATCGTGGTCTCTGTTGAGGGACAAAAACAAAGACGGCTTTTCCAGTGAAAGTCTTTGATCAGCCAACAGTCGCCTCTGTGACCATGTCCATAATAACCACATTTGCTGCTCCGTATTTTAGGCCCATCACTCAACATGCTTTAATCTGAAGCGAGTAGCACTCTGTAGAAAAATAAATATATATATATATAAATTCCGGTATTATTTATTCATCCTCATGTCGTTCCAAACCTGCATACTGCTATTTATTCTGTGGAACAAAAAAAAAGAATTTCAGAAGAATCTTCACACAGCTCTTTTTCATTAAACAACAGATAATAGTGACCATGTTGTGGCTAAAACACTACAAGAGCGCCCAAAAAGTAGTATACATGACATGTTCGCTATATCCTAAGCCATTATAACAGGATTGTGTGCAGAAAAGACTGATATTTAAGTAGTTATTCACTGAAAATCTTCCTCTCCCAAACAAATCAGATTTGGCGTCATGGGACGTTTTCAGTTAAAAACAACTCACATTTAATCTGTAGCTCACTCAAATGTGCGGAATGACTTCAGAAGACTTGGAATATAGCGTCCGAGTCATATGGACCACTTTTAGGATACTTTTATGCCGCTTTACTGCCCTTTTTTGAAGCTTGACAGATATGGTCACTATGAGCTGCGTGCAGATTCTTCAAAAAGACTCATTTTGTTTTCCACAGGAAAAAGTCATACGGATTTAGAAGAGTGTTGTATAAAGCCCCTAATCATCAAACTTTAGTAAAAAGTAACTATACCTGCGCAAGCGGGCTACATCGCGAAAAAAGTGTACGCTTAAAACGTTAACCTTTCCGTGTAAATAAGTCAGGCATATGAGGTATCATTTGAAAGCTTAGAATCTGAACATCCCTTCTGCATTTACGTACCATTAAATAACAAAATATCTCAGCTTTCTAATGACCCCTAGATTGAGCTTGTAGTCCACTCAGAGGCCGAGATATTCAATGAAATAATGAGGGTGTTGCTTGAACTGAACATTAGACTGAATGTCTATGGACGAGCACATCTGTGAGGGGTCAAATGAGTTAGAGCGCCACCTACAGTTCACATCTGTACATTGTGATGGAAGGTGATGTCTGCCATCTAGTGGAATAAAATTAGGCTTTTCAAAGTGAGGTAGAGTGAACTGAACCAGAATGACGTACTTAATTACAGTAACAAAGTATTTGTACTGAATTTTCAGTAAATTTAAGTAAACATCTGACTACAGCGAATGAAACGTCCATTACTGACCATTGAACACAAATGGCTTTTAGAGTTCATATTTAGGAGTAGCCCTAACCAGGAAGACCATCGGGACACTCAAGCGTCAGTCTCACCCCCCGAGGTTGTTCGTCCATTTGCCCATCCCCCCGATACACGGGACAACACCCCTGTGGCTCAAATGATATCACAGCTTTAATAACTCACAGTCCTGCGCTTTGAAGTAAAAGTCGGGCTGCTCGGGAGTCCATTCGCTCTCTGCTTCCCTGCCAATGGGCCGGGGGGAGGAGGTCTGACCAAACAATGGATTTGGCCCTCGTCCCCATTAACTTATCTCTAACGACAGCATCTGTGGCATAATGTCCATCCGCACTCAAAATAACAGCGACTACATCAACGCAGTTACTGTTTCAAAAAATGAAAGTTCTTTGATGTTAAAATAAGTTTGCCTATACAAACTAAATACGCAGAAACAACTATAAACAAGCCATTTCTCCAAAAAAGACAAATGGAAATTGCTCTGTTAGCTTGAGCATCCCAACCAGCCCGACCCAGCAACACTGGCCGTGTGTACACCTGGTGTCAAGATGCGGGACACATCACCGCTTCAACCAGGTCTCCACACGCGTCTTTGTTGACCACTTCTGTTCGGTTTTCTAGAGGAGTGTCTCTGATTTCATTATATCAGCGTAGTACTGAAATATAATACAGCACAACAAAAGTAGTGCATTGGTACTCTTAATTATACTAATTAATTATGCAGTTTACTATACTTAATTATAATTATATACTTATTAGGGCTGTCAATCGATTACATATTTTTATACCAAATTAATTAAATTCTGTGCCGATTAATAATGGAAATAATCGCAATTAAATCGCATATATAAATATTTGTTGGGAAAGCCCCTAAAATAACAATAATTAAATCTAATCTAGTTATATTTATATAATTACAATATACATATATATATTATAAAAACATAATATTCAGATAATTAAAATGCATTATTGTGGCAGATGAGTTAAGCATTGATAAGACGATACAAAAAGTGGCTTTAGAATTTAATATATTAATTTAATATATTTGTCAATCAGTCCAAGATTTATTATTATTATTAGTGCTTGTTTAAGGACGTGTCAATGTACACCTGCGTCAGACCGACGGATGCTTTTGGAGCGTCTCACTTTTGGTCGCGTCGCATCATTAGTATGAAATGTTTAGGTCACTGTGTCAAGTTAAAAGTAGTTTAATACATAGAAAAACACGTCGGAGATCAATAAATTTGGATTTGCGCTCCATCAAGCTGTTTGTACGCCAGAATGTGTTCTTATGTTCATATATTCTTATACTGTCTGCTGTAAGGTTGGTTTGCTCTCTGTATAAGCTGCTCGTTGCCTATACAGCTGAAGTTTCACTTACTGCCCCCTGGAGGAAGCAGGTGGTACAACAATCTTGAATTGCTCAGGAATCTTCTTTATCACATCCGGGGACATCCATTAATTTTCTAAACTTGTTATTTTTTATATAACTAATCACACTGAATTAACGCATTAAATTGCTTGCAATTATACTAAATAATCTAAATATTAACTAACATGATTTTAGTGTGATAATAGCTTATTCGCCTTTTCTGTGTTAAGATATATCCAATATTACAACTTCATTGCCATGGTGATGTAACCCTATAATCCTGAAAGTGACCATTTAAACAATTTTACAGCTCATAGTTTTAACAGTTGAATTAATGTAAGTGCTTTTATTAAATTATACGTTTCACATTTCTGCCTTTAAACCCTCCAAAAATATGCCCCATTGACATTGTAAGTGCCTCACTGTAACATAACTTTTTTTGCATGTATTGCTTTTTTAAAGAAAAGGAGGAATGAGTCGAAATTAATGTTTGTGGTTATCAACTTTATGCTACAAATGCTGTTGATCGAGCTTGAACTCAGACGGTTCCTTCAATGTAAGCGCACACATGACGTTTAGAGCCGTTTTCACCATTATTTGAGTGGACAACCTGTGTGAAGTGAGCTTCAGTTGTGTGTGCTTTTCATCTTTGTCACCACATGTTGATATCAGACACACTTAATAAGTTGAAGTTCCGGTGCATGAACGTGTTTTCGCATTTGTATATTTTTCCAGTGATAGCCGCAGATAAGCTCTGGTTTTAGCGCAGTGGCTGTTTGACAATTGAGTTGAAAGTGGTCTTACGTGTTTAATCGACCACTTCTAAACGTCACTGACAGGGGCGATTCTAGGATTTCAATCTTAGGGGGGCTCAGCCCCCAGTGACACTATTAGATGTGCACATTTAATGTATTTCACTCTGGTGAATTTTTGGGCTGCCGCCCGCAATTTATCACACTAAAATATTCATGTCATTCTGGTTCTGTTCAATCGATCTCACTTTGAAAAGTCTCATTTTATGCCACTAGGTGCCAGAAAGCACTAGAAAAAATTATGTTTGCTCTATCATGTTCCATCACAACATTTTATCATCAATAGTCAAAAACATGTTTTTCTGATGATTTGTTTTGCATGCGTTTCCTGCTGGATGGCATGTCTTGTTCTGGACATCCAAGATATAACATTGGCTTATTCAGCCAAACAAGCTCACAGACACGTAAAATTGGCAAATGTTTTAGAGAATGTTCTATGGTAAAAGCAGATGTAAAGATTTTAGCTATTTGGGACTTACAGCAGCAGTTATGAGACGTTTGTATTTGATGACTTACAGAAATCATTTTAAATTTGTGATACTTTTGAACATCTTTCGAACTGTGTTATTAGGGCAACAAAATAATCTGTACAGTCAAATTCCTGACAATGAGAGCTTTCATTTGATATGTGACTTGTCCATTTATGTGCTATGTGAAGGACTTTTATTTTTATATAAATATTTCTACCTCGATACCACTAGGGGGCGCTAATTTTCAACGCATATGTTTTGAGGCCTTATTTTGTTATTTGATCTAACATAAACACAGCAATTATGGTTATCATTATCTGCAGATTATAAGCTTTCAAACGATACCACACATGCCTGATTTATGTTTTACGGAGACGTAACGTTTTACGCGTTATAGTGCCCCCCCCCCCCCCTTGAACCATGGAGTATTAAAGAACCTTTCAAATAATATTATATAAAAATTATTTTTTACGTTTCCTTTAATTAACAATGAAAATATATATATATGTTTAATACAGAGAGTCAATCATTTAATCAAAGCCCACAAAAACCTATTATTACAATAAATGTCACGTTTAGATTGGTCGTATATTTAGTGGAGATTTGAGAGAGAGATTTTAATTGCAATAGAATAACACTGATAAAATAAAGGAATAAAATTAAATTAAAAAAAAAAAAATAATATATATATATATATATATATATATATATATATATATATATATATATATATATATATATATATATATATATAAAAGATTTGTTCAGATTTGATCATTTATTTGTTTAGTAAAAAATTTAGGAAAAAAATAAAATAAAAAAAAAAAATCACACTTTTATGCCAGTAGGTGGCAACGAATGAACGTCTTTTGTGATTTGAGTCATTAAACCACTGAAAAAGCACCTTGTTCACGACCGAAACAAATGTAATTATGCTTTATTAAAATGTCAGAGTGTCTACTAAGAAACTTTAGCGCCCTTTAAATATCATGAGCATTTTCCCCTCAAATGACAACAAAGTTGATCAATTATTTTACTTTAGGTGTCTACTTTCAGTTCATTTTAAGGACAGAATTACAGCTGTCTGTGATGACAATATAACACTTAGATAACGATAACACTCGACAAGTTGTGTGATACATCATATCAGTTATTTATACTGAGAATTACATTACATAACACTGTGTAATTGCACTTTGAAAAATGGTGCAAAACCTCTAGGAAATTAGTTATGTACAATGAAGTATAAACGATGCAATAATGCAAGATGCATTATAATAAACCACAAAGACAATCACAGTTTAAATGACCGCAACGAGTGAATGTGCGCACGTTAATTTTGGTTTCTCACACAAATCATTATATGGTTTCAGAAGGCTTGGAATAAAGTGTGTAGTTGCATAGACCACTTTTACAATACTTTTATGGTGTGAAAACACCCTTAATAACACGGTCACACCTTTCACTTGAACCCTACAAAGTTAAATAAACAACCTAAACTCTTATCTTCAATCAATCGCCTCCTCCAGACTTACGCACACATTCCAAGAGACGTTCAGGTAGTTGATGACTGACAAAACATAAATTGGTGCCAAAACTTTGATTAAATAAAACTTGGGTCCTGCCTACTTATGACATGAGACGTGCCCGGTGCTGGTGGCGGTTTCCCCTTAAGGGCACTGTCAAATATTCCCAAATAACTCTCTCATTCTTGGCGGGAAAAGAGTTTTAATGGAGTAAGAGATCTTAATAACCTCTCAGCCTTCACTAATGCCCCCTTTTCCATATACTTGCCTAATCTGGAAGTGTTTCTCATGTTTGCACTGCAGTTCTGAGTCTGAAAAATCGTCTCCGCATCGGGCGCCAAAACATGCTGTTCTTGAACCAGAAAACAGTAAATGTTTGGGTGGGGGGCGGTAAAATTAAGCCATCGAGATACATTTTCAAAATTATATTTTATGTCATCAAAAATAACGATGGAAGTGTGTGGAAACGCAAAACTAATTATTTTCATATAATAATTATACCTATAGTTACACTGGCGTGAAAAAGTATGTGAACCCTTTGAATTACCGAGTCTTAAAATCTGGTTTGATCTTCATCTCAGTTACAATAATGAACAAACACAATCTGTTTTAACTAATAACAGACAAATTATTATATTATTATATACAGTTTAGTCTGGAAAATGTATGTGAACCCCTAGGCGAATGACGTCAACAGGCTAATTAGAGTCAGGAGTTGGCAAACATGGCATCAAATTAATGAAACAAGATTGGGGGTGTGGGTTAGAGCGACTTTTGGCACTTTTCCACGGGACGTTACGGTTTGACTCGACTCGCTTTACTTTTCTGAGCTTGCTTTTCCACTGCAGTTTAGTGCAGCTTCAACGTGGGTGGGATTATAGGCTGATCGTCATAGTTGCTCCGCCTCTACTGCCGTGACATCCTCTTTAACGTGACACAAAACAATAAACAATAACACGAGCGCTAGCTGTTAGCGACTAGCTCATTGTGCTGCATAAAGCAGTTGTTGATGGTGATTTTACACAAGTGTAACAGTTAAATTGGTCTGGTTGTTTTAGAAGCTTCCAGTAGCTGCTCAACTAAATAAAGTGAAGCTTTCAAGCAGAGTATAGAGTTAGTGTAACAAAACGTACCATCCTCCATCGTGGCTCAACGCCAGTCCAGGGCGCTCTCCCTCCCATTACTCGCCATTATAGATAGCGTCCATTTGGTCGAACCGCTTCCACTTTTCCTTGATGGATCTGTAGTCACTTAAGTTATTTTAACTTTCCCCTGCACTGTTGGTGTGTCCGCTGAAAGACTTTTCCGTTTCGCTCGTCGCTAACGAGAGGAACGTTTGCGTCTCGTTTATTGACCACGGCGTGGTTTTGCAAACAGCCATTTTTTTTTTTACAATTCAACAGTTGCGTGAACAAATGATACCGCTATCGCTGTATTGCACTACATTTAGTAAACTACTCAATAACAACACTTAAAAGACTGCAATAATATCAAATCATGACCGAGATATCAATATATGATTTTATTGTCAGGTTATTGCTGATTGCCACCCCTAAAACACACAGAATCTGATTATTTTGAATGTAAAAAAATATTTTTTCAAAATGTAAAAGGGGAATTATGAAATTAAACAGAAAGTGGTGAAATTAAATGCCACAGACATATATGCCTCTCATTCTGCCAACATGTCCTCTACACTGATGTAACAGTGCCTATATGGATGGATGTCCCACTGCCAAACATCCCCACAGGGAACAAGCTGTCAAAACCCATCCATCCCTCTTGGGAACCACCACTGAGGTGCTGTCCCAGAGCCAAAGATGACAAAAACAACAGCAGCGTTAGACATCTTAAGAAACTCGACATGTCGTTGCACGGCCCTGTGAACACACTCACATGTGTTTGTTTGAGTTGGTGTAATGATGATTTCTCGGTAATGTGAATGTGGTCTTTGGCAGCAGAAACACGCACGGTTCACCGCAAGCTGTTACTTCAGTGGCATTGCTCCGCTCCAGATTCTGGAGCAAATCGACCATGATGTGTGGATAAGTTTACAGCTGATAGAACATTTTGAGATGCTTCAGATTTGTGTTTAAAAGACACGACTATGCTGCCTTCGAAGAGAACTTCTTCAGGCCAAATTTTAAAAGCAGCATCACATGTATCCTTCAGAGAGAAGGCAATCCCATCTTTCTGACCGATGAATTTCCATAACTTTCACATTTAATTCATTTCCTTGCCTTTTTCAAGGCTTGTTCAAATTCCCTGATATTTCCAGGTTTTCCATGACCGTGGGAACCCTGCCCATTATTCCAATGGAAAATATCTATCCAAAATGTTTTTTATAAATGGTTACAATATGTAAATAGTCAATTCGATTCAGATTCACAAGCTCTTGATTTCAGTTCATTTGGGTATTTTTCAGATATAACGTCCATTTTGATTTCATGTCAAATCAATTGTCTCCTTCATTCGTCGCTAACGAGAGGACCGTCTGCACCACGTTTATTGACCACGATGGGGTTTTGCACACAGCCATTTTTTTTACTATTCGAAAGTCGTGTGAACAAATGATACTGCTATCGCTGTTGCTAACTTTAAAGGAGACCTATTAAGCCCCTTTTTACAAGATGTAATATAAGTCTCAGGTGTCCCCAGAGTGTGTCTGAAATTTCAGCTCAAAATACCCCACGGATCCTTTCTTACACCATGTTATAAATGCCACTTTTGGGGTGGAATCAAAAACCCGCTGATTTCGTGTGTGTCTCTTTAAATGCAAACGAGCTGCTGCTCCCCGCCCCCTTTCCGGAAGAGGCCTGTGCCTTTACAGCTCGTGCTTCGGTTACTATAGCAACAACAAACCAATCTGACTGACAGCGTAAACACCAGATGGACTGGGAAGGGAAATTCGGCCCGGGATTTTATATAGCAACTGACCCAAAATTTGGGGGTGTTCGCTGTACTTTTCTGCATATAGCGGCACAGTTTTGTGGTAATTTCTGCATGCGTTTTAGCTTATCGTGGCCCGTTTCATGGCCGACCCACTGGCATGTTCAGTTCTCCCGATGGCCAGTCCACCCCTGATCGGCCCAAAGTGCGTCGGCCCACCGGGAAAATGCCCGGTATGCCTGATTATCAGTCCAGGTTGTCCACTGCGTCTTCAGGGTCTCTGATGCCGGGAGTACATGAAGACTCTTATGTTCACTTTTACAGCAACAACAGAACACTTACGATGCTTACATTAGACATTATTCTTCTCACTGTATCTGCTCCAGCGCATGGAGCAAAAAATGGCGGACTGTGTGTAGATCACTCTAAAGTGCCGATTCTCTCTGACCAATCAGAGATCTGCACGTCACTTTTAGTATCGGCTCGGCTTGCTTTGAACCTCGACCGAGGCGATACTAACAAAAGTACCAGGTACCATCCACAGTGGAAAACCCCATAAAGCGAGCAGAGCCGAGTCGAGTTGTACCGTGCAGTGGAAAAGCCCCATATGTAGGCAGTAAACACTAGAGCCAACGTCTACACTTGCACAACACGTTCACAACATTTTTCATATATCTGAAGCAATATCGCAAACACTCATAATACACCGCTCAAACCTGAAATATATTGCAACTTCTCATGCAACAGCCTCCGTAAGATTAATTGCTTTTGGTTGTTTAATATAAATTAAAATATATCCATTTCTTAAGATGGTTATTGATATCTTCAGCTTTAGTGTGTCAATAGGAAATATACATTTTAGACTACCAAACATTCATTTTGCAAATAGAAACGAATAGAAGAACAGGGAGCCCTGCAACAGATGGCATGCATGGCCCCCACAGAGCCCCCACAGAATATTGATTTAGCTTTTTACATGTTTACTGGACTTTCTATGACATTAACTGATAAATGAACACTATTCATGGTATTATATTATGAAGACGTCCTCACTATGCAACATTTTTCACAAGTGCCTAAAACGTGCCCACAGTACTGTAAATGTATGCATATATACCGTATATGTGTGTGTGTATATATATATATATATATAAGCAACTGCATTTCAATCTTGCTGTAACAGACAGATGCTTTCGGCACCTACAGCATGCATCTCTCACTACACACACTTTTTATAAATTAATTAATTGCAATTAATACACTCTCTTTTCAAGACATTTCAGATATGAGTGCATACTAAACAAAACAGCTTACTTGTGCGTAAAACTTTGACTCCATCAGGATTTCATTAAACTGAATCATCACCTAAATAAACACATCTAGTGTTGTCAAAGGCAAACTGTTACAATGCACAAAAATAAAAGTATTACCTGATAATCTTTCAGATTGGGATCAGATGTGACAAATCTTTCGCCTTCTCCTCTTGATACAAAAGCATTCACAACAAAACTATCCCCTGGAAATAATGAAGTTATGTTCAGCATGATCCAAGTCAGCAATAAATGCTATAAAAACATAAAAATCATGTTTTAAAAACTCACCTTCAGGATTCTCGCGACGTTTGCTAGCTGCATCCAAATGACAAAGACATAAAGCGGAGTTATTGTTTATAAATGCATATTTAAATATATATATATATATTTCTTTCACACATGTTTAGCATTATATGTTAGGCTTAATTATATGTCCAGCCAATATATAATATATTTCCAGTAGATATAGGCAGTATATATTAGCCTGTTTGTGAATTCTGTAATGCGGAGAAGATGCGCGACTCACCATGTTTCGAGTGAAGTTTCCCCATCGTATCACTTCTTCAGTTAAGAGAACTTCTGCATGACTCGATCATGGTTACATTGTATCCCGTTTGAAAAAGAACAATCCTCAAGATTCCAAAGAGCGTTTAGCGCGCGCCGAGACAAGGTCGCATTCGATTTGACTAGAGAAGAACAGAGAAGAACAGCGCTGGATGAATCAGTGCTGGCGTTTGCGGAGGTGATCTTGTGTTTGCGATGTTGAAGATGTGTGAGGTGCGAAACTGCCGGTCCGGCCCCCTTCACGGCAGTGCTGCCACCCATTGACACCTACAAAACATGCAGCTGCTGTTCTGTGGCCATTGATGGTCCTTCGGTCACTACTGAATGTCATTTGATTTAAAATAAATAGTTTTTTTATATTTATGATGCGGCATCTTACTTCATACTTCCACTTAAAATGACCAATTAGTAAAAAATCACTGCAAAAATGGCATTTTGGTAAAAGCTCTACCATCAAGGGCGTAGCAGCTGCGGGGGATGTAGGAGACACGTCCCCTCACTCTATAATCTGTTGATACACACCCCCTTTTTGAGCAGAAACCATGAAAATGACATACCTGAACTTAAATGGTTGTATTTAATGGTTATTTCCCAAGTTTCAGAATTTATATATGTTGTTATTTTTTTAAGTTAGAGAAGCTGAAGTTTATAGTAATTGAAATATTTTGTGCTGAACATGTTTTTATAATCTAAAAAAACAATAATAAAAGAGCCAGAAATACAATGTTCTCAAAGCCACGAGTCTAAAGAAGTTATGTTTTAAATTTCAGTAAAATCTCTGGAAGTGTTCAGAGTAAAATTAAGGCTCCACCTCTCAAGACGACACTAAATCTGACCGCACTGCTCGACTATTATGAATAAAACTACGCCACATTTTTATAAACAGACTTTGGAGATGGCTGGTTTTGTTTATGAGACTCTAATATATAAGATCATATACAGTTTTACAACATGAATGCTGCTCAGATTGCAGTTTGTTGAAGAATGATGACGAAGGCGAGATCTCATGTAAACAATGGAGAATATATCAATATTTCTCACATTTATCACTTATGGACAAAAAGTGCTGTTGGATATTTTTCAATGAATGCTTGTCATGGACGATTGACTCAAGTGTGTTGAACTGGATTCATCTGGCGATCACGATTTCATAATAAAAGTCCCGTTTTGATATTACATGTTTTCATAATAAAAGTCCCGTTTTGATATTGCATGTTTTCATAATAAAAGTCCCGTTTTGATATCGCATGTTTTCATAATAAAAGTCCCGTTTTGATATCGCATGTTTTCATAATAAAAGTCCCGTTTTGATATCGCATGTTTTCATAATAAAAGTCCCGTTTTGATATCGCATGTTTTCATAATAAAAGTCCCGTTTTGATATCGCATGTTTTCATAATAAAAGTCCCGTTTTGATATCGCATGTTTTCATAATAAAAGTCCCGTTTTGATATCGCATGTTTTCATAATAAAAGTCCCGTTTTGATAGTGCATGTTTTCATAATAAAAGTCCCGTTTTGATAGTGCATGTTTTCATTTGTACTCCTGCACAAATAACTGAATTGCTGTTTCTGGAGCATTGCTATCATGAAACAGAGATCGGACATCAATGTTGAACCCTTTGACCTTTGAAAAGATGCATAATGTATAATGTATAGATGCTGTTCTTAAACACTTTTGCATTTTACTGAAGTCAATCGATATAAAGATATTTTTAATACATGAAAATGTACAGATGTTATTAAAGCTCATAATTATTATAAGACTATTATTGTTGCCTCATTTTATCCCTCACAGATGTGCTCGTCCATAGACATCTAATGTTCAGTTCAAGCAACACCCTCATTATTTCATTGAATATCTCGGCCTCTGAGTGGACTACAAGCTCAATCTAGGGGTCATTAGAAAGCTGAGATCCTCCTCTTTGTGATAATATATAATCATTATGATGATTTTGATGATTGATGATTTTATCATCAATAGTCAAAAACGTCCTGGTTACTTCCGTAACCTTCGTTCCCTGATGGAGGATAATAGACGTTGTGTCGATGAAGTGACACTAGGGGTCACTCTTGGGAGCCCGAGACACCTTGTGATCTTTTATAAAAGGAATTGGCAAGTGGTAGAAGTCATGTGGAGAAGTCCCAAGGTAGGTCCTACTCAACAGGGAAGGAGTTTCTACAAACATGGTGACTGGGGAGAGGGCCCTCTGCCCAAGGAAGATGCAGTTTACCAACAGGGAAACAATTTTGCGGAACAAATACGTCGCAAGCGGACCACCTACCCCAGTACAGGGCACGTGTACGTGTACTGAGCTGGCAGCGAGTTTCTCCAAAACTCAAGACTGTGTCCAACTCCTGACCAAGAAAATAGATGCTCTGAACCGGGAGGAGCTTGCTCTTTTCCCAGTTGACCCGAAGCCCTAGCCGGCTGAGGTACGAGAGCACACACAACACATCTCGAGAGCGAGCTAAGATTAGCCAGTTGTCAAGATAGTTGAGGATGCAAATGCCCACTTCCCTTAGCGGGGCAAGAGCTGCCTCAGCGACCTTCGTGAAGACGCGAGGGGACAGGGACAGTCCGAAAGCTCATCACCTTCATGGGCAACGAACAAGTGGTCGAAATTCCCTGAGATGAGCCGGCGCAACCATCCGGAAGCCTACCCGGAGCAAATGAGCATGCTGGGGAATGGGAGGTCTGTGGGGATCTGTACTTGGCGGAGGTGGTCCCATTAGGGTTCCCAAATCGCCCCCATTGCTAGCCACACTGGCCTAATACCGTAGGTGGAAGTAGAAGGACCGAGGCAGGGAGCCGCTGGCATGGTGTGCTTTCTTACGAAAGCAAGCCACGACCGCAACATTGCCATGGTCATGCCCTCACAATGAGGACATGATGCATCCACGAAGGATGTCTCCGCGTGGGCAGCACCCAAGCATGAAAGACAGCGATCGTGGCCATCTGACGGCGAGAGATAACGACCACACCCAGGAATAACACACAAACCATTGACTAAATGTTCAGAAACTCAGTGACTAACTCATTTCACACAAGACACCGTATGGATGCGCTTTTTGGACGAATGGATGCACTTTTTTGGGCTTCAAAATCTAAGATACCATTCGCTCCAATCTACAGTGGCAGACTCCAGTCTATTGTCATAGACAATGCCGCCATCATACCACACATCTCTTGTACTTTCTCTAGAATCAAGCAGGTAATTAAAACATTATGTGCAAATATTCATTAAAGGAAATGACCTTTTGCTATCCTGAAAGATGTGCAATACTGTCATTATTTGATTTCATACAAAAGCTCTCTTTTGCAATCCTTTTTAATTACCCGAAACATCAAACGTCTTGTGTTATTGTGCGATACTTGCCCACAGGTCTATAAAGTCTTCACCTAATGCATTCCCATTGGCAGCTACATCAATAGTCCATCGCTTGAGGCCAGAAACATCAATAAAAATGGTTGAGATATTCAACAGCATTATAAAGTTTACTTTGTTTAGACACGTGTCAGTTTCTCACCACAGAAGTGTTATAAAATGCAACAACAATAAGGCCTTTGACATTTCCCCCCTTCTTCCACGGATTACATTTAAACAGCTGCGTGTTTTTGGAAGAAACCTGTCAGGTCTGCAGACATGCAATTATGGGTTTGTTTACCTGGCCTGCAATCACCGTCCCAGCCTGACATGTTTGAATCTCACATCATATCCAAAGAATGCCACACAGATACTTGTGCAATGATGATTTGCAGGTGTTTGCATGTTTGATCCGGTATCACCCGCCGGTGGCACACGTTAAGAAGTTCTTTGTGATTTTGAATAAGTTCGAATAAATGCACAAATGTTCAAAGGAATATTCCGGGTTCAATACAAGTTGAGCTCAATCAGCAGCATTTGTGGCATAATGTTGATGCACCACTTTCTTTACAATATCATTTTCTTTTATTATTTTGGCCCAGGGGTCACCCTGAAGATCAAATACTTACTGCGTACATTTGGTGCATGTTTGGAAATCCTTATTCTTACTGTAATAACAACCAATATTGGATCTTTTATCGTTGTTATCTGGGATTCTTTGTGTGACGGTTGAGCAGGGAACACACCTTCCTTCACCTTGTTGACATAACACAACAATTATATTCAGAGTTGGTCAAATAATAAAGAAGATGAGATAGTCGTGTGTTTCACATCGTTGGATCTCAATTAGTCAAATATAGTGAGTAAATGTGCGTCACTCAGAGGTCAAACTGCAGTGAGTGAGTGTGTGTGTGTGTGTGTGAGAGTGTGTGTGTGTGTGTGTGTGAGAGTGTGTGTGAGAGTGTGTGTGTGAGAGTGTGTGTGTGTGTGTGTGAGTGTGTGTGTGTGTGTGTGTGTGTGTGTGTGTGAGAGAGTGTGTGTGTGTGTGTGTGTGAGAGAGTGTGTGTGTGTGTGTGTGAGAGAGTGTGTGTGTGTGTGAGAGTGTGTGTGAGTGTGTGTGTGTGTGTGTGAGAGTGTGTGTGTGTGTGTGTGAGAGAGTGTGTGTGTGTGTGTGTGTGAGAGTGTGTGTGTGTGAGAGTGTGTGTGTGTGTGTGTGTGTGAGAGAGTGTGTGTGTGTGTGTGAGAGTGTGTATATGTGTGTGTGTGTGTGTGTGTTCATCTAAGTGATTGTGATGCTCCTGAACACTTCATGTTTCTGTATTTTGTAGTGTAATCCATTCATTTCCAGTGACCGGTCATTTTTGACCAGGAACACAACAAGTGTAAAAAGTGAAATAAAACCCCCATATTTTTAAGAAAATTGTCAATTTTTGTATTTATTTGATTTGTCTTTACAGATACCAGGAATTTAATTCATATTGGATTTAGTCAAATAAAAAATGAAACAAAGTCGTTAACTGACAACATAAAGCGCTTGAGGTTTTATAAAAGCACTTTCATTAATTCTTCAGTTAGATCTCTTGTATTATTTGAGCTGTGAAGTTTTTTAAATAATAGTTTTATGGTTTTAGGGTTTACAGACTGTGATTGGCCCCTGTTATGCCCCAGGGCATATATCTAATATGTTAGTTGTGTCACATTCATGTTTTGTTGTATGTTTCTCCTATCCATCAACAGGTCCGTGTGTGCCACCTGGTGTCCATTCCTGCCCGTCAGATGAGACTGCTGTAATTCGCCCTGATTAGGAGTGCAAGAAGTTCACAGATCCTTCACTGGACGAGAGACTGAGGATATTTCCTCCACACAGGACTGTCCTGTCTCCTGGTGTCAGAGTGTCGACGGCCACACTAAAAGTTGTCTGTTGAAGAGTGTGTTCAGTGTTGTATTGTTGAACTGATTACTTTGTTTTTAGTGGCTTAACATAAAAGCAGTGTTTCTTGTAATATTACCAGGGATAACGTATGCCAGTTTGCTTTGCCAGTATGCCAGTTTGCTTTGCCAGTATGCCAGTTTGTTTTGCCAGTATGCCCGTTTGCTTTGCCAGTATGCCCGTTTGCTTTGAGTATATAGTTCTTATCACCTGTCGGACAGAAAGGGAGTCAGGGAAGTTTTCTCTTTCTTTCCATCCTTGGTAAATTACTGCTGCTCCTCTTTCTAAAAGCTTGATATGTGTTTGTTACTTTGGCCTTGTCCCCTCCCGAAGCCTACTGTTATGTTAACCCCACAGTTATAAAGTAATAAAACGTTTCTTTTGTTAAACTTAAACAACCCGTGCTTGTTGCTGTGGTGGGACGTGGAGACGGGAGAACTCCCGTGTTCTCTTCATTACTCTTCTTACAAGTTCTCCATTGTAAGTGTCTCACTAATGTGAGTGTGTATGTGTGTGTGTGTGTGTTGTGTGTATATGAGTGTGTGTACGTGTGTTTGTGTTGTGTGTGTATATGAGTGTGTGTATGTGTGTGTGTGTGTGTATGTGTGTGAGTGTGTGTGTGTTAAAAAACAAAAAAGAATAGGACGGTCGTGTCAATTATTTGTTGTGGTAAACAACCATAAGTCACAAATGCTGTCGATTGAGCTTAACTTATATTCTTTTAAACGTGTTAAATATCTCAGTGTGTTTTGCGATTTTAAATTTGGTTAGAATTCAGCTTCACTATGTTTTAATGAGCTTTGTTCAGAGACGCAGCAAAATCAAATTTATTGACACATTGAATTTCAATCCAATTGATTGTTTTTAGTCTGAACAGCAAAAACCTCATCTGTTTCAAATCTGATTTTTAGGGGGCATTGGGGTATCTCAGCGAGTATTGACGCTGACTATCACCCCTGGAGTCGCGAGTTTGAATCCAGGGCGTGCTGAGTGACTCCAGTCGGGTCTCCTTAGCAACCAAATTGGCCCGGTTGCTAGGGAGGGTAGAGTCACATGGGGTAACCTCCTCGTGGTGGTGATTAGTGGTTCTCTCAATGGGGCGTGTGGTGAGTTGTGTGTGGAGCGTGGAGAGTAGCATGAGTCTCCACATGCTGTGAGTCTCCTTAGCAACCAAATTGGCCCGGTTGCTAGGGAGGGTAGAGTCACATGGGGTAACCTCCTCGTGGTCGCTATAATGTGGTTCTCGCTCTCGGTGGGGCGTGTGGTGAGTTGTGTGTGGATGCCGCGGAGAATAGTGTGAGGCTTCCACACGCACTATGTCTCCACGGTAACACGCTCAACAAGTCACGTGACAAGATGTGCGGACTGGCGGTCTCAGACGCGGAGGCAACTGAGATTCGTCCTCCGCCACCCGGATTGAGGCGAGTCACTACGCCACCACGAGGACTTGGAGCACATTGGGAATTGGGCGTTCCTTTTTGGGGAGAAGAAAAAAAAACTGATTTTAAAATAATTTGTTTCAGTCTGAACCTTGTTAAAGTCTCAAATAGCTACAAAGTTACAACGTTCAAACTTAAAAGTAAAACAAGTCAACACCGGTCTGTTACAGGAAGTGTAAACAACACTAAACCATGTTTAGAGGTTCGGCGATATTCAAGTGATGAATGAAAAAACAAGGAACGTTAAAAGAACCGTTCAGACACAACAGCTGTTTTCTGTTCTCACACACAGTTGATCAAACTGGCCTGTTCCTGTCTTTGTTTGTCCACAGCACGATAGTGTTCAGAAAACTCTCGACCGTCATTGTGGAGGTCTAGAGACAGCAGAGACATTTTTACAAATCAGATGAAAACTGAACATTTAAAAGGATAAAACATTCCAGATTTGATTGATTGGTTGGATCATGTTCAAAGTCTTTGTAAAATGCAGATCTGTAAATACACCCGTGAAAACACATTCTAGTGTGTGCTTGTGTTTTACCACATGCACACACAAAACAAATGTCATAATGGTTAAGGGTTTTTTAGGCACTTTGATATGTGTTATGCCTAACAACACCCTTACATGTGGTAAAATCACAGACAAATAACAAACCTTTCTTGGCATATTGATTTATATCAAGATAATTTAAGAGTTGTGAAAGATTAAATTAAATTGCAAGCATAAAAATATTGGCATGCAAATGTTTTTATAGGTGTAAATAAAAGTTGCAAGTAGGGATGCACCGACATGAACATTTTTGGCTGATACGATACCGATTTTAAAAAAAAACTATTGGCCGATACGGATGCCAATATTTTGCCATTTACCTAATTTTGTCATCAGATCACTGTTTTACTCAGGACTTATCTTTTAAAAATGTAAAAAGAGCTACAAAAGCTTTTTTCTGTTCTAACAATTAATAATTTCTATTGAACATGGATTGGATCTGTGGAACATGTGACAGGACATAATTGAAGAGCCACAATGAAAGATACAAATTTTTACAATTTTCATCAAAATGATGACTCACATTTTAAATGTTTGCACCGTATATAACATCACAAATTCATATCATGCAAATTTTGGGCAATTCCACAGAAATGTCAACACCATTATGGAAAATAAAAAGTTACCAAAGGAACAAAACGGCCTTTTAAATTCTACAGTGGTGTAATGGATAATGGATAATGCACTTCAGACCGCTAGAGGGCGCCGCCTGCTTACACAATGCTGACTGAAGCACTGATTACAGGCTATTTTTAAACGCAGCCTTTCAAGCTTTTGTAATTGCGCAAGACATTATTGTGATTTCAATCTTAACTCAATCAATCGTGCAGCATTAATGGATACCATACCAATATATCAGAAGTCAAAGTTTGTCGCCAGTTCCAAAAGGTTCTGGATGGTTTCACCTCATCATGTATAGGTAAGTGCCGCTTTCACACGTGTCACGTAACGGCGGTTTTTCCTCATTAATGTGAGAACGAGAATGATTATAAATGAATTCAAAGAGTTTTTACAAAGTGTGTTGATAATTAATTATCAATGAACCATCAGTTTTTCATATCTGTGTTTTCAATAATTGTACGATAAATATCGGTGGTGCATCCCTACATGCAAGCATAAGAAAAACCCATTTGCCGTTAATAAGATTACTGATAATGCTGAAATGTGTATTTTTCAACTCAAACATACAAACTAGCAACAACAACTATAAATGCAGTGTTTTTTAATTAAAATATTTGTACAAAATTAAATATCTTTGTGTTACTGCAAACTTGCTATTTTCTCAATATTACACCTAAATAAAATAGAACAATTTGTATATAAAATAGTGTAATTTTTTCTGACCACCAGTTGTGTCGGTCTGCTCGGCGTCCATCTTCACCTGATTTCCACGCTGAACAGCGGAAACTCACATGACCACACGTGCCACTCCCTAAACTGAGACTGACTGGTCATCTTTATTAGCGGGGTAGAAAATGGGCAAACAGCTCTCAGAGAGAATGGGCCGTCACGTCCTCACATGCACTTATTTATTTAATAAAATCACAGCATTTGCCGTCATACAATCGCACAGGCTGACATCGTGATTGCGATATGATTAATCCTGCAGCACTAATATATATATATATATATATATATATATATATATATATATATATATATATACATAAACATCCATGCACACACACACATACACATCTGTAGTGCAAATCTAATACAAATCTGTTATATACAGTGCAAGGAAATGTATGTCAGAAGAGGTAGATGTGTTGGATACATATAAAAAGACTAAACTGTGTATTGCACATAATTATTGCTCAATGGGGCAGTTTTAAATGTTCATGAGATGGATAGCATGAGGGAAAAATCTGTTCCTGTGTCTGACGGTTCTGGTGCTCAGAGATCTGTAGTGTCGGCCAGAAGGCAACAGTTCAAAAAGATAGTGGGATGGGTGAGTGGGGTCCAGAGTTATTTATCCAGCCTTTATCCTCACTCTGGAAGTGTACAGTTCGTGAAGGGAGGGCAGGGGGCAACCAATAATCCCTGCTGAGTAGAGTGGGGTGTCCACAATCATCTCCACTGTTTTGATCCCCAAATTACATCTCACACGACATCATTGTTTTCAGTTGGCATAATTCTACTCATGTATTGCGTTAATTGATATTATAAATGAATATGTATGAACGTATACTGTTAATAAATTAATTTATTTAATTTTTTTCACGTTTCAAAGTTTTTTTTTTATTAAGCAAACACCAAAAATATTACTAAATAATTATAAATAATTAATAATAAGACAAGTTCAATACAGCAACCTTTTTAAAATTTGCTCAGTATTCTCTGTAAAGGAGTTACAAAATCTACAAAGAGCGCTTTCAATATTAAATCTAATATTTAGAAACTCACGAGAAGGATCAGCTAAAATTTTAAAATGAGTTTCATTGACTTTAGGATGAAATTAATTGATTTAATGTTACCTCAGTAATTCAGCGACTGACAGACAAAAAGAGCTTCCTGCGCCGACGGTGACGTCAGCCTAAGATTAATATGACGTCAGCCTGGCGCCGGAAGTCAACAGTAGCCGCTAGTGTTGTTGCTGTCGTACTGACTCAGAAATACACACACATACCTCTAAACACACACAAATAAAGACAAACAATGGGGAAAAAACACAAGAAACACAAACCCGAATGGAGAACGGTTGAAGGAGGTAAGTGTTGTGGAATATGCGTGTGAGAAAATCAGTTTTTATTCATTTCGAGTGTTTTGAAAGTGTTATTGTTTCAAATGAGGGGTAAAATAGATGTTGTGGTCTCATGGTTGTTTTTAATCTATATTGTTTATTCTGGGCATGTTCTGAGGGAACATTCAATCATTTAATGGTGTGTTTTGATTAAATATGTATTTCTGTTGTTTATTGCTGTAGTTTACAACAGTTCTGACTTCAACACTAGAATTCATGATGCTTTGTATAATCTATATTCCTTAAACTCCCTTAAATATTCTGGTTTTAACCCTTGTGCATCAATAAAAATAAGTTACTCAGAGGTCCATTAAGGATAAAAATGTCCACGTCAAAAAACTGCCATAATAATATTGTATATTAAAATAATTTTCCACATTCACTGACATAATTATTTAATTTTTTTTTACTGTTTTTGACCAACTTCAGTCCTGATCATAACAAGTATTCATTCATTTTCAGGATTTTAATCCTTTTAAATGCCAGTTTGTTTACATAATGCACTGTTGTTTTCACACACACACACACACACACACACACACACACACACACACTTCTCAATACAAGTCAAGTCAATTTTATTTGTATAGCGCCTTTGACAACACACATCGTTTCAAAGCAGCTTTACTGAAGATCAGGCATTAACAGATGATAAAACTATTATGTCGATGAATCATCATTGTGTAATTAGATAAAATAAGATTTTTAATCGTGTTTAAAAATAAGTAATTAAATATTAATTGTATTAATAACACATACCAACACACGCACACACTTTTATCTGCATCATTTATTCAGTTGTCCTGCAGGTCTCTATAATACAGGAAACAGAGAATTGGGGAAAATCTTGTATTTGCTCCACAGGCTAAACATGAGAAAAATGGCGCCATCTGGTGGAAAATATTATAAATATACATTTTAAAGCCAGGGCTCTGGAATGAAAGCATAATATCATAGACTTCATGATTTTATGCTTTAATGGCACTGGGATTAACTGGGATTTTTAATGGGGACATTTTTGTCCTGAAGGTCCCGAGTGTAACTATTTTGTGTACACCAAAATAGTGTGTTATAGATATTATAGATATATAGTATTATAGGAACTGAGGTTGAGATATCAACCAAAAATACACACCGTTGGCATTAACACAGCCCAACTGATAAAAAATGGTAAAGACACAAATGTCCTGAAGGTCGCACATGTGTTAATAAGGAGGTGGAAAGCATTAATAGCCTGTATTACAGTATATCTGGCCTGTGTTTGCAGTCTAAATTGTATATTTTCATCAAATGTTTCTGTACAGTGCTTGTCTCATGTAGCTATAATCTGCGTTGTTTTGTATTTTGCACATCTGTATCTCTGCAACAATTTCCACCAGCACTTATCAAATGGAAATATAGATTATACTATAATATGTACAATTATATTTGCAATTTTTGGCAAGCCAGGACTGTATTCATGTTTGTCCTTTGTGTATTGAATTGTGAAGGGTCGAGTTATTCTATTCTAGTCTTATCAATACTGTACTAGATTGTCTGGTCAAATATCCTAAATTGGGGAATAACTCCTTAATGGTTTTGTGTTTCTTTCGTCAGATAATGTGGACAAGCCTTTAGAGAAGTCCCTGAAGCTGGTGCTCAAGGTGGGCGGCAGTGAAGTGACCGAGCTATCGGGCTCCGGACACGACTCCAGTTACTTTGACGACCGCTCAGACCACGAGTGGGAGCGCCACAAAGAAAAGAAAAAGAAGAAGAAGAAGAAATCGGAGAAAGAAAAGTACTTGGATGATGATGAGAGGAGGAGGAGGAAGGTGTGTGACTTGACAAAACCTAAAACACAGTGTTATTGTACAAACCTGGATTTGAGTTTTTAGAAAGACCCTAACTCTGTTTTGACTGTAATCCATCCTAGAGATGTCAAGCTCCACCCACCAAACTCTGCACAGACCTTCAGCCTGTTCTGATGTAGTTTCCTTTATCTTTAATAGCAGATAAGACTAACAGTTTCAGAGTTGAAGAGGTGTTCAGCTTTCAAGCTAGGCTTTGTCCAGCCAATATCACAGTTTGTCTTGAGCTTATTGTTTACTGTTCTTCTTACTGCTGTATGGGTCTCATCCAGGAGGAAAAAAGGAAGAAACGTGATCGCGAGCAGTCAGAGAACGCTGCTAATGTGCCGGTGGAGCCTTTCACCCTGGCCAAGCCTGTGGAGGTAATGACACTGATGACCTGTTTGATTAATTGTAGTCAGATGAGTGCTTTTACTAAGTGAACTCTTATGTATCAGGTGGTTGTAGAGGACAGGAAGAGGAAAAGGGAGAAATTTGAATCTGAACCAGAGGCCGATGAATTTATCCCTGAAGTGAAAGTGAAAGTGGAAGTGGATCAACAGGGGTATCGGCCCGTACGAGCCTGTCGAACTCAACAAGGTACAACAGTGTTGAAATGCAGAATTTGACGAGCACCTATTATGTTTTTTTTATTACCTTTCGTATAGTGTGTTATATAGCTGTTTGTGAATGTAAAAAAAAGTCTGCAAAGTTTTAAAAATCAAAGTGCACCACAAATGGAGTTAATGACTCCCAAAAGAAAGAACCGATTCTGAACACCTGAAACGAGTCGTTAGTAATTCCAGACTTACTTCCTGTACTAACCTACGTCATTTGGTAACATAAAACCCGCCTCTGGTCTTCACTGGCTGCTTATGAACAGCTTTGACCCTTCCTCAAACACTCCACTAAGCTGTAGACCAATCACAACAGACTGGAACATCTGACCAACCAGAGCAGAGTAGGCTCTCTGAAAGGAGGAGTTTAGAATGATTCCTTTAGAACGGACCAATCAGAGCAGAGTAGCTCTCTGAAAGGAGGAGTTTAGAATGATTCCTTTAGAACGGACCAATCAGAGCAGAGTATGCTCTCTGAAAGGAGGAGTTTAGAATGAATGCTTTAGAACGGACCAATCAGAGCAGAGTATGCTCTCTGAAAGGAGGAGTTCAGAACGGACCAATCAGAGCAGAGTAGGCTCTCTGAAAGGAGGAGTTTAGAATTTTTTTTTTTGCAAAAGTTTTTCAAATTGCATCTGGACTTTAAATGATTCAGATACATTTTTGTCAATTTAGTTTTTTTTATTTACATCAGCTCACTTTTCATTCACACGGTTATTTTTGGAACCCATTCAACTTAAATATTATCATCATTTGTGAACAAATAATAATATACTATAATAGTAATATATATTAATATATCTCAATCGTGCACCTTTAACTTTTTAAACCCTGACGCTTTTATTTTGACATTCTGAAATCTCCAGGACGTCCTGTATGTGTCTGTTTGTGGGCTAGTTCACAGTCGTTTAATTCGCTTCTTATTCACATTCTGGTGAAATGCTCCTCCGGTGCCGTTCTAAATGCACATTATAAGTGAATCAAAATATTGAGCATCTACATCTGAGATGCTGTTCTTGAATAGCGCTCAAATATTGCGCAACGCGTAAATGCTAAAAATAGCTGCGAGTGCTGCTAGCGTTTTGCGCGCGTGTCTGTGTGTGTGTGTGTGTGTGTGTGTGTGTGTGTGTGTGTGTCAACAGAGCAGCACCATTCAATAACGCGCTGGCGCTGCATGTGCATACTTATTAAACAGGCTTTTGTGATTCACAGAGCTATCACACGTCTTCAAGTGTCTTTAAATAAAATGCATGAGTCATATGAACTACTTTAATGGTGTTTTTATGGTTCTTTTATGTCATTTTTGGAGCTTGACTGTAACGAACATGACTAACACACAGTATCGGATTTGGATCGGCTCAACGGACCGATACCGATCCGTCTAAAAGCTTCAGTATCAGAGATCGGTGCCTCCCTACTTAAATATTGACATCAACATTTGAGTGTATTGGTTATATGATTGATTGAGCTATAAATACGCAAGTGTACTAATAATAAAAGTTAATTCATTCTGACAGAGTTTGGGGTAAATTATAACGTTTATGGGTAATTCATATTGAAAAATTACGTGTTATCAAATCCTACACTCCTACAAAGTTACTTTGGAAAAAAGTCTGCTAAATGAATAAATGTAAATATATAGGGATGGGACAATATATAGAATTTAGATATATTGCAAACCAAAAACAAGACGAACCGTATCATGGCATAACTCAATATTTCGAAATTTGCATCTTTGTTTTCTGTCCATGTGATCATAAATGAAATAACCCGTCAAAAATCATAATCTCTCCATCACTTGATTTTAACACGACTGCACTTTTTACACTGTTTACAGGGTTCACACGAGGTCCTTAAAGTGCTCAAATTTAGCTTTTAGAAATATAAGAACTGGAACACCTGGAAAATTGAGCTGTATTGGTGAAAAGTGCTTGAGCTTAAAACGGAACATTCCCTCCGTGTAATGTGTGTCCATCAAAGATGAGGCGACTCCACTTTCATTCAATAATGCGTCTTAATATCCTTTCTGTTCTTCAGTCAGATAAAAAAGAGTAAAAATACAGTAAATATTCATTATTCATTCGAGAGAGTCTCGTTGATATTCGCTGAACCGTTACATGCACTAATTTTCATCAATCCGAATAAATTCAATCCAATTGCAGATTCCGAATGTACTGTTGATATGTCCCCTAAACTTTGCAGTCCGATACAACGTGCATTACACATTTACACATGCATTACATGTATTCCAAACCAAACATCAGTTGTTGCATTCTTAAGAAGCAGAGAAAGTGAGAATGGCACCAGAACGCCAAGGTCCCTAATTGGCGTTTTTGCCTTGTTTAGATATCTAAAAAATATGCCAGAAAAGCTTTCTTCTTATGTTACTCACTCTACTATTTGCCTCATGCCCATTCCTCCTCCAATCTAACCGCTGGCATCTCTGGATGCGGGTACGAAGTAAAGACCGTCACTATGGCTTTAGAGATCATGGTTTCGACGTCAGGAAGTGATGTCGTGTACGTGCAATGGAACACAGAACGCCGTAAATGCAGCTGCTGCTTAAAGTCCCTATTAAGAATGACACCGTGTCTACACCAATCGCCTTCAATCGGATGGGAACTTCATTCGGATCCAGCTCAGTGGGATCACTTTTGTGTTTACATGAAGGCTTTTCAATCCAAGTCGGATTGTAAACGGATTATTTGGTAGCATGTAAATGTTGCCACTGTGAGGCGCTCGTTGAACCCTTAAAGTGACAGTAACCTTTTTAGCGTTTCTTATACGAATGAATGTAAACTCAATGTTTTTACTTATAAATTGTGCACATTCAAACACTGATAGCTCACACCATTATTATATATTCCATTTCATAATATAATAATGATTCATTTAATGTATGTTTCTGTATTTTTACAAAGTTACATTTTGATTCTAATAGTGATGAGAAACAAAAGTTTACAACGTAAATATACACTTTCACATACTTTTTTCAGGACATGATTTGTTCAGTACTTTTGGTTGTTTTGCACCTGATCAGCACGAAAAGCTTATTTGTTTGTGATCTTTTCTTATAGAGAAACACTTCTGAGCATTTCTATTGTGTATTAAAGGACTTTATTTTGATGAGAAATTATGAACATTTTGCTCATATAAAAATATTTTGTAATAACTGTGATTATATCGAATCGTGAACCTCATACCACATATCGAACTGAATCATGAGGTAACCATATCGTCCCATCCCTAAAATTATATTGCCTTGAATTCGTATGACAATACTGCATTCTGTTTGCTAAATATGGGTTCTTATGGGTTATTGTTTTTATTTATTATATTTGAATTATTTATACAGTGTATTTATATTTATTTGCAGATAAATGAACACCTTTTCACTTCTTTGCTTTTCCTAGACAATGAATCCACTCCTTGCCAGCAGATCTTGGATCATTTCCTGTGTCTGCTGCAGAGGTGAGACGTTGCAAAAGCCGACAATTGTGATTTTAAACAAAAATTATTTTATTTTGGCTACTGTATACTAAGCTTGCTAGTATAATGCCAGAACCGGAATGGAAAAAGACAGTTTCTGCTCAAAAAAATAGTTTTTAGTCCCTGATTTTAAACGTCAGATCTTTAATCAGACCTGGATTATATGAGGACAATGTTTGTTTCTAAACAGGAAAGATCAACATGGATTCTTCGCTTTCCCTGTAACAGACACCATTGCTCCGGGCTACTTCACTATTATCAAACATCCCATGGACTTCAGCAAAATGAAGGACAAAATCACAGGAAACGAATACAAAACAATCACAGAATTCAAGGTACCGATACTCAAGTGTCCTGCATATCAAAGATGCTGATTAGATCATGCAAGATTTCGTTTTCAAACTGATACAAATACTTGGGAAATATCCACTTAACAAGCACTTTTTTTATTTCTTAATAAAACAGAAAGTTGTGGTGGGACTCATGGAAGGGCTCATCCCTTATTTTAGCCAATAGGCTTTAGTTTTACATCACAGCCATGGACCATGATTTGCCACACTGAAAACCCTAATAAGTTGACTTTACTCAACTGATTGAGTAAACTAGTTCCCTCAGTCTAATTGAGTAACGGTGTCTCGAAAACGTGTGTAATTAAGTTCACTTAACTTGGTGATCATATCGAATGAACATAACTCTTTAAGTTTATGTTGTTTCTACTTTATTTTAATTGGATTCAAATTTAGAGCATACAATAATAATTAAGATGTTCAGAGATTACAGGGAATACCTCTTTTAAGAGCTTAGTTGGTATTGGGTCTAACATACATGTTGTAGCTTTTGATGTTTTGATATTGTTTTGTAATGATATAGGTTATGCTACATTTTGAGACTCACCGTCTAAGAAACTACTGAACAATCACAAAACAATTAAGCAAAAAAATTACTTTTCTTATTTGACATTGTATATCTCTGGGTGTAAATAAGGTGGCTCCAAAATTTCTCCCAAAAAAAATACAATAAAAATATTTTGTTTTGTTCCCAATCATGTCAACTGTATCTGAGAAAAAGGTTGCGTTGATACAACAAAGCAATCAAAAGTTATAGTATTACGAATATAATTTAGCATAGTTTCCAAACAAATAAAAGATAATAATTGTACATAAGAACTAATTACACATGCAAACACAACAATGACTAAAGGTTTGCATAGCATGCAGACATGATTTTAGTCATGAGATTTCACAGAATGAGTTTCATTCTGTGTCATTTGAGTCATCATTGAGTCTGTGTCATGTATTTGGCGCCATCTCCTGGTGGTCATATGTAACATTGTGCTTCATGTGGATTATCTAATGATCAATACATCTGATTATCTTGTGTGTGGACTCGTTTGAAAGATAATCATCTCATTCAGTTTCATTCTGTGCCATTTGAGTCATCATTGAGTCTGTGTCGTGTATTTGGCGCCATCTCCTGGTGGTCATATGTAACATTGTGCTTCATGTGGATTATCTAATGATCTATACATCTGATTATCTTGTGTGTGGACTCGTTTGAAAGATAATCGGCTCTTTTAAATAATGATATGTGATATATTATGTTTATTTTTTTAATGTTCTGTTTATTTTTCGTGAAGATATAAGCAAAATGCGTCATAAAAGCAACACCAACATAATTGCCAAAGACATATATTTAGCTGTTACTCGCTATATTTGTGTGCTTGAGTAAAACAAATTGTCTGGTTGTTTTCTAATCTTCGAGAGCTTTCCAACGACATGTGACACATGAATATTTGATGAGTTTGATGTTTTAACCGATTGCAATAATATATACAGTGCAGTATCCAGTAATGACAACGTTAGGGTTTACAGTGTACTTGCTAAAAATAGATAAAATGCCACAAGACTCCAATTTTGATTTCATGGGGTCTTTCAAATATGTTGCATGCTGTACTGTAAATAAATCAAATTAATCTGACCTATAACTTTGTGTCTCTAACTTCTCCAGGCAGACTTCAAGCTGATGTGTGATAACGCCATGATTTATAACCGACCAGAGACGGTTTACTACAAGGCTGCAAAGAAACTCCTCCACACAGGCTTCAAAATGATGAGCAAAGTAACATGATAAATGCAGTTTGTTGTTCATCAACCAATCCTTCATTGCCATTCAATTAAAATACCATTCGAATGCGCACGATTGAGTAATGAGTACGATTCTAATAATCGTCAAACTAGTGTAAGGTTAGGGTGATGTATCCAGTGGGGTCCAAAAATACTTCCATTTGGCATTTTTAGAATTAAATATAAATTTTTCATACATGCACCAATCCAATACCTGGATCGGCTTCGGCTCCGATTCTGACGTTTTTAGGCTGATCGGGTGTTGGTCTGATGAGCCCGATCCAAAGTGTGTGCTACTCATGAACAATATCTCAGATGTAGATGCTCAATAGGTTGGTTCACTTATTGCATGTACGTAGAACGGCACCGGAGGAGAATTTTACCAGAATTTGAATAAGAAGCGAATTAAACTATTGTGAACTAGCCTACATACAGACACTTCCTGGAGTGTCCCGACCATCAAAATAAAAGCCAGAGAGTTTTAAAAATAAAAGTGCATGACAGAAATAAATTGCTGTTGTATTTTAAAAATCTAAAAGTCAATAATTATAATAATAGTAAATAATAATGTATTAATATAATCATTCATATTAGTTTACAAATTACAGCAATATTTAAGTTAAATGTGTTCCAAAATCTTTTAAAGTCCAGATTGAGAAAAAGTGGTATCGGTGCATTCCTACATATAATACTATAAGCATAGCAATTTGAGTAAATAACTCAAACGAATTTGAGATTTTCTTGGTATTTGTTAATATTATGTCCCTTTTTGCTTTAATAACAGCATGCACTCAGTAGGACCATTTGAAAATGTTTGTTAGGACTTTAATTTTGTTTTTATAAATATAGTTTAAATGATAAAAAAATCCAAATTTTCAATGCAGACTTTTGGATCCCACTGTTTTGATGCAGTTTGCGTGATGTGATCAATTTGGCTCGAGAGCATTGTGCCTAAAAAACATAAAATCTCATTCTTTTTCTCAATCCATCCCGCACTGGCCATTCCTCGCCCTCCCCATCTCCATGGCATTCCTCAGGCCTCCCGCAGGAGGAGTAAATGGGTGCTTTGTTGCTGTATTTGTGCTATGTTCACAGGAGCGGCTGTTAGCTTTGAAGCGCAGCATGTCTTTCATGCAGGACATGGATTTCTCTCAGCAGGCTGCCATACTGGGAGACGACGAAATCGCTCCTGAGGAACCTGTGCCTGAGACCATTCCCATCCACACCGAATATCCCAAAAAATCCAAAAAACAGCCCGCCAAAGAGCCTATCATCAGGTAAAGCTCAAGCTGCTGATGATTTACGGTGCTTTAATGAAATTTCTTTTATGTACTCACCCCTCTGTTGTTCCAAACCTGCATGACTTTCTTTCTTCTGTGGAAAACAAAAGGTACGTTTTTAAAGAATATCCTGGCCGCTCTTGTCTCTAAAATAAAACGTATTATGTTGGGCAATTCCTCTGCAATCTTAACCACATCAATTAGAAATAAAGTTACCAGAGGAACAAAACTTTCTAAATTCTACAGTGGTGTAATGGATAATGGATAATGCACTTCAGACCGCTAGAGGGCGCCGCCTGCTTACACAATGCTGACTGAAGCACTGATTACAGGCTATTTTTAAACGCAGCCTTTTAAGCTTTTGTAATTGCGCAAGACATTATTGTGATTTCAATCTTAACTCAATCAATCATGCAGCATTAATGGATACCATACCAATATATCAGAAGTCAAATTTAAAAACGTTTGGATGGTTTTACCTCATCATGTATAGGTAAGTGCCGCTTTCACAAGTGTCATGTAACGACGGTTTTTCCTCATTAATGTGAGAACGAGAATTGATAAAAGTTAAATACTACATGTTCTTTGGAGTGCCAATCTTTCTACATTCTGTGTCTCATTATTTCTGGATCATGTATTTAAATTCAAAGAGTTTTTTACAAAGTGTGACGTTAATTCATTAGAAATGAACCACTGTTTTTTTCATATCTCCGTTGTCATGCTTAAACCAATTTGCCTCTGGTTTTAATCTGGTCATTAATTGGCTAATAAATATCAGCAGCCGATGCACCCCTAGTCTGAAGTCAAATGAAAGGTTAGTGTTAAGAACAGACTGAAATATAAATTATTCACTAATAATGTCATTAACAATTGCATTCATTTAAAAAAATGGTGCCACACCAGATTTGACAATTTACACCAAAACTAAATTAATTCATGTTTTGTCAGCAAACTCGGATCCACCTGTTGGAATATGTGGATTAGAGACTGAGAATTGAGATCATTAATCACTTATAATCAATCGTGAATGAGTCATTCAGACTGGTTATGCGAACTGGATCAATTGAATCGTTGAAAGAGATTTGACTCAAAATAATTTTTCGTTCACAAATTGGAAATTGTTACTTCTCTCGTCATCATGCCATGGAGAGCGAGAACAGATGTTAAGATTTTCAGTTAATAACGACTTCACCTGGTTGGTCTGGGTATCTCAGCGAGTATTGTCGCTGACTGCCAACCTTGCAGTCGTGAGTTTGAATCCAGGGTGTGCTGAGTGATTCCAGTCAGGCCTCCTTAGCAACCGAATTGGCCCGGTTGCTAGGGAGGGTAGAGTCACATGGGGTAACCTCCTCGTGGTCACTATAATGTGGTTCTTGCTCTCGGTGGGGCGTGTGGCGAGTTGTGCGTGGATGCCGCGGAGAATAGCGTGAAGCCTCCACACGCGCTACGTCTCCGCGGTAACGCACTCAACAAGTCACGTGATAAGATGCGCGGATTGATGGTCTCAGACGCGGAGGCAACTGAGATTCGTCCTCCGCCACCCAGATTGAGGCAAGTCACAACGCCACCACGAGGACTTAGAGCGTAATGGGAATTGGGCATTCGAAATTGGGGAGAAAAGAAAAATGTATACAAATAAATAATAATAATAATAAAAATGTCTTAACCCCTTGTATACTGTTCGGTCATTTTTGACCAAAATCTATTTTGTTTCTTTAATAAAAATGGTATACTTAGTCTAAGTGAATTGAGGCTTAATTACTTTTCATACATTTACCATCTCAACAAATACAAAGAAAAATTTGGACTGGATTTGATGAATTTAGTCCACATGCTAAAAAAAACGACATGTGATGTTTGCGGTCAAATTTGACCGATCATAAGAAATGAATGGGCGAGACTATAACACACAGCAGAAGGGTTACATTATGGTCTCTCCCACACATTAAGTTATTGTATGACTTTGAACATAGTGCGCTAGTAATTGTGCCACCTTAATGATTTTAATTAAATGGAAAAGATCAGTAGCCAGAATATTCTTAAAAAATGCACGTTTTGTGTTGATGCAGATTTGGAAATACGTGAGGGTGAGTAAATACTCATAGAATTTCCATGGCAGTTCAGGGGACGTTTTGCGGGTGTGTGACTCAGGGGATGTGTTTTTTGTGTAGTGATCTATATGAACTGGAGGGTAACGCTTGCAGTTTGACGGACAGCACGGCGGAGGAGCATGTGTTGGCACTTGTGGAACATGCAGCGGATGAAGCGCAGGATCGAATCAACCGGTTGATGCCAAACTCTAAGGTGAAGTTACGCTGTGACATTATAAAAAAGACAACACAGAATCATCACAAAGTTATTCACTCCCCTTGTGTTTGTTTATTGGATAAATTGTTGAATTTGATTGTTTTTGCAGCTGTCAATAAGAGTATATAACTCTCAGCATGTTTAAATCCATTATGCAGATTTTCCCCCAAAATTAGAGCAGAACATTTAAAAAATTCTATCTGGGCCTAATCCTAATTTATCTTAATATACAATGACTTATCTAACCGTTTTTAAATACATGTTTATAGCTATATAAATAGAGTTAAATGGTCCCCAACTATCACATGTGTGTCTTTGTTTTTTATGTAGATTGGCTACCTTAAAAAGGGCCCAGAAGGTTCGCTGATATACACTGTTGTGAATCATGATCCTGAAACAGACGGTACAGTCATCACACTTTAAAATCTAAAACTAATCGAATATGAAGGATATGTTAATCATGATCAAGTGGTTATTTACAGAGGTAGAGACTCATGCTGTGGATTTGAGCTCTTTGGCAAATAAGCTGATACCTGGACTCACGTCATTGGGCTTTAAAGACGACCAAAGACACAAAGGTAACAAACTCTAGAGCCAAATCTTATTTTTAGGGGTTTTAATTCAAAAAAGCACAGAAAAAAATCCACAGATTCTGCCTGGGCTTTGTTAAGTTTGCTTAAAGGGACAGTTCACCCCCAAAAATGTAAATACTCTCATCATTTACTCACCCTCATGCCATCCCAGATTACAAATAAAGATTTTTAGGAGAATATCTCAGCTCTGTAGGTCCATACAATGCAAGTGAATGGCGGCTAAAACTTTGAAGCTCCAAAAAGCTCAAAGGTAGCATAAAAGTAATCCATAGAAAACCAGTGGTTCAAACCATGTCTTCAGAAGTAATATGATAGATGTGGGTGAGAAACAGATCAATATTCAAGTCCTTTTTTACTATAAATTCTCCTTCCTGCCCAGTAGGTGGCGATATTTACATTGACGAATTTGGCAAATGCTTTTATCCAAAGCGACTTAATTACAGGGACAATCCCCTCCGGAGCAACCTGGAGTTAAGTGCCTTGCTCAAGGACACAATGGTGGTGGCTGTGGGGATCGAACCAGCAACCTTCTGATTAACAGTTCAATGCTTTAGCCCACTACGCCACCACCACTCCGCGATATGCACAAAACATGTGAATTGTCAAAACAAAAGAACACCACCACTTTGGAGAGAAGAGTGCTTAGGAGGGCTGTTTGAAAGTGGAGAATTATAAAAATATATATATTTCTTATATATATAGATATATAGATATTGATCTGTTTCTCACACACACCTATCATATTACTTCTGAAGACATGGATTAAACCACTAACTGATTGATTACTAGTCTTATTGATTACTTTTGTGCTGCCTTTATGTGCATTTTGGAAGCTTCCATGTTCACATCTGGGATGGCATTGGGGTGAGTAAATAATGAGAGTATTTAAATTTTGGGGGGTGAACTGTCCCTTTAAGGCTTGTGAGACTTAAAGGGACAGTTCACCCAAAAAAATGAAAGTTCTCTCATCATTTACTCACCCTCATGCCATCCCAGATGTGTATTATTTCCTTTCTTTGTCAGAACACATTTGAAGAAAAACTGAAAAATAGCTTAGTAGGTCCTTATAATGGACGTGGATGGTAACACAATTTTTGATGCTCCAAAAAACCCAGACAATCAGCAGTAACGTCATCCATACAACTCCAGCGGTTAAATTAATGTCTTATAAAGCGATACGATCACTTTTGGTGTGAAAAAGATGAATATTTAACTACTTTTTAACTATAAATCATCGTGTCCAGTAAGCAGCAGTATGTGCGTTCACGAGAGGGTTCGTATTGTCGCACGTATTGGCGTTGGCATGTTCATGCGAGAAGTGATGCATGCGCGACACACCTGGAAGAGGAGCGCGAGTTGAGCTGGAGGAACGCTGTTACAGGCCGAATGCTGCAGTCAAGTCAACCTTTATTTATAGAGCAAATTTAAATACAACAGAAGTTGACCCAAAGTGCTTTACAGATCAAACAAACAAAATTACAGAGTGATATAATAAACAAATTGAAGCCAATTTATACAGATATGTATTTAATGTAAAAGCCTCTCCAAACAAATCAAACATAATTGTACATAAGAACTGATTACACATGCAAACACAACAATGACTAAAGGTTTGCATAGCATGCAGACATGATTTTAGTCATGAGATTCCACTGAATGAGTTTCATTCTGTGTCATTTGAGTCATCATTGAGTCTGTGTCATGTATTTGGTGCCATCTCCTGGTGGTCATTTGTAACATTGTGCTTCATGTGGATTATCTAATGATCTATACATCTGATTATCTTGTGTGTGGACTCGTTTGAAAGATAATCATCTCATTCAGTTTCATTCTGTGCCATTTGAGTCATCATTGAGTCTGTGTCATGTATTTGGCGCCATCTCCTGGTGGTCATATGTAACATTGTGCTTCATGTGGATTATCTAATGATCTATACATCTGATTATCTTGTGTGTGGACTCGTTTGAAAGATAATCATCTCATTCAGTTTCATTCTGTGTCATTTGAGTCATCATTGAGTCTGTGTCATGTATTTGGCGCCATCTCCTGGTGGTCATATGTAACATTGTGCTTCATGTGGATTATCTAATGATCTATACATCTGATTATCTTGTGTGTGGACTCGTTTGAAAGATAATCATCTCATTCAGTTTCATTCTGTGCCATTTGAGTCATCATTGAGTCTGTGTCATGTATTTGGCGCCATCTCCTGGTGACCATATGTAACATTGTGCTTCATGTGGATTATATAATGATCGATACATCCGATTACCTTGTGTGTGGACTCGATTGAAAGATAATCACAGACTCTTAGTGATATTTTTCATAAAATTATAAGGAAAACGTGGCATACAAGCAACACCAACATAATTGTCAAAGACATATATTTTGCTATTACTTGCTATATTTTTGTCTACGAGTAAAACAAATATGCTGGTTGTATTTGAGGAGTCTGATGTTTTTAATGATTGCAATCATTTGTACAGTGCCATTTGTTTTAATAAATTATCAAAACTGAACACTTCTGATTTGAAATTCACTTGCATTGTAAAGAAGAGCTTCTAAGCTTTGAAACGACACCTATTTTGTGTTGGTCAAGACTGCAGTTGGTAATATTTTGACAATGTTTTTTTTTCTCACTGGCCCGTCCGAGCTTAAAGGGTTAAAGGGCATTATCGTTTAAAGTCGAAACTAAACTAAATCATACTGTGTTAAAATGAACACTGCATCAAAGAATTTCTGTGCAACATATATTGCCTATTGTTTTGTTTCAGTGACGTTCTTGAGCAGTGCTTACAACACTCAAACCCTTCAGAACAATTCGATTTATCCCGACCTGATGCCAGAGGAGATGGGCACACTGTACTCCGCTTATGGTGATGAGACCGGCGTCCAGTGCGCACTCAGGTCTTTATTCCAAACCGGTTTCAGTCTTATTAAACTGGATTGCTGTTCATTACACAGTGTTGAAGGGATTGTCTGTGTATTTTAGTCTGCAGGAGTTTGTGAAAGGTTGTGGGAGTTTCACCAGGAGACTCGTTGATGAACTGCTGGATAAAATGACCGCTGGTGATCACTCAAAGGCAGTCACACAAATCAGACAGGTATTGATTTATAATTTAATATCAAGAAATGTGCTCTTTTGACTAACTACTATTATGGTTATTAAAGCACTTAACGTGTAATCAGAAGGTTGCTGGTTTGATCCCCACAGCCACCACCATTGTGTCCTTGAGTAAGGCACTTAACTCCAGGTTGCTCTGGGGGGGGATTGTCCCTGTAATAAGTGCACTGTAAGTCACTTTGGAAAAAAGTGTCTAAGGATCTCGGCTTTCCATTGACACAAGTACTGAGCTTCTAGGAAACTCAGAAGCCAAGATATTCGATGAAACGGTGAGGAAGATCTATGTGCTCTAAATATACACTGGATGTCTATGGAGGAGCACATGTGCGAGTGCTCAGTTGTGTTAGACTGCCACCTACATTTCAGATCTGTATATTATTTTCTCAGGTACTTGCTGCCATCGATTGGATTGAAATAAGACTTTTTACAGGGAGATACAGCAAACAGAACCAGAACTGCATGCTTGCAAACAGGCAAAAATAATAATAAAAATATGTTCACCATAAGATTGTAAAGATATACAATATTATTTCTGAATTATTGCAATCGTTTCTTAAAATTTGCAGGGTCTTCTGTAAAATCAGACCAAGTTTTTGCATTTAGTCCACAGTATGTGTGTAAAGTGAGCTTTTAAATTTGGGTGTGAAAATGTGCAGGCGGCAGCCCAACAATGCACCAGAGTTAAAGAAGTTTTAACCATCGTATCAATATGATTAAAGACACCAATGCAACATAGTTACATTTATTAATAATCATAATAAGCAATATGTCCACCAAGTAATATATTGTGTGGGTTTATGAGTCCGAACTGTCCGTTTGGTAAATAATCTTTGTATTTCAGAAAAGGAACCTGCCGACGGATGATGCCAAGTCTGGTTTATGTGACATGCCGGTACGAAATCATTTATGTTTTCTGTGCTAAAGTGTCAAACACCTTTAAGTACCAATTAATGACATTTTTCTCTTGTAAACGGTTTCTGTAGGGATCAGATGGAAGTGGTTTAGAAGCTGGATCTGTGCTGGACTTCATGTCCATGAAGAGCTACCCAGACATGTCTTTAGATCTGCTCAACACATTAGGTACTCCCTCTGCTGGTGGTATTACACATCAAAACCACAAACATTTACATTCTCCACTGAATATTTCTGTTTTTCTCATCTGTAGGAAAATGTGTGAAGAAGGAGCCGGATCATGACGACGGCCACCAGCACTTTGACGACACAGCCAAACTTCTGCAGGAGTTCCAGGATGCAGCGGTGGACCGGATCGGATCCAGACCGTCCTCGAATCTCTCATCCCTGTCAAACTCTTCAGAGAGAGACCAGCACCATTTAGGTATTCGATCGTCTTTCTAGTGCAATACGTTGACATCGGGTTCAGCTCACAAGGCTGATGTACTCATGTTGTACTGCTGAATAGTGTCTGGGTTAAAGGCTGTTTTTAGGAATTTTAATGGGTTTTTTTATCAATAAGAGGAACCATAATTTCAACCAATCAGCTATTTTTGTCAAGCAGTTTCAAAATGTGTAATGCATAATGTAGTTAAAATTAGCCGTTTTTATTTATAAGCACCAATATAAGAGTCAGGGCCTAAAAATGGTTCAATGAACGAAAACAAAAACCGAAAAAAGGAGCAAAAACGGGAACAATGTCCCTTTCAATTGTTCTGAAGTGAAAACGTTATTTAATAAATGCTGTTAACCGGTTAATTTCATTTCGATCATTTTTTTTAAGGAATCCAAAAACCAAAGGGTTCATCACAACACATTTTCAGAATTACATCACTTCCTGTTGCCTAAAAAGTTAGGCTTCTCTCTCTTTAGCCTTGAAGGAAACCGCTGCATGTTTGTCTTCAAGGAATATTCCGGGTTCAATGCAAGTTGAGCTCAATTGACAGCATTTGTGGCATAATGTTGATTAGCACAAAAATGTATTTTGACTCGTTCCTCCATTCCTTTAAAACAAGGAACAAACGGGGTCTGGGTAGCTCAGCGAGTATTGATGCTAACTATCACCCCCGGAGTCGCAAGATTGAATCCAGGGCGTGCTGAGTGACTCCAGCTTGGGCTCCTTAGCAACCGAAATGGCTTGTTTGCTAGGGAGGGTAGAGTCACATGGGGTAACCAAATTGTCCCGGTTGCTAGGGAGGGTAGAGTCACATGGAGTAACCTCCTCGTGGTGGTGATTAGTGGTTCTCTCAATGGGGTGTGTGGTGAGTTGTGTGTGGATCGTGGAGAGTAGCATGAGCCTCCACATGCTGTGAGTCTCCGCGGTGTCATGCACAACGAGTCACGTGATCAGATGCGCCGATTGACGGTCTCAGAAGTGGATGCAACTGAGACTTGCCCTCTGCCACCCGGAGTGAGGCGAGTAACCGAGCCACCACGAGGATCTACTAAGTAGTGGGAATTGGGCATTCCAAATTGGGGAGAAAACAAGGAAAAATCAAGGTTCCAGTGAGACTCTTACAATGGAAGTGAATGGGGCCATT
Organism: Moxostoma hubbsi; assembly: GCA_032164185.1. Classification (NCBI taxonomy): domain Eukaryota; kingdom Metazoa; phylum Chordata; class Actinopteri; order Cypriniformes; family Catostomidae; genus Moxostoma; species Moxostoma hubbsi. Next base: position 2,326,690 of record JAVLUX010000014.1, read on the forward strand.
AGTTACAAAACAGGCAATTAGAATCATCATGGCACTTCCCAGTGGTTGATCAGGAAAACTGTGGAAAACTATAGTTTTGAACCAGTGAGTATTTTAATGTTCACAAATTGGCCACATTGACTTTTCATGTGTCTCGCTGTAACAGATTTGTGCTTTTTTTTTTAAAGAAAATGAGGGACGAGTTAAAACGTTTTTTTTGTGGTAATCAATATTATGCCACAAATGCTGTCGATTGAACTCAACTTGTATTGAACCCGGAATATTCCTTTAATGCATATTGTGGATGTAGCTTTCTGTGACATACTGAAGACCGTTTTAACAACTATTTAAAATTGAATTCGTCTATCAGGCGGGACACGTCAATGTCACCTGTGTCAGACGGATGCTTCTGGAGCGTCTCACTTTGGATGTGTTGCGTCATAAACACAATTGTTAGGTCGCTGTGTCAAGTTAAACTTCTTAAACTAAAAACGCTTCGGATTTGCGCTCCATCAAGCCGTGTTTGTTGTGCTGTCTGTTGTTGGCGAGGTTGGTTTGTTCTCTGGATAAGCGTTGAGCATGAGCGTTGCTTATGCAGCGAGTTCCGCTTACTGCCCCCTGGAGGAAACAGGTGGTACTACAAACTTGAAATGCTGCGTTAATTTTTTGAACGCATTATTTTATATATAATTAATCGCAGCAAATGTATGATTATATCATGAATATTGAATGTATCTCGCAGCCTTAACTGTGATATATCATGTGACGTGAGCATGTTTTAATGAGATTCACCCAGTCATTCTGTTTGCTGCTCATGTGTTGCGATCAGGAAGTCCAGCTCATCTCAGGGTTGGACAAGACATGGTTCAAGACCCGTATGAGTTCCTGCAGTCTCCGGAGCCCGGATCCACCGCCAACAGCTGATGATGTGAAGATCAGCTGACTTCTGTGCTGTATAAAGTGCTGTTAGATGGGTTTATTGCGTCACGTGGTGTTTGTGATTTGTTTTCTTTTTAATAAAAGCTCTGTGTCTGGTTTCCTTTTTTAAATGGTTGTTTTGAGTTTTTTATGCACATATACATTTACGATAGTGCACTTCTCTTTATCACCGAGTTTTTGGAAGGAGCCCTTTACATCTCTAGAAAAAGTTGATTGAACTAGACGATTCAATAAGACCGATCCTGTATTTAATGTCAACCGGTTGGTATTTTCTTTTACTTTGTAGTTGTGTTCAGGGCGTCACTCTACCAAGTGACTAAGTACTGTTGAGTTTGATTGACATGACCTTTGACATCAACTACAAAAGATATAGGAAGTGTTTTTTCCTCCCCTTAAAAGTTGACAAGCCTATTTATTTCACTGTCCTAAAATTGTGAGTTTCATATTTCACTTGATATATGAAGACATATAAGTAGGTCCTGTAAAACATATCAAATGTGCTAAGCTCTCCTAGCATTCACAGAGGGCTCTCGTTTGCATTCGGCTTTGCATTTTCTAGTGGAAACTAGGTTACAGTAAAACCGTGCCACCTAGAGAACTCCCATGTTAGTTTTATTGCTTCCACATTGTTCGAACCATCGCAGAGGAACACAATAGTGTACATTTGTTAGAAGTTTTAATTCGGCATGTCTTTTGAACATTTGAACAGTTATTGACATTTTGGATGCATTATATAGACAATGGGATATGCAAATGACTCTTAAATGTCTAGAAGGTCAGTGGGCAAACAGATTTTTTGGTCCTGAGAGCAAATGAGTGCAAAACAACTATATGCATACACACTAGCATGATTAGCAGAGAGGAGAGAAAAAAGCATTAAAGAGTGCAATAAGATGTTCACGTAATGCCATTAGACAGGCAGCTGTGCACGTGTCATAACATGATGACATTTTATTTAAAATAAATGCAATTGAAACATTAAATAAAACTTGAAAAATTTGACAGAGGTGTGAGAATGTCCGTGCAGTTTGGTGTGAATGCGAGTGGCTAAATTACATTTTATTTCAATCTTTAATTTATTTTTAAACATGTTTGCCTTGTTGAACATGCATAAAGTGGACGCGCCGTACGCGGCACTTAATATTAATGAGCTACGCCTACGCTCATAGAAACATTTCCAGAAACGTCACGAAAATCACTAATATTTATGAGCTGGCATTCGCCATTGGACGGTTACATATAACGTAAGTGTGGCGTGATTAATATTCATGAGTTGAGCATCTTCATTGGTGAAATTCGAAACATCGGAGACAGATGCGCTCTGCGCGCGTAGGTTGTGTTTCTTTACGAATAATTAGCAACTTAAAGATTTGATACGATAAGTGAAAGAGTTTGGTAGGTTATGAAACGTTTTCAGACTGGATAAAGCCTTTGACAACGACTCTTCTCTGTGTTGTAATTGTAAATTGTATTCCAGTGGATGTGATCATTAAGAAATCAATGGATCAGCAAACTGTATCCAATCTTATTGTTCAAATGTTAATACTTTTTTATTTATGTTTTTATTTATTTTTTTTCCATTAAAGCACATTGTCAAAATTGGTTAACATAAACTAAAATATTTTAAAGCATTTATTAATCTTGTTTATTGTCAAGTTGTAAACATACTATTGTTCATTGTAGATCATTGTGCACTAATCAACAGCAGTTCTGAGCAGCTCGTTGTCTGCTTTGGTGGACAGCGGAAAGGGAACGCTGTCTCCAAACTGGGTGGTTGATGCCATAGCATTGGCCTATCACACCCAGTGCGTGCCCGCCCCCTTGCGGGTTTGAGCACATTCGACGAGAAGTGTGGCATCCTCGTGGGCACTGGCCAAAGGGACCTCCTTAGCAGACATATGCAGAGCAGCAGGATGGCAACACCCAATACCTTTATGAGATTTTACAATCTCCGGGTTGAGTCGGTTTCATCCCGTGTTCTCTCAGGTCCGAGCCGGTGTAACGCGGTAACAACTGACCGGGTGTACCGCTTGCACCTTGCGCCTTTTCCCTCCGCTGAGGTAATATCGTGCTCTCTTATCCCAGAAGGTCCCACTAACATGGCTCCCTGGATGACTCCTCCCTAACCCTCTGGTCCACGAGTTCAGTGGAGGAATTCCCCGACCAGACCCACTACGAGTACGCAAACTACTCTTACTGGAATAGGTGCTCCACTGGTCGGGCCCCCGTGTGGACTTGTCCCCCTGTGAGCGGACCCGCGTCTCCCTTGGGCAGTCCATGCTGCCCCCTGGTTGCCGTGTTTGTTGCAACTCCTCCCTTCCAATAATTTTCCACATGGGACCTGAAATCCCATGTGATGTATTTCAGCACTCTTTACCTCCCCCAGCCTGGGCAGGTGTGGTCTCCGCAGGGTCTTTCCCCCCTGAAAGAATAGGAATTGGGAAAGGACGCATTCCCTGATGCGTGTGATAGCGTTAAGATGGCCCCAGCCGCTTTAACTCTATGCGAGAAACATAGAGAGAGAAAAGGAGCGGCTGGCGCGACTTGTTCCCCCCATATCGGGGTGTAGGGAACCAGAAGGTTATGACGATTTTATTGGGCGTTGGGGAAGGGTACGTACAGACTGACACGTCGTTTGGGCAAGCAACTGCCTGCCCCCACCTGTGTCAGCAGCGCATGTACACGGTTCAGCGCGTGGCGTGACCCAGATGGAAGTGAGGTTTAGGTGGTGAGTGTAACAGTAGCCAGCTGGAAGTTAAAACCTCACTCACCTGGCCTCAAGAGGCACACTAACGACTGATGCTAGGGGCTGTAGCACACCCGCCTTCCATGCCAGAGACCCCGGTTCGAATCCCGCTCAGAGTGGGTTGAGCAGGACCAGTATACAGAAATACTGTATACAGAAAAGTGTAACAACTAGTCTCCCCATTGGTGGCTATTCATGATTGAAATTCTGTTCCAGGAGCTCCAGAAGAGACTTGATACAGACCCACCACATTATACTATACTTTATACCATACTATATATTTTATTATTGTAATATTTTGTATATTTCACGTCTTCCCTTTAAATAAAGATCTTTTAACCCAAGTACTGTCTCGCAGCATTTATGTTGTGTCAACACTGATTAAAGGCCTGTAATAAGAGGCATAAACTAAAGGCTGTTTGGGATTGGGTGTGGTAACTCTTAAGGTTAACCAATAAAATTAAACCCAATTCATACAGTGACACAATAGCTGTCAGGATTTAAGGGTTGGTTAAGTTTAAGTTTGCAGTTTGAGATATATGATAAATAGGAGTGACCGTTTTTATCTATAAGGTGAGAAATGCAAGTGTGACTCAGATGTGAAAAGTCTCCTGACAGACACTTAAAAAGACTTACTGTGGCAACAAATGACCATAACACGTGAGGAAGCATCAGTTGCTGTACATCCAAAATGGTATATAATCGGATGTATGTGTTATTGAGACCATGCCAGTAGATTTACTGGTCCGGAGAGATGAATGCATTCCCAACGGTATGTGAAGACATCTTAACTGCATTCCAGCATTTCCATCTTAATCTTGTTTACCGTCTCAAAGGAAACCGTTATTCCCAAGGGACAAAACATTGTCCAGATTACTGAAGATATTCTGTTCCAGGCTGCATGCCAAGTACATTTACCCTCATTTTAAGCATGTTTGTCTTAAGAAAAATTCACTTGGATGTAAGATTAAGATGTAAGTCTTTATGCATAACTTAATCACTCTTAAGATGCACGATTAGGGTTGAATTGAATTTTAAAAATCAATGTTTGCATATTGTATAGAGTTTGACTCACTGTTCAGGATGGCGTGATGCCTAAAGTGGTTCAACACGGGCTGGTAGTTGAAAGATTGTGGGTTTGAACTATAACCATTGTGCCCTGAACATCAGGTTATAGTGTTCTGAAACTATTTGTAATTTTATTGCTACATGGGAAAACCATAACAGCATTTGAGCTTGGAACGACACAAGGGTAAGTAAATAATTACACATTTTAATTTTGGGGTAAACAATTCCTGTAAATGTCTTTTGAGGACATATAAATGTTTCTAAATAAAATGTAGTTAAATATGTTCGCTAATAATATCGCTAACTATAAAATAAGTCAAATTAATGCCAAATCAAATGTACGTATAAGTTGACTTTACTCAATTGATTGATTAAACTTGTTTACTCAACTGAATTAAGTAATGGTGTCTCTAAAACATGAGTAGTTACGATGACTTAACTTGGCGATCATAAAGAGTGAAATTAACTATTTAAGTTAAGGTAACTTGATGCAAGTAGACTTAACTCAGATTTGCTACTTTAATGTTGTTGTTTCTACTTAATAGTTGTAATTGAACTCAGATTTAGGTCATGCAAGAACACACCTTAAATAAAGGAGATTATATCTGATTCTTGGTTAAATGTGAAATAAACTTATTTATCCACAGTAATGCACAGACACCTCACTTCAGTTGCACATGCACAAGAAGAACTTAAATAGTGTAAATATGGAGTAACTTGACCAATGAGGACACAGATCACCCTAATGGTGACATCACACCAAACAACTATTTGCACCAAAACAACATAAATCATATTTTAAAAGGGCTAAAACCCTTTTAAAACTATTTTAAAGCTCCTATTAGTTTCCTTTGACCAAGGAAACATAATTAAATAATTCAAGCGCAAGTCATTGTGGGTATTCCCCATAGCCTCGATATTGTACTCAATAGTTTGAGTTGTTAACGCTAAAATCTCACACTTAAAGGGACAGTACACCCTAAAATGAAAATTCTCTCTTCACTTCCTCACTCTCATGCCATCCCAGATGTGTATGACTTTCTTTCTTCTGCAGAACACCGACTCTGTAGGTCCATACAATGCAACTGAATGGTGACGGGACATTTCAAGCTCCAAAAAGCACATAAAGACAGCATAAAATTAATCCACATACTCCAGTGGTTTAATCCATGTCTTCAGAAGCGATGCAGTCATTTTGTGTGAGAAACAGATCAATATTCAATCCTTTTTTTTATTATAAAGCTCCACTTTCAGGATGTGAAAGTAAAAGTGGAGATTTATAGTAAAAAAGGACTTAAATATTGAACCGTTTCTCACCCACACCTATCATATCACTTCAGAAGACATGGATTAAACCACTGGAGTAGTATGGGTTAATTTTATGATGCCTTTATCTGCTTTCTGGAGCTTCAAAGTCCTGGTCATCATTCACTTGCATTGTATGGACCTACAGAGATGAGATATTCTTCTAAAAATCTTCATTATTGTTCTGGAGAAGAAAGAAAGTCATACACATCTGGGATGGCATGAGTGTAAGCTGTTGAATATAAACAAGAGGAGGGACCGTGTGTGTGTGTGTGTGTGTGTGTGTGTGTGTGTGTGTGTGTGTGTGTGTGTGTGTGTGTGTGTGTGTGTGTGTGTGTGTGTGCGTGCAGCATTTACCCTGTGTCATTTGGTGGTGAACGGGACCGCACACCTGTTGGTCATTTAATTAATGTGCTCAAAGTAATAAAGCCGATATGTTGCCTGTGGGGGGGGTGTTTGTGTTTGGTACTGTTGAGCTCCAAACCTAACGCTGTGCTGGGACGTGGGTCGTTTATTGTCGTATTGCGCGCGCGCGTTTAAGTAAATTGGGAGGGACAATTTGATGTCGGAGTAACTGATTAAAGGTGGGTGCAGCCGTCCTTGATGTTTCTCTGAGCAAGGTACCCACGTCCGGTATGGACTTAAGGCCAGCAGTCCGGATTTAATGTATTTTAAATGTATGAATGAAGGTTTGACTTGTTGGGGTTTCTTTTTGCCGGGGTGCCGGGTCTAATTGTGAGTATTAATGGACCAGTGGCCCCCGGCGCTTGTAGAGTGTGAGTGTGTGTGTGTGTGTGTGTGTGTGTGTAATTCAGTGGGGGGTATGAGGGCAGATTATTATCCTAATTCCCATGCTTGCACTACTGTAGCTAATCGACTGCAGTTATGTATTTCGCTTGATTGGCATCACTGGCATGTACTTTTGATATTTTGTTTTGGTGTGTATTTATTGTGAGGTATTTACTAATTTGTGTGTGTGTTGGATATGTACTGAATTGCGGTGTATTGGGGGTCTCTACAGTGTTTTAAATGTAAGACCTTTTGTTTAAATACAATTGTTATATATAACTGAACCAGGCATGGGGCGGTGAAGCGTTTTTCCTGGTTACTGATGCCCACGCATAAATAATGGTCCAGTAAACAACCTGTATGTGTGAGTCTTATTCTCTGACGTTTATCTTGTTACATGAGGGTGAGTAAATAATGAGATGCACATATATGATGATTTATTATTTTCTGACTGATCCACGCGGGTTTGTTGAGTCTGGAGTGGCGCGCACATTGCGGTGAGCGTCGCGTCTGTAATATCTCAACAGACATCTCATGTAAACACGTTCTTTTAGACACTGACAAAGAGCAGAAAACGACAGGAAACATCATTCAGGTAATCTCAGTCTGTGACTGCTGTTGAAGCGCATTCTGCATTAATATCATTTGATTTAAACACGCTTTGATACAATGTTGCATGCGGGTTTACAGGAGGGTGTTTGTGTTTATCATTATCCATTTCATAAACATACCGAGCAGATTTTATGCTTTATTAATGATGAACTTTGTCACGGAACTCATTTTTAACTGTTTGGTTTCATTTTCGGTCTGTGTGTTGCGCAATTCTGCGTTGCGGGTTATTTAAGTGCAATATCGATACATTGTTGCGGGTTATTTAAGTGCAATATCGATACATTGTTGCGGGTTATTTAAGTGCAATATCGATACATTGTTGCGGGTTATTTAAGTGCAATATCGATACATTGTTGCGGGTTATTTAAGAGCAATATCGATACATTGTTGCGGGTTATTTAAGTGCAATATCGATACATTGTTGCGGGTTATTTAAGTGCAATATCGATACATTGTTGCGGGTTATTTAAGTGCAATATCGATACATTGTTGCGGGTTATTTAAGTGCAATATCGATACATTGTTGCGGGTTATTTAAGTGCAATATCGATACATTGTTGCGGGTTATTTAAGTGCAATATCGATACATTGTTGCGGGTTATTTAAGTGCAATATCGATACATTGTTGAGGGTTATTTAAGTGCAATATCGATACATTGTTGAGGGTTATTTAAGTGCAATATCGATACATTGTTGAGGGTTATTTAAGTGCAATATCGATACATTGTTGAGGGTTATTTAAGTGCAATATCGATACATTGTTGCGGGTTATTTAAGTGCAATATCGATACATTGTTGCGGGTTATTTAAGTGCAATATCGATACATTGTTGCGGGTTATTTAAGTGCAATATCGATACATTGTTGCGGGTTATTTAAGTGCAATATCGATACATTGTTGCGGGTTATTTAAGTGCAATATCGATACATTGTTGCGGGTTATTTAAGAGCAATATCGATACATTGTTGCGGGTTATTTAAGTGCAATATCGATACATTGTTGCGGGTTATTTAAGTGCAATATCGATACATTGTTGCGGGTTATTTAAGTGCAATATCGATACATTGTTGCGGGTTATTTAAGTGCAATATCGATACATTGTTGCGGGTTATTTAAGTGCAATATCGATACATTGTTGCGGGTTATTTAAGTGCAATATCGATACATTGTTGCGGGTTATTTAAGAGCAATATCGATACATTGTTGCGGGTTATTTAAGTGCAATATCGATACATTGTTGCGGGTTATTTAAGTGCAATATCGATACATTGTTGCGGGTTATTTAAGTGCAATATCGATACATTGTTGCGGGTTATTTAAGTGCAATATCGATACATTGTTGCGGGTTATTTAAGTGCAATATCGATACATTGTTGCGGGTTATTTAAGTGCAATATCGATACATTGTTGCGGGTTATTTAAGTGCAATATCGATACATTGTTGCGGGTTATTTAAGTGCAATATCGATACATTGTTGCGGGTTATTTAAGTGCAATATCGATACATTGTTGCGGGTTATTTAAGAGCAATATCGATACATTGTTGCGGGTTATTTAAGTGCAATATCGATACATTGTTGCGGGTTATTTAAGTGCAATATCGATACATTGTTGCGGGTTATTTAAGTGCAATATCGATACATTGTTGCGGGTTATTTAAGAGCAATATCGATACATTGTTGCGGGTTATTTAAGTGCAATATCGATACATTGTTGCGGGTTATTTAAGTGCAATATCGATACATTGTTGCGGGTTATTTAAGTGCAATATCGATACATTGTTGCGGGTTATTTAAGTGCAATATCGATACATTGTTGCGGGTTATTTAAGTGCAATATCGATACATTGTTGCGGGTTATTTAAGTGCAATATCGATACATTGTTGAGGGTTATTTAAGTGCAATATCGATACATTGTTGCGGGTTATTTAAGAGCAATATCGATACATTGTTGCGGGTTATTTAAGAGCAATATCGATACATTGTTGCGGGTTATTTAAGTGCAATATCGATACATTGTTGAGGGTTATTTAAGTGCAATATCGATACATTGTTGCGGGTTATTTAAGTGCAATATCGATACATTGTTGCGGGTTATTTAAGTGCAATATCGATACATTGTTGCGGGTTATTTAAGTGCAATATCGATACATTGTTGCGGGTTATTTAAGTGCAATATCGATACATTGTTGCGGGTTATTTAAGTGCAATATCGATACATTGTTGCGGGTTATTTAAGTGCAATATCGATACATTGTTGCGGGTTATTTAAGTGCAATATCGATACATTGTTGCGGGTTATTTAAGAGCAATATCGATACATTGTTGCGGGTTATTTAAGTGCAATATCGATACATTGTTGCGGGTTATTTAAGTGCAATATCGATACATTGTTGCGGGTTATTTAAGTGCAATATCGATACATTGTTGAGGGTTATTTAAGTGCAATATCGATACATTGTTGCGGGTTATTTAAGAGCAATATCGATACATTGTTGCGGGTTATTTAAGAGCAATATCGATACATTGTTGCGGGTTATTTAAGTGCAATATCGATACATTGTTGCGGGTTATTTAAGTGCAATATCGATACATTGTTGCGGGTTATTTAAGTGCAATATCGATACATTGTTGCGGGTTATTTAAGAGCAATATCGATACATTGTTGCGGGTTATTTAAGTGCAATATCGATACATTGTTGCGGGTTATTTAAGTGCAATATCGATACATTGTTGCGGGTTATTTAAGTGCAATATCGATACATTGTTGAGGGTTATTTAAGTGCAATATCGATACATTGTTGCGGGTTATTTAAGAGCAATATCGATACATTGTTGCGGGTTATTTAAGAGCAATATCGATACATTGTTGCGGGTTATTTAAGTGCAATATCGATACATTGTTGCGGGTTATTTAAGTGCAATATCGATACATTGTTGCGGGTTATTTAAGTGCAATATCGATACATTGTTGAGGGTTATTTAAGTGCAATATCGATACATTGTTGCGGGTTATTTAAGTGCAATATCGATACATTGTTGCGGGTTATTTAAGAGCAATATCGATACATTGTTGCGGGTTATTTAAGAGCAATATCGATACATTGTTGCGGGTTATTTAAGTGCAATATCGATACATTGTTGCGGGTTATTTAAGTGCAATATCGATACATTGTTGCGGGTTATTTAAGAGCAATATCGATACATTGTTGAGGGTTATTTAAGTGCAATATCGATACATTGTTGCGGGTTATTTAAGTGCAATATCGATACATTGTTGCGGGTTATTTAAGAGCAATATCGATACATTGTTGAGGGTTATTTAAGTGCAATATCGATACATTGTTGCGGGTTATTTAAGAGCAATATCGATACATTGTTGCGGGTTATTTAAGAGCAATATCGATACATTGTTGCGGGTTATTTAAGAGCAATATCGATACATTGTTGCGGGTTATTTAAGTGCAATATCGATACATTGTTGAGGGTTATTTAAGTGCAATATCGATACATTGTTGCGGGTTATTTAAGTGCAATATCGATACATTGTTGCGGGTTATTTAAGTGCAATATCGATACATTGTTGAGGGTTATTTAAGTGCAATATCGATACATTGTTGAGGGTTATTTAAGTGCAATATCGATACATTGTTGCGGGTTATTTAAGTGCAATATCGATACATTGTTGAGGGTTATTTAAGTGCAATATCGATACATTGTTGAGGGTTATTTAAGAGCAATATCGATACATTGTTGAGGGTTATTTAAGTGCAATATCGATACATTGTTGCGGGTTATTTAAGTGCAATATCGATACATTGTTGAGGGTTATTTAAGTGCAATATCGATACATTGTTGAGGGTTATTTAAGAGCAATATCGATACATTGTTGAGGGTTATTTAAGTGCAATATCGATACATTGTTGCGGGTTATTTAAGAGCAATATCGATACATTGTTGCGGGTTATTTAAGAGCAATATCGATACATTGTTGCGGGTTATTTAAGTGCAATATCGATACATTGTTGCGGGTTATTTAAGAGCAATATCGATACATTGTTGTACATAAGAGTGAAATATTGCAGTTATACGTGAAGTGTTCATGGACAATAACAAAGATCACGTGGATTTGTGCTCCCATCAGGAACATGGCCATGGTGAGTTTATGTAACGCCTCTATGTGAATTCATACATATTACATAAACATCATCATTCAGTGTCATGCCATCGTGTAGGATCAAACGATCCAGAAATATACACATTTAAATGGAAAGTAATATGAATGATATTAGCTGAAGATGGACTGCCCTTTAGATGTGGTATGAACCAGGTCTGCTTGTATTATGCTTTTGTAGGCTACTACGTATATTCATGTAGGAATGCATCAATCCATCATTTCCAATATATTTAGTAGGATATACATGATGTCAACCAAATCTGCAGATTTGCATGTTAAAATTGCATACATATATTTGAGAATTGCCTGTGCTTGTCATGTATGTGGTAATGTTGTAATTTGTTTTATTTAAACATGCCATCACATTTGCTTAGTCACATACGGTTGCAAATTATCTACGCTTGGCAAGAGGATGCAGACATTTGCTAAATTTGCCAGATATTTTTCACTTCTAGGTTGCATTGTGACTGTCTGAAAAAGCACATTGACCTTTAACTTGGTAACCCGTATTAACCCCAACATCCAGAATATATGTTAAAATATAAGTAATTATAGGCAAACACCTATGAGAGAAGACTCTATAAAAAACAGTCTCCACTAACACTGGTATTGTTATATACTGTACAGCATTGTTAGAAAATCAGTGTATATAACGGTCATACTGGAGATAATAAAAATAGTTTTGAGCCTCGAGGGAGTGTTCAGGATATGCAAGAGAAGAAAGACTCGTGCCCTTAAGACCATCATGTCAAACCGTTGCAGTGGGGGGGATCTGAGGGCATCTCTGAACGCTTGGGCATTTGTGCCACCGTATAGAGCAGAGACCTAAAACAGATGGTACATTACATGCTCCGGAGATCACGGAGACACTATTCCTGATTTACATGTGCTTTTTGATCGCTATTATAACAGAGACATACTAGTATACAATATAATAAACATTGCACTGTAGGAGACATCCATCCATCCAAAACAAAATAGTTTATGGGGGATTTGAAAATATTATATTGTGATACCTTACTTTTGTAATTATTATTATTTCATACAGAGTTAATGAGAGATTTGTAAATGTTTTATTTTTATGCCTTTAATAATTTAAAAAAAAAAAAATATTGGGGGGGGGGGGGGGTTCAGTATATATTGGAAATATATTATTTTGTGATACTTAAAATATTTTTTTTTATGATTTATAACAGAGTTTATGAGAGATTCTGAGATGTATTTGAGGTCTTCATTTTTTGTAATTTTTTTTTTCTATATATAAAACAGAATTTTTGGGGGATTAATTTTTTGTGATACCTTAAAAAAAAAATCAAATTAAATGTATAATTTTTACAAAGACTCATGGAAATAACGGCAAGAGGCGTAGTTGCCCGGCGCCCCCGTCTGGAGCCAGGCCCAGACAGAGGGCTCATCGGCGAGGGCCTGGTGGCCAGGCTTGCCTTGGGCCCACCACCCATTGGAGAAACCACAGGAGTCTGGTGCGCTGCCATATGGGTGGCAGTGAAGGCCGGGTGTATCGACGGACCAGACCTGGGCAGCAAAGACTAGCTCTGGGGACATGGAACGTCACCTCACTGAGGGGGGACTGAGCCGGAACTGGTGAGGGAGGTGGAGCGCTACCAGTTGGATCTGGTGGGGTTTACCTCGACGCACTAGTGGATGTTTGTTGTTAGACTTCTGTGCTAGCCATTGTTTATCTATAACAAACACCATGTTCGAACATAAGGATGCTCGCAAGTGTACATGGTACCAGAGCACCCTAGGTTGAAGGTCGATGATCGATTTTGTAATAGTGTCGTTGGATCTGAGGTCATATGTTTTGGACACTCAGGTGAAGAGAGGGGCGGAGCTGTCAACCGATCACCATCTGGTGGTGAGTTGGATCAGGGGGTGGGAAAGACTCTTGACAGACCTGGAAACCCCAAGCGAGTAGTGCGGGTGAACCGGGAACGTTTGGAGGAGGCCCCTGTCCACGGGATCTTCAACTCACACCTCCAGCAGAGCTTTTCAAGCATCCCTGCGGAGGTTGGGGGACATTGAACCTGAGTGGGCAATGTTCAAAGCTTCCATTGCCGAAGCCGCGGTGGAGAGCTGCGTCTTCAAGGCCTTAGGTGCCTCATGGGCCGGTAACCCTTGAACACCGTGGAGGACACTGGTGGCCAGGGAAGCCGTCCGACTGAAGAAAGAGGCCTTCCGGGATATGTCATACCGGAGGTCTCCGGAGGCAGTTGCAAGGTACCGACAGGCCCGAAGGGCTGCGGCCTCTGAGTGAGGGAGGCAAAGCAGTGGGAAAACTGTCCGCCATCTTGGGGGGGGGGGGTAAACGGGGAACCATCCAAGCAGTATACAGCAAAGATGGGACACTGTTGACCTTAACTGAGGAGGTTATTGGGTGGTGTAAGGAACACTTTGAAGAACTCCAAAATCCCAACACGCCCTATATGCTAGAGGCAGAGGCTGATGGGATATCAGATTCAATTTCCCTGGGGGAGGTCACTGAGGTAGTCAAGCAACTCCACAGTGGCAAAGCCCCAGGAATTGATGATCCGACCAGAAATGCTGAAAGCTTTGGAGGTGGAGGGGGTGTCATGGATGACATGCCTCGTCAACATTGCTTGGAAGTCTGGGACAGTGCCTAAGGAGTCGCAGAACAGGGTGGTGGTTCCCCTCTTCAAAAAGGGGGATCAGAGAGCATGTGCCAACTACAGGGGTATCACACTTCTCAGCCTCCCTGGTAAAGTTTACTCCAAGGTGCTGGAGAGGAGGATTCGGCCGATTGTCGAACCTCAGATTGAAGAGGAACAATGCGGGTTCCGTCCTGGCCGTGGAACGACGGACCAGATCTTTACTCTTGCAAGGATCCTGGAGGGGGCCTGGGAATATGCCCATCCGGTCTACATGTGTTTTGTGGATCTGGAGAAGGCATATATGCCTGGGTCCCCAGAGATAAGAGGTGCTGCGAGAGTACGGGGTTGGGGGGGTCCCTTCTTGGGGCGATCCAATCCCTGTGTGTCCGAAGCGAGAGCTGTGTCTGGGTCCTCGGCATGAAGTCGAGTTTGTTCCATGTAGGGGTTGGTCTCCGACAGGGCTGCGCTTTGTCACCAATCCTGTTTGTGATATTCATGGACAGGATATCGAGGCGTAGTCGGGGTGGGGAAGGGGTGCGGTTCAGTGGACTGGGGATCATATTGCTGCTTTTTGCAGATGTAGTCCATGTCGTCATCGGTCTGTGACCTTCAGCTCTCACTGGATCGCTTGGCAGTTGAGTGTGAAGCTGCTGGGATGAGGATTAGCACCTCTATATCTGAGGCCATGGTTCTCAGCAGGAAACCGATGGAGTGTGTACTCCGGGTAGGGAAGGAGGTATTGCGCCAAGTGAAGGAGTTCAAGTACCTCGGGGTCTTGTTCACGAGTGAGGGGACAATGGAGCAGGAGGTTGGCCAGAGAATCTGGGCAGCGGGGGCGATATTGCACTCGCTCTATCGCACCGTTGTCACGAAAAGAGAACTGAACCGGAAGGCAAAGCTCTCGATCTACTGGTCAATTTTTGTGAGGCTGGGTCATGACCGAAAGAATTGGGTCGTGAGTACAAGCAGCCAAAATGGGCTTCCTCGGAAGGGTGACGGGTTTCTGCTTTAGAGATGGGGTGAGGAGCTCAGTCATCCGTGAGGAGCTCGGAGTAGAGCCGCTGCTCCTTTGCATCGAAATGAGCCAGTTGAGGGGGTTTGGGCATCTGGTAAGGATGCCCCCTGGGCGCCTCCCTAGGGAGGTGTTTCAGGCACGTCCAGCTGGGAGGAGGCCTCGGGGAAGACCCAGGACTAGGTGGAGAGATTACATCTCCACACTGGCCTGGGAACGCCTCGGGGTCCCCCAGTCAGAGCTGGTTAATGTGGCTCGGGATAGGGAAATTTGGGGCCCCCTGCTGGAGCTGCTGCCCCCGCGACCCGACTTCGGATAAGTGGTTGAAGATGGATGGATGGATGGATGTATTATTTTTAAATATTTAACATTAACAACAGAGTTTGAGGGATTCAAAAATAAAATATATTATTGTGACACCTTTATTATTGTTTAATGATTTAAAACTGAGTTTATGGGAGTTTCAAAAATGTATTATTGTGATACCTTAATTTTTATTTTTATAATTCTTTTAATCATTTACAATTAAACTTATTGGGGATTTTAGTGTGCTTAAGTATCCTGAAAAAATGTCACAATCAAAACAAGCAAACATAATGTTCCTAAATGTACGCTTCAGCTTTAATGCAAAATATAATATTTTATTTATATGTGTTGATTTGGGGATAAATATGACCAGGCCATTTTCAATTAAAAAAGAATATATACAGAAAACATGCCTTGATGGCATATCTTTTTTTTAAAGTATTTTACAGTATTTAAGTATTAAGTAAAGTATTTAAGTATTTTACTCTGACAAAATCAACATTTTAAGCCATTTCAGAGCAAATTATATATATATATATATATATATATATATATATATATAATTACACACACCGATCAGCCTGGTCAGGACTGTTATGGCGGCACGAGGGGGACCTAAATGATATTAGGCAGGTGGTTTTAATGTTGTGGCTAATTGGTGCATCTGTATATACTGTGTATATAATATATATTCACATATATCATATTGTCAAAAGACTAAAACACAGACCTAGTGTGTAGAAAACGTAATAATTTATTGAATAAGCTGCACTTTGCCCTGCTAATACCAGTGATAGTTGGCGATGTCACCACTGACGAGGCAACGAGTATGTAGTACACTAGACAGCACTGACGCATTACTGCACAATGGGCCCATAGTGCCGCTCGAACTGAATGGCATTATTGATAGTGAGTAATGAAGCTTTGTTTCTTTATTGCAAGACAAGTATAACACAACGCTCTTGAATGGGGACATGTTCAAGTGGATTTAAGGGTCCTTTTGAACATTGACTGTACTTCAGGAGTTCACTTTGGCCATAGTGCTCTTCTATGCAACCATAAAGAGAGATTCAGTTACTGTAAGCCATGTGGCGTAAGACGTGTTCCAACCTCTCCAACTATACGGCTGTGTGTCAGAGACCCGCTGTTTGGCTTGCCTCCAAAGTTACTGCCCATTCCTGGTTGGTAGTGAAGGTCCAGACTCGGTGTTATAATGTTTGAGTGATTTAAAACTGCATTAACATAGGAAAGAAGATCCAGACCTGGTTTATCTTTGTAGAGGTGTACTTTGGCATGACAACACAGGGCTAGTACAGTATGGGAACTTCCAAGAGGTGAGCAATTGTCCGATTAAGTGTGAAATGAATGGTGAGTTTGTTAGCAATACTGTTTGAAGTTGGTACATGTTCAAACATGTGAGGTGATGTGCTTATTGAAACTGTCTCGTAGTCTTTGGACAATTGGCATAAAGTCTAGTCCACGTTGAAGCTTATTCTAGACAAGAACCGCCCACTTAGACCGTCTGACTGACATTTAAAGTGGCCAATTACACTTTGTTTTTAAGTACTGTTAAGGGGTGGGTTTATTTTAAATTTTTAACTTTCAGAAATTGATTGTTGGTGAAAATTGGAAAATTAATCGTGCTGATAGTTGCTCTTTTTTTTTTGGAACTATTATTATTGGCAAAAATATATTGCCAATAATTGTTTTAAATGTATTCCTCCATTTTCATTGAATTATTTTTTTTTTCATTAAGGGAATGCAAAGAAAAATTTGACTTTGTCGAGGGGGAAACGCGCCCCCTTGTCGAGGGGGAAACGCGCCCCCTTGACGAGGGGGAAACGCGCCCCCTTGACGAGGGGGAAACGCGCCCCCTTGACGAGGGGGAAACGCGCCCCCTTGACGAGGGGGAAACGCGCCTTGTCACCACATACAAGTGTCCATTATTATTATAATAATAATAATAATAATAATAATATTATTAATTATATAAAGGCTATGACAAGCTTAATTTGTTAACTATTAAAAAATAGATCATTTTAATGGAGCCAAATCTCTGTCATTACAAAATAAGAGTCCCAAGTGTGTATTTCAGGCTTGTTTAGTGTTAAAAGTCCCATGTTATGTATCTTACAGTATCTTCATTTTTATTTTTATTATTGGTTGAAAAATAAACAACATCTGGGATTTTTTTTTCATTTTGTACTCTGGTTTCTCTGTCTGCGCTGACTAAGAAAATGTTGTGACATTTCTAATGAATCGATTTTAAAAACTATCGGTCGATTAATCGGTTATCACCTTATACCTTAGTTATATCGGGTATAGATAGTTGTAGGGAATTGTTTGAAAATATGAGGGAACGCATTACTTTTTTGATTAAAGATCACAAAGACATTTTTGTTTCTTGTGAATAACGTGCACTGAGAAATGCGTGAATACAAGAAGGTAAATGGGGTTGATTCTGATTCCATGTTGACTTTAATGATATCATGACATTGTATGTATAAGTGTAAAAATGAAACTTTAAATTCTGTTTCTGTGCCCTTTTGCTTTCATACCATGATAACCAACTAATATTCATCTTCAGTGCAAGTTTTCATTCAGCACACACTGATTGTTATTGTCGTTTCAGTTGTGTCAAGAAACACAAGGATCGACCAGAAGGGAGCAACACTGACGTGGAATCAGAGAGCTGGAGGGGCAGTAGAGGGCAAAGGTAAGACTAGAGATGCTCACACAGACACACGCGTGCACACACACTATTACTCACTCACACGCACGCACAGAAAGTGTCAAGTCTGAGTTTTCTGTTTTTAATGTAATTGGGTGACTGCAGCTGGTGTCACGTTTCTCTCAAGCACTTGCCTTGACAATACTGCTAGGAATTCACACACACACGCACAGACAGACAGAGACACACACACACACACACACACACACACACACAGACAGACAGACAGACAGACACATACACATACTCTCACACACACGCACTCACACACATGTGCACACACGCGCATGCACAGAACAAAGTACCAAGTCGGATTTTTCTGTTTTATCCACTAATTGTATTTTCACATTCCATTAGTGTTCATTTTCTTGACATTTTTATTTATTCACTTTATTACATTTTGACGTTTGAAATAAATGATTGGTAACAAAATTATAATTTTTTGTCTTCTCTTTGTAACACCATGGTCAGGTTTGATTGTAAGCATAAAGTGACAGTATTACAAAAACTGGCACTCAAAACAAAAGTAGTTTGATCATGTCTAAATTTATATCTAAATGCAAAACTTAAAATATATACATTTTTTTTTATCCCATTTTCTCCCAATTTGTAACGCCCAATTCCCACTACTTAGTAGGTCCTCGTGGTGGCGTGGTTACTCGCCTCAATCCGGGTGGTGGAGGACAAGTCTCAGTTGCCTCCGCTTCTGAGACCGTCAATCGGCGCATCTGATCACGTGACTCGTTGTGCATGACACCGCGGAGACTCGCAGCATGTGGAGACTCATGCTACTCTCCACGATCCACACACAACTCACCACACGCCCCATTGAGAGAACCACTAATCACCACCACGAGGAGGTTACCCCATGTGACTCTACCCTCCCTAGCAACCGGGCCAATTTGGTTACCCCATGTGACTCTACCCTCCCTAGCAACCGGGACAATTTAGTTGCTTAGGAGACCTGGCTGGAGACACTCAGCACACCCTGGATTCAAACTCACGAGTCCAGCGGTGATAGTCACCGTCAATACTTGCAATGAAATAATGAGGAAATGTGTCTTCTGCCCGACAGCATCGACTTGAGATGTGTTTGCCTTATGTGCTGACATAAAAATATAAAATTTCATACGTAAAGTTAACACTTGTTTTGCTCATTATTTTCTCAAATTTGACTAAAACCAGTTTTATTAAAGTTCCAATAATATCAGCAGTAATATTAACCTTCAATATTCCTGTTTCTCACCAGCAACATGGAGGAGTTTAAAGTCCAGACCGCCAAACACCCGGTGCCGAACAGCTCACCCATGAGGCCGCACGGCGAGCAATCTAAAGAGCACGCGGCTAAACGTCTGTCATCCACATCCAATGGCACGAGCGACGGAGGCGCGGGTGCTAAAACACCTGTGGAGATCACGGCGCTGGAGGAGTCCTTCCGCAAGTTTGCCATTCACGGAGACACACGGGCCACCGGCAAAGAAATGCACGGCAAGAACTGGTCCAAACTCTGTAAAGACTGCGGCGTCATCGATGGCAAGAACATCACCCTCACAGATGTGGACATCGTCTTCTCCAAAGTCAAGTACGTCATCAGTTTTAACGCTTATAAACATTACGGATTAGACCCGTCAGCAAAACAGGTTTGGGTCATATTTCACCCAAAAATCCAAATGATATTTTGCTCAAAGATGATGAATAGTATTTTTAAGATTTGTGTATTTTTGACATTCAACATTGACAACCACAAATGATACCAGAGATGATGGCTAGAAGGACGTTGAGTATGATGCAGAAGGCAGTACGTTGAACATTTAAAGCTATAACTCAAACAAAAATGAAAATTCTGTCATTATTTACTCACCCTCATGAGGCTCCAAACCTGCATAACTTTCTTCAGAGCAAAGTCAGTCATACGGGTTTGGAACACAACTCAAGCAGGATCAGGTTTGTGGTAAAGTGTGTAATAAAGCAGACTGCAGTCACAGATCGCAGGTCTCCTTAAATCAGTGCAATCTGTGAGAGATTAAACCCCTCATGAGCACCCACTCACATTAATGATGCTTGACAAAGCCACATGCATGTAAAGCTCAATTCTGTACCACTAGTGGGACCAAACAAAATCGGAATTGAGTATTCGAGAGAGCTGCGTTATAAAGCGCAACACACTTTCAGCCATCTTGGTTCTGGAAATATTTTCCCAATTAATTTGTCTGTATATGTGTTCTATGCACTGTTTTACAGTGGAAATGAAAAGTGTTGCTTTATGGGGAAAACATGCTCTCTGAGCGCTTCTAGAGATGTAGGCATTCTTTAAAGTGGGAGTTCATACAAAAATGACAAATCTGTCACCTATTCATCATCATGTCATTCTAAAAGTGATGTCATTCTAAAAGTGATGTCATTCTAAAAGTGATGTCATTCTAAAAGTGATGTCATTCATGTCATTCTAAAAGTGATGTCATTCTAAAAGTGATGTCATTCATGTCATTCTAAAAGTGATGTCATTCATGTCATTCTAAAAGTGATGTCATTCTAAAAGTGATGTCATTCATGTCATTCTTGAGTCCTTTTGTGTTTCACGGAAGAAAGCCCTACAAGCATCATGAACAGTAGTATCTCTGCTCTGTTAGTCCATACAATGCAAGTGAATGGTGACCAGAACTTTGAAGCTCCAAAAAGCACATAGGCAGATTAAAAGTAATTGACCCGACTCCAGTGGTTTAATCCATGTCTTCTGAAATGATCCAATCAGTTTGGGTGCGAAACAGATACACATTTTAATTATTTTTTTACAATAAATCTCCACTTTCACTTTCAGAATGTAAAAGTGGAGACGTATAGTAAAAAATTATTGAAATATTGATCTGTTTCTCACCTAGGGCTGAACTGGTAATCTGGCATACCGGGACTGGTCATTTGCCCGGTGGGCCGACGCTCTTTGGGGACGATCTGGGGTGGACTGGTCATTAGGTGAACCGAGCGGGCCAGTGGGTTGTCTGCGGAACGTGCCAAATGGGCCGCGATGAGCTAAAATGAGCTGCCGCATTATGCATAAAAGGCCGCAGAACAGTGGCACCGCGACCCACACGCACTCAACATCTTTCGGATCATGTTTTGGGCCTGTTACCATGTAAAATCCCGGGCCGATTTCTCTTCCAGTCCAGCCCTGTTATCACCCAAAATGATTGCATCACTTCAGAAGACATGGATTAAACCACTGGAGTCATGTCAATCAGTTTTATGATGCATTTATGTGCTTTTTGGAGCTTCAAAGTTCTGGTCACCATTCACTTGCATTGTATGGACCAACAGGGATGAGATATTCTTCTAAAAATCTGCATCTGTGTTCTGCAGGAGAAAGGCATTTATATCTGGGATGAGGGTGAGTTATTGAAAAAGGACAATAAAGCACCATAATGCATCGTAAGATATGTGCACTATATTTCAAGTCTTCTGAAGTCAGTGTTTGAGGAACAGACCAAAATGAACAAAGTGGCACCTTTAGACACGCTGCACCTGATTTGACGTCATTGTTTTCAATCAGTTTTCTGCTGTTCTGTGTTTACATTTGATGCCACAATGTGCACTGATAAATGTATCATGATTTTCGCTTTATTTCATTGTTTTCTAGGAACAAATCCAGCCGCACTATCACATACAGCCAGTTCAAAGAAGCTCTCGCGGAGCTCGCCAGGAAACGTTTCAAAGAGAAAAGCAGCGAGGATGCCGCACAAGAGGTTTACAACATGATAGAAGGGAAATCGCCGGTTATATCTGGAGTTACGGTAATGGATGAACACTGACAGTATCCTATAGAAGATATAGTTCAGCATCTACACACTTTACTTATGAAAGTGTTGCTTTTAGATGAATAATTTCATCTTGTATTTATTTATTTTTTATTGTTAATCATTTTTCTTATTATAGTTTTAATATTATTAATAAATATAGTAATTATATATTATTAATAAAATATAGTAATTATATAGAGTAAATATGAGTTTTTTTTAAAAAAATGTTTCTTTTGTATTTCCTTTATTTTTATTTTCTAATTGATTTTTTTCAGTGGGTATTATTGGTAATTTTTCTTTCCTTTTTACTTATTTGGTTTTATTTATTTTAAATTTTCTCCATTTTTCAATGGGTCTTTCGGGTAATTTTCTTAAATTATAACATGCTTTTTATTAAAAATTCAACATCACAGAAAAGGAATACTTTTTAAATAATGTATCTAGTTTTAATTTATTATTAATAAAATATAGTAATTATATAGAATAAATATTAGAGTTTTTTTTTTTTTTTTTTTATAATCAATTTTTTTGATTGCAACATAAATTGCAACACCTCAAAATATAGTAATTTATATAGTTGTATACTTTATTTATATATATATATATATATATATATATATATATATATATATATATATTCAATGGGTCTTGTAGGCCCATTGAATTTTTTTTTTAATAATCTTTTTATATAAAAAAAAAATTCTAATTGTCTTTATTTTTGTCTATTTTATTTTCAGTGGGTTTTATTTATAATTTTTTTTATAATTTATGGAATAATCTGGCCTAAAATCATGAGACTTGTCTCTAAAGATTCCTTCTGGTATATAAAGTTGACAAATACCCAGTTTTCCTATGTCGAATATTTTGACCATTTTGAATTTGGTTGTAAAACGCTGTATTTACATTATTTTCAACATGCTTAGTAATAGAAAATTGTCAAAACAAAAATAAATAAATAGTAATTACACTTTATATAGTAAATATGAGATTTTTCAAAAGCAAAAAAAAAGCACATTTATTAAAGAAAAAAATGAAATATCACATTGACATAAGTATTCAGACCCTTTGCTATGACACTTGAAAATTAGCTCCGGTGCGCCCCATTTCAATTTTCTGGTTGAGCTCCAGAGATCATGTGTTGGAGACGGGAGAAACGTGCAGAAGCACGACCATCACTGCAACCCTCCACCGATCTGGGCTTTATGGCAGAGTGGCCCGACGGACGCCTCTCCTCAGTGCAAGACACATAAAAAAGCACCTAAAGGACTCTCAGACTGTGAGAACAAGATTCTCTGGTCTGATGAAATGAAGATTGAACTGTTTGGCCTAATTTCAAAGCATCATGTCTGGAGGAAACCAGGCACCGCTCATCACCTGCGCAATACCATCCCAACGGTGAAGCATGGTGGTGGCAGCATCATTCTGTGGGGGTGTTATTCAGCGGCAGGGACTGGGGACTGGTCAGGGATGAAGGAAATCTGAACGTAGCAAAATACAGAGAAATCCTTAATGAATACATAGTCCAGAACGCTCAGGACCTGCAGAGAAGAATGGCATAAAATCCCCAAATCCAGGTGTGCAAAGCTTGTTGCATCATACCCAAAAAGACTTGAGGCTTTAATCGCTGCCAAAGGAGCTTCAACTAAGTACCGAGTTAAGAGTCTGAATACTGTCAATATGATATTTCAGTTTTGTCTTTTAGTTTTTTGCTGTCATTATGGGGTATGGTGTGTAGATTGATGTGAAAAAATAATCATTTAAAGCATTTTAGAATAAGGCTAAAAATGACACAAAAACTGTAAACTTTGCCATTTCAAAATGAACATGATGAAATATTGTCCGTGCAAATTCATGAAGACGAATGCTGATGATGTTGCATTGAGTTTCCTTCTCGTTCTTCTCTCTCAGAGAGCTGTGGCTTCACCCACCGTGTCCCGTTTGACGGACACCACCAAGTTCACCGGCTCTCACAAGGAGCGTTTCGACGAGACGGGGCGTGGGAAGGGAAAGGCGGGACGAGTGGAAATGGTGAACACATCGGGATATGTGCCTGGATACAAGCACGCGGGGTCGTACGAGAAGAAAGTACAAGGGAAACCGCCACAAAAACCCATGTGAGAAGACCGAAGACAAAACCCCCGACGCTAGATTTTCTAGTTTTTGGGGGGGTTTAACTGGAACGCTGTTTACATCCGAACAAAGTCATCTCCAGCTGGTACATTCCTAACAAACTGCATGTTGATGCAGTGCACCAACGCAATGATGGCAACAAAAAAGAAAAGAAAAATGACGACAGTATTGCACGCTCTGCTAATGAAGGTTTTTCTGTTGTGCAAATATGTGCATTTGGCATTTGTTTCATACTAGAAACATGCTAAGCGCTAGTATGCAGAAGTACGTGAAGAGTATTTTCTGGCCTAAGCTTAAAATAAAAAATCCAAATCAAAGATATCATTTAGTTGAGCAGATACTTTCATAATGTTTTTTTAGGGGTCAAGCATTGAAAGTGCATAGGCACCTATTGTATCCGTTTGTGTTCAAATAATAATTATTATTATTATTATTATTCCGCCATTGCAGCCCATAGGAAAGTTGTGAAATTTGGCACACTGATAGAGGACACTCTGAACTATAACTGACCCAAATTTGGGGTCTTTGCCACCAACGGTCTAGCGCCACCAAGTGTTCAAAGTTGCACTTATGTTTACGCTCATAACTTCTGAACTGTAAGGCCTAGAATATAAAATGTTCGCTCTGATTCGTTGGCTCATGACGAGTCGAATGCACACCGTAGATTTTACGGCATTTTGAATTTTCCGAAAAAACTACTTTAGTAACGCCTCCTTGACCGTAAGTCCGGTTTGCACTAAATCCGGTTTGCATTAAATGTTTTGTTTATCATTTAGGGACACTGGGGACTAAAAGTTATCGGAAGCTTTTTGATAGACCGAACTGTACTCGAATAACGCTTCAACAAATTTGACTGCGACCACGGTAAAATGGCCGTATCTTTGCAACACTTTGGCGTATTGAAACGAAATTTGGTATGTGTAGTAGCCATTATGACTTCAGGGTACCTGCACAGTTTCAGCACAGCACCATCCAGAGGTCGGGAAATATGACATTTTTTTGCTTATAACTTCTGGAATAGTTTGGCCTAAATTCATGAGACTTGACTTTAAAGATTCCTTGGGGTATACAGAGTGGACTAATACCCAATTTTCCTGTCGTATATTTCGGCCATTTTGAATTTAGATGTGAAATGCTGTATTTTCCAAACGCATTGGTGTACCATTATGAAACTCTGTATACATCATCAGGACTATGACCTGTGGGTACCTGTAAAGTTTTGGGTCAACGCCACCTTGTGATCAAAAGGTATAATGAAATGTCTAAAAATGTCAATTAATTTCACCTATCGTCCTGTGACCGCTTCAGCCATACTTCCTGTCCGCCATTCTGAAATCTTGGTTTTCAATTAAAACCTACTTAATCAAACTCCTCCTTGGCCGTACGTCCAATTTGTACGAAACTGGTCGTGCATCACCTAGAGAGACTCATGATAAAATACTACTTTTCGATAGACAAAACGGTTCAAGGAGCGCACCAACGAACAACGAAGTTGCCAAAAAGCCTCTACGGCTGTATCTCTTATGCTTTGCCATATATTCATGAAACTTTCTGTGTGTCATAATGACCACACCCTGACCTAACCATGTAAATTTGGTGACTGCGCCACCTACTGGTCAAAAGATATAATTATATTTTAATTTCAGCCATTCTACCAATGTTTTTAATGCTGCTTTTCTTAAGAGTCATAATGACCGATGTCCAGTGAATTGGCCCCGTAATTCTGCTTTGTTGTTAGATTGGTCTCGACCACCTTAGACTACATGTAGATCATCCAGATTTTAAGCTAAAACCATTCTACTGTTATTGCATTTCATATATTTTTTGGCATATCTTTGATCTTTAACTGAATGCAACTGTTGGTTTGATGCATAAAGAATGAACTGCTGGTGCTCAGGATTGTATATCTAGTAGTTTTGGTTCATGTCATAACTATGTATTTCTAATACTACATATTATGGAATAATGTGGGGCACTGGCTGTGTGTTATTGAGGTAATTCATGTGATGTTTCAAATGATTTAACACCGAGAATCTGCACACGCTGAACTCGACGGGAAAGTAAAATTTCTGCAGATCTGTTGAAATGGTTTCGATAATTTGATAATGCTTTCAGCTACCAAAAAAACTGTAGTACTCTCAGGTCCATTTGATACATTTTACCATATTTAACATAGTTCTGCAGACCACAAAATTAGCGCAAATGCTATTTAATCTGCAGCCAAATTAAAGCAATAGATCAAACTCGGAAAACCAAGGTATTAACAGGTGTTTTGCATTCTGCTGTGGATTGTAGTTTGAAAACCGCTGTTGTTATTATCTAATTATATCTAACATGTTATATGAAGGCAGTTTTTGTTAGTACGTGCAATGCTTCTGCCAAAAGAACAATGTTTACAAGAGTCAAACTCTAGCCAAATGACATGCAGTAAATAACATAAGTGTTAAATCTGAATGAAAACATTCCCTTTACTGGACCGGTGTTGGGAATTCTTTAAAAACACACTGATATCTGAACAAGATTCAACGTTCGGGGTTCCCACACTTTTGAGCAATGTATTTTCATGGCTGTTCCAGCCGTTAAACATTCACAGCACTGTGGAAAAAGTAAGTGAGCCCTTTGATTTAATAACTGGTCGATCCTCAATCAAGCCTTTCCGGTAGAGGCGGATTACACCTCCTGTACATCACTTCCTTACAGAACTGCTGCAGTTCAGACATATTCTCAGGATATCTGGTGTGAACGGCTCTCATGAGGTCATTCCACAGCATCTCTATTGGGTTAAGTTCTGGTCTCTGACTGGTACACTTCAAAAGATGGATTTTCTGTATTTGTAGCCGTTCTGTAGTGGATTTACTTCGATGTTTAGAGTCGTTGTCCCGCTGCATTACCCAACTTCTCCTGAGCTTCAGCTGGTGCACAGCCACCCTGACATTATCCTGTAGGATATCTTGATAAATGTGGTCATGTATTTTTCCCTTGATGATGGCAAGCGGTCCAGGCCCCAAAGTAGCAAAGCATCCCCAAATCTTGAAGCTCCCTCCACTGTACTTCACTGTTGGGATGATGTATTCATGTTGGTATGAGGTGCTCTTTTTACGCCATACATAGTGCTGCATGTTCTTCCCAAACAATTCAACCTTAGTTTCATCTGTCCACAAAACAGTTTCCCAGTAGTGTTGTGGAGTGTCAAGGTGGTCTTTGGAAAACTTCAGGTGCACATCGATGTTTCTGTTGGAAAGCAGCGGCTTCCTTCATGATGTCCTGCCATGCACACCATACGTGTTTAATGTTTTCTGTATAGTAGACTCATGAACAGAGATGTTAACCAGTTCCAGTGATTCCTTCAATTCTTTATCTGTCACTCTAGTGTTCGTCTATACCTCATTGAGCATTCTGCGGTGTTCCCTTTGAGTCATCTTGGCTGGACGGCCACTTCTAGAGAGAGTACCTATAGTACTAAATCACCTCCATTTATAGACAGTTTGTCTCACTGTGGACAGATGAATATCTAACGGCCACTTCTAGTGAGAGTACCTATAGTACTAAATCATCTCCATTTATAGACAGTTTGTCTAACTGTGGACAGATGAATATCTAACGGCCACTTCTAGAGAGAGTACCTATAGTACAAAATCACCTCCATTTATATGCGTGGCATGGTCCACATCAGCAGATGCTTCTTGTGAATAGCAAACTCAAAATGCTTGAGTGCTTTTTATGAGTTAAAGTAGCTCTAACCCACACCTCCAATCTCGTTTCATTAATTGGATGCCAGGTTTGCCAGCTCTTGACTCTAGCTTTTGTTGATGTCATTAACCTAGGGGGTTCACATACTTTTTCCAACCTACGCTGTTAATGTTTGAATTTGTCTGTTATTAGTTAAAACAGGTTGTGTTTGTTCATTATTGTAACTGAGATGAAGATCAAACCAGATTTTAAGACACATTTATTCATAAATGCAGGTAATTATTTTTCTTGCCACAGCATATTTCACTCATATTTCATGAACTAACACTGAACGGTCTTTTTTTTTTTTTTTTTTTTTTTTTTTTAGCGTTTATTGATATTGCTTTAATGCAAAATATACAACTGTTCAATGAGCTCATAATGCATTCATTTAATGTTAACATGTATCACTTAATGTAAATGTTACATTTAACATTACGATGAAGTAATGCTGGAAAAGTATTGTTCATTGTAAGTTAATGAACAATATCAGCTGTTACGTTAGCTAATGTTGATTGTATACAACGTTTTTGGCAAGTGTTTCCCATTTAACCCATTAAAATGTCCCTGATGTTTTCCAGTTCTGTGTGAAATCCCTGAACTTTGTTATAGATGAAATTGCTCACTTCTATGGAGGAAACAATGAATTCATCCAAGGGTTTAAAGGGACGAGTAAATAGTGTATAGACATATTCTTCTACAGAACATCTATTTTTCAGACACGAACGGTGGAATATGGTTCCCGTCATTCTCGCCAGTAGATTCTGCTTGGAAAGTGACTCCTATTTATGACAATAAACCATAAAGTATATTTGTTGTCGTATTTTACGTATGCTTTTGATGGTTTGAGTGCTTAATGCCAAATACTGTTGTTAACCCATCTGTTTTCAGGTCTTATTTTTTAAAATAACGATTTTTTTAATGTTCTACGGTATCCTGATATGCATGTTATGGTGATGATAAAACCAATTTTAACGTGTCCGTGTTTTGTAGAAATTTATTGAATAAAGAAACAAACTGCCTGGTTATCCTTAATTCCCAATGCACCACTCCACAAGTGGAGACTGGGGCTAGTTGTCACACCGGGAACTTTCGAGTCAAACGTCCAATTACGCAAATGCTTGTTATGTGTAGCAGTGGTTTTGTATGTTGCCTTCAAACACTAGTTCAAAACGGTCTTGAATGAGAATATTGTTTTCTAAAAACTATCCTTCAAATAAAAAATGTCAACATTGTAACGGCAACTTGGTAAACAATCACGCTGTCATGCATTAAGTCAAAAGGCAACTATACATAATAAACGTAGCTTTTAGATTTTAAAGTAGTCACGTTTTTTTTTTACAACTAATATATTACAATATGTGTTGGCAAATGTAAGGTTCCCATTGTGACAACTTACCCCTAATAGTGTGACGATATGCCCTGCTATTGAGTCACCTGCATTAATAGTAGAAAGGTTCAATAGACAATTTATACAGATAATTATATTTGTAGTCTATATTAAATAAACCTGCCCTGAGAAATATTCACTGGAGTATAAAGTGTTACAACTAAACGCACTCATATATATATATAATATTTAACTTGCTTATGCTTGGTCTTTTTGAGGCATAGAAAGTGTTATACGTATTTTCTAATTTCATATATTTGTGTTGTGTTAATGTTTATGTCCAGCAAATTCGCCTCTCGTCATTTTTAGAGGACACATTTCTTTTTCTCCCCGATCTGGAATGCCCAATTCCCAATGTGCTCTAAGTCCTCGTGGTGGCGTAGGGGTGGCAGAGGACGATTCTCAGTTGCCTCCGCATCTGAGACCGTCAATCCGCGCATCTCATCACGTGACTTGTTGAGCGCGTTACCGTGGAGACCTAGATGCGTGTGGAGGCTTCACGCTATTCTCCACGGCATCCACGCACAACTCACCACACGCCCCACCGAGAGCGAGAACCACATTATAGTGACCACGAGGAGGTTACCCCATGTGACTCTACCCTCCCTAGCAACCAGTCCAATTTGGTTGCTTAGGAGACCTGACTGGAGTCACTCAGCACGCCCTGGATTCAAACTCACGACTCCAGGTGTGATAGTCAGCGTCAAACTCGCTGAGATACCCAGACCCCCAAATGTATTTCTGCTGCAGGAAACATTTATTTCTGGCAATTAAAGACCTGCAAAACAAAACAAAATTCAAATTTTGTCTTTCAAAAGAGACTCGGAGAGTCCCAAGACCCTGACACATACTTGTAGCTTTCTCGCTGCTCATGTGCGATCTCGTTCACTCTTTAACCATCCTGAACAGTTTGTCTCTTCCTGTTCAGCTCCTCAGGGTCAGACGGCTCTCCTTAAAACCCAGCATGAACATTATCAAAGCGTCCTCTTATTTGAAAGCATTACGTGGTGAGGCAGTAAACTCACCTCTGTCCTCCATGTTTGTCACTTTCTTCAGTCGAGAGGAGAGCAGCTACTTTTCGGCTCTGATCTGCTGTTTCTGTAAAAACAGTCTTCAACTGCTCATTTAAAGCTTCCTGTATTCAAAACATCATGTTACTAGTGTCGGGTAGAAATACTTTGCAAATGTAATCTGGTGTTGATTACAAATTACACAACATAACATACTCTTTTGGATTACACTTTTTGGATACTTATTGCATGTGTTGGTCTAATTTTAAATGCATCAAGTAGCCATTTACGCTCCTTTCATTACACAGTAGCAGTGTTGGGTGTAATGCATTACTAAGTAATTAGTTACTGTAATTAAATTACTTTTTCATTAACTTTTTCAGTAATTTAATTACAGTAACATCTGATGTAATTGTGTTAAATACTGTAGACACAATAAAACAATTCTATATAAATCAATAGTTACGGCTATAGTTAAAATGTTTTTTAATTTAACGCCGCCCCTTTAAATTCTTTGGCCAGTTCATGAATAATTAATTAGATTTCATATGATTATTTGAAAGAATTATAAGAACAGTCTCATGTCTATCCTTGTATTTTTCATCTGGTCGAGGTTGTTTTAGGGTTTTAGAAAGTAATTAGTAATAAGTAATGCAATTACTTTATAGAGTATTTAGAACAGTAATCTAATTACACTGTAGAAGATGTAATTAGTAGTTAGTAATTAATTACTTTTTAAGAGTAACTTACCCAACACTGCGCAGTAGTAACTGTGCAATTAAACAACAACAACAACAATTTGCTGCTTTGATAGTCAAGACTGAAATGTAATTTAATTGATATGTAATCATGTAATCCATAAAGTATTCTGATTACATTATCAAGATTACATGTACTCCATTACTACCCAACTCTGTATATAACAGCGTTGGCAATGCATTAACCTTCTGAAATGAGACCTGTTTCTGTGTGACACCAAATATTCACTGGAAAATAATGGAGAAGGAGAATTTTTGGAAACATTTATGAGATTCACTGATGAATTGAGCACAATAAGATCCCAAACTTTCATTAAAACAATCGTTCACCCAAAAATAAAAATTCTCTCATCATTTACTCACCCTCATGCCATCCCAGATGTGCATGACTGACTTTCTTCAGCCGAACATAAATACAATTTTTAGATGAATATCTCAGCTCTGTAGGTCCATACAATGCAAGTGAATGGTGACCAGAAGCGCCAAAAAGCACATAAAGGCAGCATAAAATGATCCACACGACACCAGTGGTTTAATCCATGTCTTCAGAAGTGATATGTACGGTGTGGGTGAGAAACAGATCAATATTTAACCTTGAGCAACCCCGTGTCCACATCTATTATTCACACTTCAGCACGCTGATTAACATGATTTCCAAATTTGTGGAATTTAGGACATTATTCCATCAAAAGTTGAAAAAACATTTAGCATTAACACATCTGTGGGTCATTTCACTTCATTTTAATATAAATTTTGATTAATTTTATTTTGTTATCACTGTACAATATCGTTCTATTCATTAACATTAGTAATAATATTAGTATGCATTCCTATATTCACTGTGCATTATCACACTGAGAATCAATGAGTTCATCCAAAAGCTGGAAAATGTGTCTTTCAGAGGCATTATATGGAGTTAGGGTGATAATAAGGTGCATTTCAAACTGTTCTGAGACCAGTGCAGACAGACAGCACACTGGAGATTAAATCACTCACTAAATAGGGAGCAAGGGAGCATCCTATAGCTCTCCTATAACTGTTCTGAGACCAGTGCAGACAGACAGCACACTGGAGGTTAAGTCATGCACTAAATAGGGAGCAAGGGAGCATCCTATAGCTCTCCTATAACTGTTCTGAGACCAGTGCAGACAGACAGCACACTGGAGGTTAAGTCATGCACTAAATAGGGAGCAAGGGAGCATCCTATAGCTCTCCTATAACTGTTCTGAGACCAGTGCAGACAGATAGCACACTGGAGGTTAAGTCATGCACTAAATAGGGAGCAAGGGATCATCCTATAGCTCTCCTATAACTGTTCTGAGACCAGTGCAGACAGACAGCACACTGGAGGTTAAGTCATGCACTAAATAGGGAGCAAGGGATCATCCTATACACAGGCAAGTCCTTGAGCTGCCTCTGCGACCTTCGTGAAGATGTGAGGGGACAGGGACATGCTGAAGGGAAGGACTTTGCACTGATACCCATGGCCGTCGAATGGGAACCATAGGAAGGGTTGGTGTTAAGGCAACATAGAGGAAATCATGTTGCCTTAACATGTTGCCATGAGGTAATCAACATTATACAGCATATGCTGTCGATTGCACATAACTTGTATTTAACCTGGAATATTCCTTTAAACCGTCCTCTCTCGTGGCTTTGGGAAGTCCATTTTAGCGAATCGGTTTGTTCGGATGGTTTATGTAAATAATCTAGTTCAAGTAAATGATTCCCAAATTAATTCGAGCCCCTGGACAGAAGTTGCTTTGCTTTATTTAATAGAAAAAAATTGTTAATTACTGCGGTTTGTGTTTATCATTATGTTTTCGACGCCGTTATTTAAAATACTGTATTTAGTTGTATTTGTTGTATTAGAAATACATGTACATTTTCAATTTAATGTTGTCACCCTAAATGAGATATACGTTGTTTCTGAGCACCACAGTACAGCGTTTAAGTGGCACAAAAACATAATAATTTTTTTTATATATATAAACTTAATTTAAAGGTGCAGTAATTTTTCCGCATTAAAAAAGTTTAACTCCTAAAGACATGAATGGTGATTTTGCAATATATGTAGGAAGTCATGATGACTCGCATTAAAATGAAGATAAAGTCATATCAGTAACCTTATAAAAGCTGTTTTATCCTACATGGGGGGGGGGGGTCCGCACATGGGGGCGGCCATGTTAGAGTCACATGACCAGCTGACTACAACTCTCTAAATCTTAGTAACCAAAACTTTGATTTTAAATGATGCTGCATCCAAGCCACTAGGTGTCAGTGTAAGAAAAATATGACACAAAGACAAAAGTTACAGAGTGCACTTTTAAATAGCTTCAATATATCGTAGATACTTTTTAAAAGACTATAAAAGAGTATCTTAGTCATTGAAGGTTTTTTTTTTTTTTACCAATACTGCACACAGAAAATTTGGCTTTTAAAATATGAAAATGATCATTCTTAGAGACCCACTGTCACTGACCAATCAAAGTGAACATTCGGCCCACTGACATAAGCCCCGCCCCCGCCGTTTCTCGCATGTTCGCTTTCAGTTCAATGGCAGGGACACACAAGCAGCACTGATCAGCAGCTCATCCATACCTCTCTCCATGACCGCAGGTGGTGACGCCGTCTGTGCATCGAGCTCCATCGCATTCCTCCTGTCTGTGGCGGATAGGATGAGAGGATGGCGCGGAGGAAAGATGCTGATGCTGATGATGCTGATGCTGATGCTGCTGCGGGCGGACAGAAGCTGATACACGAGGAGGAGGATGCAGAACTCTCCCTGGAAGAGATTTTACATCTCTACAAGCAGCCCATCAATGAAGAGCAGGCGTGGGCTGTGTGTTACCAGTGCTGTCGCTCTTTATTGGAGAAAAATCGCGGTTCCGATGGCTTTGCTGGTTCCGATGGCCCGGGAGATGTGAGGATTTATAAAGATGGAGCTGTGCGGTTACATTCCGGAGGTGACAAATAAACACCATCCGCTTCCATTACATGCACCAACATGGGCTTTGGGTGTTTCTATTTATAATACATGTAAATTGTCATAGATTCTATATACATGTTTACATTTTTCCCATATTATACTGCAAAACAAAATATGGATAATATTGCATGTACAATGTTTAGGGTGCACAGGCCTATGTGGTATTATTTGCAACATGGTACATACTGTATGTTTTGATTTTTTTTCCTCCATATTATTCTGCATCACTAAATATTAGAGGTCGACCGATAGTGGATTTAGCCTGTACCGATAACTAAGGTGGTGGAAAAGGCCCATAAATGATTATGTTTTTGAAAAAATGTATTTATAGAATCATGAACCATTTCTAAGTCTCTCCTTATTATGACAGGCATGGACATTGAGGTTTAGTGTGCAACCAAAATCCCAATAATAACCAGAGAAATTCAGATTTATTGCATAACGCTGGACTTTTAACTATAAACAAGCCCGTAATAGACTTGGCTCTGTTACAATGCTCAATATGTATGTATTTACCAAATTAAACTTTATATAACCTATATATTCACCAGATGACTATATATATATATATATATATATACACACTCACCTAAAGGATTATTAGGAACACCATACTAATACTGTGTTTGACCCCCTTTCGCCTTCAGAACTGCCTTAATTCTACGTGGCATTGATTCAACAAGGTGCTGAAAGCATTCTTTAGAAATGTTGGCCCATATTGATAGGATAGCATCTTGCAGTTGATGGAGATTTGTGGGATGCACATCCAGGGCACGAAGCTCCCGTTCCACCACATCCCAAAGATGCTCTATTGGGTTGAGATCTGGTGACTGTGGGGGCCATTTTAGTACAGTGAACTCATTGTCATGTTCAAGAAACCAATTTGAAATGATTCAAGCTTTGTGACATGGTGCATTATCCTGCTGGAAGTAGCCATCAGAGGATGGGTACATGGTGGCCATAAAGGGATGGACATGGTCAGAAACAATGCTCAGGTAGGCCGTGGCATTTAAACGATGCCCAATTGGCACTAAGGGGCCTAAAGTGTGCCAAGAAAACATCCCCCACACCATTACACCACCACCACCAGCCTGCACAGTGGTAACAAGGCATGATGGATCCATGTTCTCATTCTGTTTACGCCAAATTCTGACTCTACCATCTGAATGTCTCAACAGAAATCGAGACTCATCAGACCAGGCAACATTTTTCCAGTCTTCAACTGTCCAATTTTGGTGAGCTCTTGCAAATTGTAGCCTCTTTTTCCTATTTGTAGTGGAGATGAGTGGTACCCAGTGGGGTCTTCTGCTGTTGTAGCCCATCCGCCTCAAGGTTGTGCATGTTGTGGCTTCACAAATGCTTTGCTGCATACCTCGGTTGTAACGAGTGGTTATTTCAGTCAAAGTTGCTCTTCTATCAGCTTGAATCAGTCGGCCCATTCTCCTCTGACCTCTAGCATCAACAAGGCATTTTTGCCCACAGGACTGCCGCATACTGGATGTTTTTCCCTTTTCACACCATTCTTTGTAAACCCTAGAAATGGTTGTGCGTGAAAATCCCAGTAATTGAGCAGATTGTGAAATACTCAGACCGGCCCGTCTGGCACCAACAACCATGCCACGCTCAAAATTGCTTAAATCACCTTTCTTTCCCATTCTGACATTCAGTTTGGAGTTCAGGAGATTGTCTTGACCAGGACCACACCCCTAAATGCATTGAAGCAACTGCCATGTGATTGGTTGATTAGATAATTGCATTAATGAGAAATTGAGCAGGTGTTCCTAATAATCCTTTAGGTGAGTGTATATATATATATATATATGTGTGTGTGTGTGTGTATATATATATATAGCTTTCCTAGCGTTTGTCCCACGTAGGTGCAGGGTCCGCTTTGTGATAGTCTGCACATATATATTTGATATATATATATAAAAGTAAAAAACTATCTGCGGCTCTTGGCATTGATTTTTGCAGATAACCGATAGTTCCAAAAAAGCAAATGTTGGCACCGATTTGCTGCTTAATGTGGGACTTTTAACTATAAACAAGCACAAAATTCACCGAGGACTCTTATTTTGAAATGATGGAGTCTTGGCTGCATTGCAATGCATTCACCAGATGAAGGATTTTGTGTGTGTATATATATATATATATACACATTTCCACAAGATGATGTTTCCTTTATTATTATTCACAAGATATGAAGTTGGAAACACAATGTATGTGTATTTTTGCAGATAACCGATAGTCCCAAAAAGCAACTATCGGCACCGATTAATCTGTAAAACTGATATATCGGTTTACCTCTAGTTATGAACATGCATTTATCTATATTTAAGTCATGATCAGGGTTTGAATTTCACATTTGTATTCATATATTAAATAATAGAGGTAATAATATATCGTTTTTTTCTGATTAATCGGTGCCGATAGTTTTTTTTATTCCTCATCATTAAACCTCATTTAGTGAAATATATATATATATATATATATATATATATATATATATCATTTAATTTGTTAATTACTAACATATAGATCAATGAAACGGACCCAAGTCCCCGGTGTATTTCGGGCTTGTTTAAGTCAAGCGTTATGCACCAAATCTATTATTGGGACTTTGGTTGCACAGTTCAGTCTTGTGTCAACTTTGCCTCTCCATGTAGTCTCAGTGCTGTCTAGGAGATTTCCTATGTGATGTTCTTTCCTGTGTAGTATGTCATCTGAGGAGCTGTACTGTCTCTTGGGCTCTGGTGTCACAGTAAATGCTTGTGTCATTGTTATCTAGTATGAGACGTGGTGATTTGTCTTGTGGAGAAGCAGGTTCAAGGAGAAGTTGATCGGAAATGTCGTGTTGACTCTAGAGTGCTCCGAGCACACAGAGCTGTTACTGAGTTACTGACTGATGTTTAAATAGAATTTCATGTGCAACAAAGTGGCATACATTTGATCAGCCTTTTAACAATATTGCATCAATTCAACAATACACAGAAGTAAACAAGGAATGCATTAAATATCAGGACCATGTCAGTTTTATTTATAGAATCAATCAATATTGAATATTAATCGGCTGATAATATTTGTTATGATTTGTGTCATGTAAAAGAAAAAAAATAGCCCACAAAAAAACAAAAAATCAGCCTTTTGATATTGCATCAATATAAAAATACTAGGGCTGATTCAATTGATTAAAATTTTTAATTGAATTAATTACATGGTTTCCCGATTAATTAATCACGATTATTCGCATATACAAATATTTGCTGAGGAAGCCCCTCATATAACAATAACTCAATATATAATGATGAAATAATTATATATAGTTATCTTTAAAAATTTAAAAATTATATATATATATTCAGATAATTAAAATGCTTTACATTCTTGTGGCAGAAGAGTTCATCATTGATAAGACAAAAAGCGGCTTTAGAATACAATGTATTGATTACTACCATATTATTGATCATAAGTCAATCATTGTTTACTATCATATTATTGATCATAAGTCAATCATTGTTTACTATCATATTATTGATCATAAGTCAATCATTGTTTACTCCCATATTATTGATCATAAGTCAATCATTGTTTACTATCATATTATTGATCATAAGTCAATCATTGTTTACTATCATATTATTGATCGTAAGTCAATCATTGTTTACTCCCATATTATTGATCGTAAGTCAATCATTGTTTACTATCATATTATTGATCGTAAGTCAATCATTGTTTACTATCATATTATTGATCGTAAGTCAATCATTGTTTACTATCATATTATTGATCGTAAGTCAATCATTGTTTACTCCCATATTATTGATCGTAAGTCAATCATTGTTTACTCCCATATTATTGATCGTAAGTCAATCATTGTTTACTACCATATTATTGATCATAAGTCAATCATTGTTTACTCCCATATTATTGATCGTAAGTCAATCATTGTTTACTCCCATATTATTGATCGTAAGTCAATCATTGTTTACTCCCATATTATTGATCGTAAGTCAATCATTGTTTACTCCCATATTATTGATCGTAAGTCAATCATTGTTTACTCCCATATTATTGATCGTAAGTCAATCATTGTTTACTCCCATATTATTGATCGTAAGTCAATCATTGTTTACTCTCATATTATTGATCGTAAGTCAATCATTGTTTACTACCATATTATTGATCGTAAGTCAATCATTGTTTACTCCCATATTATTGATCGTAAGTCAATCATTGTTTACTCCCATATTATTGATCGTAAGTCAATCATTGTTTACTCCCATATTATTGATCGTAAGTCAATCATTGTTTACTATCATATTATTGATCATAAGTCAATCATTGTTTACTATCATATTATTGATCGTAAGTCAATCATTGTTTACTCCCATATTATTGATCGTAAGTCAATCATTGTTTACTACCATATTATTGATCGTAAGTCAATCATTGTTTACTCCCATATTATTGATCGTAAGTCAATCATTGTTTACTCCCATATTATTGATCATAAGTCAATCATTGTTTACTCCCATATTATTGATCATAAGTCAATCATTGACACACAGTTCACAGCAATCCATTACACAAGTGAATTTATCAATCAGTTGGAGATTTATTATGAGGGCTTGTTTAAGGACCCCTTAATGTACACCTTCGTCAGACATTTTTTTAAATTAATGTTTACAAAACTTTTACATCTAGAGCCAAGAGGTATATTAATAAACAACCAACAACAAAAGGGAAAATAAATAAACAGTTTAAATAAAAATATCATATTGTTTACATATTTCAATACACTTTACAGCTTTCTTGTTACTCAAATTGGAAATTGTTCTTTTTCTTGCTGAACCTCTGAATTAAACATTTAAACTAATGGTTTATAACCAACATATTTACATTTATACAAAAGCAGAACATTAATCAGATAATATTCCTTATGAAGAGACGTGTCATAGATAAACTAAATGAATAAAACATTTTCAAAACCAAGTTGAAAGCTGGGAATAATATGATCTCTAACAATCTTGCAGAAATCAGACCAAAAACAAGTCGAGTCGGGACAACTCCAAAATAATGTTCCCTCCTGCAGACCACAAAATGTGCAGAATATATCGACATCACAATTAAATCTCTCTACAAGAGTATAATTAGTGAGGTAGTGCTTATAAATAAGTTTGAAGGAAATTTCTTTGATTTTATTCGTGATTAAATATTTATGGGGTAATTTCCAAATATTGCACCATCTCAATCCAGCCACACCCTGCGTCAGACATGCTTGTGTAGCGTCTCGGGTGTGTTGCATCATAAACATAAAATGTTTAGGTCACTGTGTGAAGTTAAATATAGTTTAATACTCAATCTTTAAACACATCTTGAGATCTCTTAGATCAGATTTGCACTCCAAGTGTTTTGAACGTAAGAACGTAACGCATGTTTGTGTTGTTCTGCTGAAGTGTTTCTTCACTGTATAAACTGTGTGTTGCTCATACAGCTGAAGTTCCACTTACTGCCCCCTGGAGTAAACAGGTGGTACTACAAGCATTTCTCAGGAATCTTCCTTATTACGGAAGTGCGATTAATTGCATTAATTTTTCTAACACGTTATTTTTTTGTCAAATTAATCGCACTGAATTAACACGTTAAACCGACAGCCCTAATAAATATATAAACTAGGAATGATTGATATTATGTGACTATATCGGTAATACCAATATTAGTGGGGGTTTTAATGTTTCAGTCAGTACAAAAAGGAAATAATATAAAAAAAGATTTTCAGCCTTTTGACAATATTGCATCAATTTAACAATGCAAAGATATAAACAGTGAATGTATTAAATATCTGGACCAGGTCGGTTATCAGCCGATATAGTGATTTGTTTCATTTATCGTATTCATGCATCATATTATCAATACAGAAACACGTTTTCAAGCTTTTAAAGATGGCTGCCCCCATGTGCGGACCCCCTCCATGTGGTTACTGATTTGACTAGAGTCTTTATTTTAATGTGAGTCGTCATGACTTCCTACATATATTGCAAAATCACCATTCATGTCTTTCGGAGTTCAACTTTTTTAATGCGGAAAAAATGACTGCACCTTTAAATTAAGTTTATATATATAAAAAAAAAAATCATTATGTTTTTGTGCCACTTAAATGCTGTACTGAGGTGCACAAAAACAATGTATGCAGAAGTTTATAAATTAATAGGAATAATTTAGGAATGCCTTATATATCGGGATCAGTGCATCAATATAACAATACATACATACATATATATATATATAAGGTATATTCTCTAAGCAGTAATTGCTTGAATTGTAATTAGGCACTGGTTGCTATTCAAGACCAGTCATTTTCTGCCTAGAGATTAAGCTGATTCAGCCCTACATAATTTCACATGCATTATCATGCATTTTTTGTTTTAAGTATACTGATATATGCAGGTTGTTTGTAAAACTTTGAGTTGTCTGCATTAATGCGGTAATAATGGTCATCCATCACATTTGCACACAGTCAATCACATAACTGATATTTGTGTACTGAGTGCTGTAAAGTGTGTCGTCTTATATCTTTATCATCTGTGGCTGATTATCATGTTTTCTTTTCTCCACAGGTGCTCCTAATATCCTTCGATCGTCAACACAGGTGAGTGATGGACAGGATCAACACTGCTGCTCATTCCTCATGGCAGTACGAGTATCAACTATGAATGAGAAAGTCCCCACAATCTGTCTTGATGTGGGACCTGTAATATGTAGAAATCCTTAATGCTTCCAAAGCACCTATAGCCTCCTGAGACCCGATAATGTGTGCATTTTCCATTCCCCCTTTTTCGTTAGTAACTATAGTAGTATCCCCTAAGAAACATCAATCTTCAAACATCAAATAGTTTTCCTAAAAATGGTTGTCCACATATGTGGACAGCAAGACTAAGTTGTGAAATATTAAATAATACCAAGATTTATTTTATTAAATTGTTTCTTATGTGTCCAAGATTGTTGGTTACTTATATTGTTGAGATGTTACAGACATCAGAAATTAGCATAATGTGATAATGCACAGTGAATATAAGATATTTTAAGGAAAATTAGCATATAGTCCACGTATGTGGTCATTGTGCCGTTTCGCAATAAATCGCTCAAATTTTTTAAATGGCATATCAATGAAAATAGAGACTCAAACATAATAGACATAATAACATGTTAACATTAA
The DNA here is from genome assembly GCA_032164185.1 of Moxostoma hubbsi. Taxonomy (NCBI): domain Eukaryota; kingdom Metazoa; phylum Chordata; class Actinopteri; order Cypriniformes; family Catostomidae; genus Moxostoma; species Moxostoma hubbsi. The sequence goes on from JAVLUX010000014.1 coordinate 2,367,997, forward strand.
TGAGTGACTGTCCATCTTGCAAACTAAATGCTTTAGTGTGAAACTGATGCTGTAGTGTAGTAGATTTTGAGTGTGTCTTAGCATGTTGCTAGGGTGTTCTGGTTGGTTGCCAATGGGTTCTGGTTGGTTGCTAGGGGGTTCTGGTTGGTTGCTAGGGGGTTCTGGTTGGTTGCTAGGGGGTTATGCGTGCCTACCAAATTATTGCAACAATATTTTGAGTGGGTATTTTTGTAGTGGTAGTACGATAAATGAATGGATATTTTCGCCATTTTGTGATTATTGGCAATGGATAGTAAACACTTTCTGTTTTCAAGGTTTTTTTCTTTTCACGTTCATGAAAATTTCAGTCAATATTGCATAAAATAAGTGTTTGTTACACTTGAGACATTTTGTGCACATCTGATTTGCCGTTGTTAAATTGTATTTTGTTTATTGCCATTTACACGTAACCCTCTTGATATATCAGCCATTGAAATACACATATCGGTTGTCCAGTAGTTTTTGTGATCCGCTGTTTGAGACGTTGCTAGGCTGTTACTATGCGGTTCCTAGGGTGTTTTTAGAAGGTTGGTAGAGGGTTCTGATTGGTTGCTTACTGGCCCAAGTGAAAAGTTGGAGTTTGTGGTGGCGTAGTGGGCTAAAGCACATAACAGTTAATCAGAAGGTTGCTGGTTTGATCCCCACAGTCACCACCATTGTGTCCTTGAGCAAGACACTTAACTCCAGGTTGCTCCGGGGGGATTGTCCCTGTAATAAGTGCACTGTATGTCACTTTGGATAAAAGCGTCTGCCAAATGCATAAATGTAAATGTAAAAGAGCCCACCCCTGGTCCCTTTTTCAATATAACTCTATTTTTATTTCAACTGTTTCATCCACCAGGTAAAATTTGTATGTCCAGTTGTTTGAAGAAATATTATCACACCTCTCCTCAGCATGTCGCATGATTTGAGGTATAATTAATGTCTGCAGCACGAATGGACCAAACTTTAATACTTTGGGTTTGGGGTTTTTGGGCCCACTTTATATTAGGTTTCTTTAACTACTTTGTATCTAAAAATGTGATACAAGGTTCTTGTTATGCAGCTAAGTGTTCTTGCGTTTTATTTACATTTAAATTACCCCTGAATTAAATTGCATCTGTAGTCACACTGTTAACCTTTCTCCTAAACCTACTCTAACTCTAACCCTAAACCTAAACCTATAGGTTTATATAACCATACGTACCTCAACCTCAGTAGCAGCAAATGTGAATCTGGTGAGAATTATGCAGAGCAACATGCATTTACACAATAAATACATTGTATTATATGTATTTTATTGTTAGCACATAGTAGTTAAAGACACCTAATATAAAGTGGAACCGAGCTTCTTCATTCAATTATGTTGTGGACCACAGTTGTGAGCTTTCACCACCAGCTCTCTCTGGTCTGAATCACAGCTGGTGAGCTCTCGGATGACCGTTTGAATGATAATGTCATAGAAGTCCATTAACTGGATGTCAACAGCTGGTGACATTTTCAGGGCCAATTAGAGATTTATAGTAGCTGTAATTCCCCAACAGATTCCAGTTTGCATTCCAAGCACACTTGACCTTTGAACAGTAGATCAACTAGAGTTACAAGTGTGAAGGATCTTACTTAAGTCTATTTCAAATAAGCACTGTGATTCCTCAGTTGTGGGTTTGTCAATGTCTGTTTCCAATAACTAGAGAACAGGTGGCTGGTGGTACCTGTTATTGATTTCTTACCATAATTTTAACAATAGTTTATTGTAAAATGTGCATATACTCTCTTGTTAAACATAATATACAATTTTACCAATCATTGTATGGTAAAATGATACTTCTTACATTTTGCTGTAAAATTACATTTATTGTGTTGTTAAATTTACTGTATTATTATTTTTTACTGTTTATTTAAAGGTAACTACCTTAAATCAATTAACATTCTTTTACTGTAGCATTTTTACAGTCTCTTACCGTCTTACCATTTTTTACAGTGCAGCAACTTCCTTCATGATGTCCTGCCATGAACACCATACCTGTTTAATGTTTTCTGTATAGTAGACTCATGAACAGAGATGTTAACCAGTTCCAATGATTCCTTCAAGTCTTTATCTGTCACTCTAGTGTTCTTCTATACCTCATTGAGCATTCTGCGGTGTTCCCTTTGAGTCATCTTGTTTGGATGGCCACTTCTAGTGAGAGTACCTATAGTACTAAATCATCTCCATTTATAGACAGTTTGTCTAACTGTGAACAGATGAATATCTAACGGCCACTTCTAGAGAGAGTACATATAGTACTAAATCATCTCCATTTATAGACAGTTTGTCTAACTGTGGACAGATGAATATCTAACGGCCACTTCTAGAGAGAGTACCTATAGTACTAAATCACCTCAATTTATAGACAGTTTGTCTAACTGTGGACAGATGAATATCTAACGGCCACTTCTAGAGAGAGTACCTATAGTACTAAATCATCTCCATTTATAGACAGTTTGTCTAACTGTGGACAGATGAATATCTAACGGCCACTTCTAGAGAGAGTACCTATAGTACTAAATCATCTCCATTTATAGACAGTTTGTCTAACTGTGGACAGATGAATATCTAACGGCCACTTCTAGAGAGAGTACCTATAGTACTAAATCATCTCCATTTATAGACAGTTTGTCTAACTGTGGACAGATGAATATCTAACGGCCACTTCTAGAGAGAGTACCTATAGTACTAAATCATCTCCATTTATAGACAGTTTGTCTAACTGTGGACAGTTGAATATCTAACGGCCACTTCTAGTGAGAGTACCTATAGTACTAAATCATCTCCATTTATAGACAGTTTGTCTAACTGTGGACAGATGAATATCTAACGGCCACTTCTAGTGAGAGTACCTATAGTACTAAATCATCTCCATTTCTAGACAGTTTGTCTAACTGTGGACAGATGAATATCTAACGACCACTTCTAGTGAGAGTACCTATAGTACTAAATCACCTCCATTTATAGACAGTTTGTCTAACTGTGGACAGATGAATATCTAACGACCACTTCTAGTGAGAGTACCTATAGTACTAAATCATCTCCATTTATAGACAGTTTGTCTAACTGTGGACAGTTGAATATCTAAACTCTTCAAGATAACTTTGCAACTCTTTCCAGCATTATGCACTCAGAATTAACTTGCAAGATCGAAATTGTGCATGTAAATTGCAGTCAGCAGCAGTTTTGTGGGCATGTTTGCAATGTTGCCCGATCTCCATAATTTCAGCATGTGCAAATAACCAGTGCTTTTACCGGGCGCAATTTATTCTTAGAACATTCCTGAGTGAGTCCAGCCAGGTCTCCTAAGCAACCAAATTGTCCCGGTTGCTAGGGAGGGTAGAGTCACATGGGGTAACCTCCTCGTGGTGGTGATTAGTGGTTCTCTCAATGGGACGTGTGGTGAGTTGTGTGTGGATCGTGGAGAGTAGCATGAGTCTCCACATGCTGTGAGTGTCCGCGGTGTCATGCACAACGAGTCGCTTGATAAGATGTGCGGATTGACAGTCTCAGAAGCGGAGGGAACTGAATGTTTGCTGATGAATGTTTGTGTTGTTGTGCTGCAGGTGATCGAGTCTCTGGGCATTATGATCTATAAGGCTCTGGATTACGGCCTGAAAGAGAACGAGGAGCGCGAGCTGAGTCCTCCACTGGAACAGCTCATTGACCTCATGACGAATGTTGCCGACACAGAGAGCGACTCCTGCCCTGATGAAGGCTACGCTGCCACTGAGGAAGAGGAGGATGATGCAGAGGAGAATCTCGCCCATCCCTGCCATATCCGCGGCTACCGTGACATCATCAAGGTATAAGAGGCAACTGGGCCCCAAAAACACATAAATAACATATAACTAACTACCAGTCAACATATTACAATAGGTTTTTTTACTGTATACTGTTTTTACATACAGTTTATTACTTATGCAATAAGGTATTACAGGCCGTCCTACAGCATATTGTGAATATAGTTGTAAAGGAATTAATGGAAAGGAGGAGGCGAGAACCGGCTTGAGTTTAATATAACACGCAAATAAAAAGACAAACACACAAAGGTGTCGGACAGCTGTCTGTAAATCTCTCTCTCTGTCCCACTGCAGCTTCCAATCGGCCTTTATCCCTCTCGAGTGTTAATTTGCCTGATTATGGGCCGGGTGTGCGCCCTCTGCCCTGCCACATTCCTCCCTTGTTCTCTCAGGCCGGGGAGCCCCCCTCTTTCCCTGGGAGGGGCGTGCCTTCTGCCCTGCCTGCCGGCAGGTCATCCCCATCTGTCTGTATGAGGGAGGGGACAAGGGGAGGGGAAACAAAAAAAAATGTGGCACCTACATGCCGTAACGGCGATCGTGCCAAATTAACAAAACATTTAAAAAAAGAGAGGGAAAGGCCGACACAGAGCGGTAGCGGGAGAGAGAGAGAGAGAGAAAAAAAACATTTACTCGCCGGATCTCCGATATGTCGTAGTTTGGTCCTCAGCCACTCCTCCACCCTCTAATGGACGACAGCCGTGCCTCGCTGGGCGGATCGGAGGCAGACCTCCGGCCACTGGCGGACGGAACGCCCCGCCACATTTTTGGTGGACGGTAGGGGTCTCCCCCACCCCTGGCACCGGGAATCGTTCTAGGCGGTTGGCTAGGAGCCCCTCCTCCCCTTGCGGTCGGCGGCCGTTCTTCCGCTTCCAGGCAGCCGGGCTCCTCCTTCCTCTGGCGGATGGCCGCGGCTGCTCCGGTGGGGTGGATGGTAGTGGTGAGGACTCTACTACGGCACATCCCTCGTCCTTCCCGGGTTTCGGCACCAGTTGAAAGTGATTAATGGAAAGGAGGAGGCAAGAACCGGCTTGACAATAAAAATAATAGTTTCATTATAAACTGAATCAAAAAGACAAACATACACAGGTGTCGGACAGCTGTCGGTAAATCTCTCTCTGTCCCACTGCCGTCTCCAGTCGTCCTTTATCCCTCTCTGAGGCTTGATTAGCCTGATTAGGGTCCGGGTGTGTAGCATCACGACGCCGCCCTCCGCCCTGCCACAATAGTCATGTCTAAAGGCCATTCACAATGGAAATTAACAATATTGCAATATTGTCTTTTATAGCCTTATTGCTCAAATATATACTGTATAGGTATATAGATAATATAGGTGCAGGGTCCACTTTGTGATAGTCCACATATATATACATTTGATTTGGCACAAGTTTTAAGCCGTTTGCCCTTCCTGATGCAACCCCCAGTGTCTGGGGACTCTCACTCACACACATACAGGGCAATTTAGAGTCGCCAATTCACTTAACCTGCATGTTTTTTGGACTTGTGGGGGAAACCGGAGCACCCGAAGGAAACCCACGCAAACACTGGGAGAACATGCAAACTCCACACAGAAAGGTCCTAGTTGAGCTGGGACTCGAGCCCAGTGTGTGTTGGGCTGGTTTGGTACATGTTTATGTTGAGTAAGGCTGTTTCACTAATTGGCTACAAAATGCACAGACGGACGGATTGCTGCCAGTGTGAAGCCAAGAGTGACTCACAACACCTTCTGTCCATTTAATTCATTTATAACAAAATAGGACATCCAAATGGTTCAATATGCCTCATTTAATTTTGAAAGCTGTAAAACGTTATTCATATTCAAACTTATAACTGAAACTTGCCAAATGAATTTCTCTGTTCCCTGTGTCTGTACTGTAGCTGTGCACCCTTCACCTGCTGACCCCTGCAGACGCGCCCGCTCACTATCAGGCCGTGTGCCGAGCTCTCTACGCCGAGACCAAAGAGCTCCACACCTTCCTGGATAAGATCAAGAGTGCCAAAGAGGTGAGAGGTCAACACATAACGGTCTCATTACGAACCAGAGAAAGATTTTCCTTTTAAACCGTTCCAGATTCACCTTCAAAACACAAAGAACACGAGAACACAGAGCTCGAAATGATGTCATGCATGTGTAGTTTTGTCTATACTTTGTTTGGGTTTTTATTTACTGTATAGTCACTGCTTCAACGCTTGAACTGCAGGTATTTTCCAATATGCTGGCATGATTATGGTGGTCTCGCTGTGGCAGCAGCTTTTTGGTGAAGTAACAGTAAACCCTTATGGGAATGAGCAGAACTTGCACAGAGAGATGAATTTGTGAAGGCGTTTTGGGGATGGCCCGTGCAATTTTTCAGAATCAGAATGAGCTTTATTGCCAAGTATGCTTACACGTATAAGGAATTTGTCTTGGCGACAAAGACAGAGATAATAATACAAATGAAGTATGTAACTGCTCACATCTAGTGTGGTGTTCTCTTTGCTATAAGGTGTGTGGTGTTACCATGCCAAGATCTAAAATCCACCTCTACCGGAAATGCTTGATTGAGGTTATTGCTGACAATGGAGGGTCGACCAGTTATTAAATCCAAGGGTTCACTTACTTTTTCCACAGCACTGTGAATGTTTAACGGGGTGTGTTCAAGAAAGACATGAAAGATTATAATTGTTTGTGTCTTGTGAGCTTAAGCACATTGTGTTTGTCTATACGTGTGACTTTAATGATGATGAGATCACATTTCATGACCAATTAATGCAGAAAACCAGCTAATTCCAAAGGGTGCACATACTTTTTCTTGCCACTGTATATATGTTTCAACTGTTTGTAGTAATATTTTTACTAGAAAACAAGACAAAAATACAAAAGATGCAAATCTCATTCTGAGTCCCACAAAAGGACAGAATGTTGAGTAAATTATGACAGAAGATGTATATTTTAGGATTTTTGGCATTTTTCTGGACAATAAAGCAAATATGCGTTCAAAATTCTCATTACAGTCATTTTAACCCTTTAAGCTTGGATGAAAAAATCATGAGAAAAATAAATAGTCATCAAAATATGAATTAACTTCAGTCTTGACCAACACATAATATGAAATTACTTTCCAATTCATGTGGGCATATGACCAAAACTGAACAAGTGCTTTGAAATTTACAGACAAATCAGAAATGTTCCGTTTGTACATTTATTAATAATTAATAATGTGCACATGTTACTGCGATCAGTAAAAACATCAAACTGATCAAATATCCATGTGTCATATGTTGCTGGAAAGCTCTTAAAGAGTCGAATACAACCAGACTATTTGTTTTACTCACAGACATAAATATAGTGAGTAACAGCTAAATATATGTCTTTGGCAATTATGTTGATGTTGCTTATTATGCTGCATTTTTGGATATAACGTAATGAAAAATAAACGGAACATTCACAGAATGAAACTGAATGAGATGATTATCTTTCAAACGAGTCCACACACAAGATAATCAGATGTATAGATCATTAGATAATCCACATGAAGCACAATGTTACATATGACCACCAGGAGATGGTGCCAAATACATGATACAGACTCAATGATGACTCAAATGGCACAGAATGAAACTGAATGAGGTGATTATCTTTCAAACGAGTCCACACACAAGATAATCAGATGTATAGATCATTAGATAATCCACATGAAGCACAATGTTACATATGACCACCAGGAGATGGTGCCAAATACATGATACAGACTCAATGATGACTCAAATGGCACAGAATGAAACTGAATGAGATGATTATCTTTCAAACGAGTCCACACACAAGATAATCAGATGTATAGATCATTAGATAATCCACATGAAGCACAATGTTACATATGACCACCAGGAGATGGCGCCAAATACATGACACAGACTCAATGATGACTCAAATGGCACAGAATGAAACTGAATGAGATGATTATCTTTCAAACAAGCCCACACACAAGATAATCAGATGTATAGATCATTAGATAATCCACATGAAGCACAATGTTACATATGACCACCAGGAGATGGTGCCAAATACACGACACAGACTCAATGATGACTCAAATGGCACAGAATGAAACTCCCATGAAATGAAACATCCATGTCTGCATGCTATGCAAACCTTTAGTCATTGTTGTGTTTGCATGTGTAATTATTTCTAATGTACAATTATTATGTTTTATTAGGTTGGAGAGGTTTTTGGACACATTGATAAATCATATTATAGTTGTAATGTTTGATCTTTGTCGAATCAACACAACATTTTTCTCAGATACAGTTGACATGATTGTGAACATAATAAAAGTAGTTTTTTGGAGCCACCTCATTCACACCCAGAGATATATAATGTCAAATAAGAAAAACTGGGCTCAATTTTGGGCTAAATTTTTGTGTGATTTTTCATCAGTTTCATCATTAAAAAATGTGAAAGGTTTTCTTTACAATGATACCAAACACTTGACCCTCCTTGTAATTTCCTCGCGTAATAAGCCTTTAATTGTGGGTATGCCTCTGAAACAGGAAAACAAAAACTTCTACAGAGCTTAAAGGGTTAAAAAGTCTTTAATTATTTTGTGATGAAATGAGTCGGATTTGTGAGATTCTCCCAATTGTTTGGAGTAATAATACAGTGAAATGCTGCTGCATCCTTAGACTCTAGAGAATTCTGATTGGCTCTGCTGGTATTTGAATTGTTGCGTCTGATTCTGATTGGACAGAACCTGCGTAAGATGGAGGGCGGCACAATCGACGATCCGGGCAGGGAGCTAAACGAGTTGCAGAACGCTGATTGGGTAAGTGAGCTGTCTTTCAAAAGAATGGAGACATTTGATTGGCTCTCCTGTCACTTTTATAAGTATTATTTCATAGACACTTCAGACATCTTCACAGGAGTTTCCTGTATATTTTTACAGACTGTGGGGCAATATGATCAACCCCAACATTTCTTAAATTATTCCAAGAATAAATGATCTGAGCTATGTCATTGTTTTTCTGTTCTGAAGAGTTCACCCAAAATTGAAAAGTCTCTCACGGGAGCGTTCGGTCATTTCAAACAGCATCCCAGCACTGGACACAAGTAACGATTTAAAGTTAAAAACATTTAATTATCTTTTTTTTTTTCTTTTTTTTTTTACACAAACTTATCGATTTGCTTCAGAAGACTTTAAATGATCAACTGGAGTCATGTGGATTACTTTTATCCTGCCTAAATATGACTTTTGGACCGTCAAACAGCCAGCAGCCTGATGGCACCTGTTTACTTGCATTATGGACAAACAGAGCTTGAATGTGCTTATAAAAATCTTCACTTCGGTTCTGCTGAAGGAGGAATGCACATCTGGGATGGCTGAAAGGAGAGTCATGAGCGGATTTTCATTTTTGGGTGAACGAGTCTTTAAGGAAAGATCTGACATGTATCAGTTTGATTGACACGCGTGTCTGCCGCGTGTGGCCAGGCGTGCTTCTGGGTGCAGGTCATGCGAGATTTGAGGAACGGCGTGAAGCTGAAGAAGGTTCAGGAACGGCAGTTTAACCCGCTGCCGATCGAGTTCCAGCTGACGCCTTACGAGATGCTCATGGACGACATTCGCGCTAAACGCTACAAACTACGCAAGGTCATGGTGGGTTCAGAGTGTTTTTGTGTGACCGGTGAAACAATGTATCTAAATCTAACTTGTTGACTTTGTTTTTATGTGCATGTGTGCCACAGTCGGTGACCTTTAATCAACAGGTATCAAGGTGATTTTTTAATGGATGTATGAAGCCAGTGTAGCTTGAGAGTGTGCTTTCTAAATACTCAGCTCTCATGTGTATTTTGTCTCTTTCTCTCTGTTTGTCAGGTGAATGGAGATATTCCTCCCAAGTTAAAGAAGAGTGCTCATGAGATCATTCTGGAGTTCATCAGGTCCAGACCCCCCCTCAACCCCGTGAGTGTACATCATCTTTACACCACATTTACTGCTCATGAAGCTGTATTTTAAAAATATACACTGTATGTTTTTGTCCATATGATTTAGCATGATTTATTGCTTGTATATAAGTGCTAAACAACGCAGGTCATTATGCCACTCGCAGATATATATATATATATATATATATATATATATATATATATATATATATATATATATATATATATAGCGCTTGTAGCGCTTTTCACAATAAATGTGAGTGCAGCGTAGTTCTAGCGGGAAGACTAGCAGCTGTACATCATCGCACCATTAGCTAGGTAACTCCTAGCCAATAGCAGGTAAGCCGTTGCTTTATAAGTCTGCTCACAATCTGTCACATTGCTGTTTCATTGTGCTAACATGGCAACCTCCTCCACCCCAGCACCACCTGTTGAGCCCCGTCCCGCATGGGGGTAGGTTCCTCGCCCCTGCCTCCTATCTCCGGCAGGATATGACGGATCCGAGTACAACTCCCTCAGACCGCCAGACGGGGCCAACGCCAAAGAGAGACATTACATAACTGTTTAATATTCATCAAATAAATGTCATCTTAAATCTCACTCAAGTCTGCGTGTCTTCCCGATAGAAATATAAATATTTAAAATGACTATTATTTTTAATATATTATTTTTAAAATATAAAAGGCAGTTTTTTTTATTTTAGTGAAGTGTTTTGAATAATTGGGTGACAAACTGTGTTTTGGTTTGAGGGCAAATATCCCTTAAAGTTAAAAATGTCACTGAAAATCGATTCCAGTGGGAAGAAATTTCACATTAATTCTTGTGTTTTGGTCCGGTCATAAAAGCCCCGATGCATTACAGTAGATACACAGCACATCTCCCTTCCGATTAACATACACATTGACACTGGCTTATTTTCACATTGAAAAAAAAACATTACTGTAATATTTCATGTGGAAAGAGCGCCAGTGTCGTTACAATTTAACGGTAGATAGTTTCACAGTAAACTCTTCGTTTTGAGTTAAAAAAACCCCTGATCATTGGACATTGTATGTCTTTGAAACATATACAGAAAAATCCTATAGACATCCCAAATGGCATTTTAACCAAATACAATATTTAAGATGCTTTAATTCCTAAACTGGTCATAAATGACAATAAAAGTGCATTTCAGACACTGGTCAGTAGAGGTTGGCCGATAGTGGATTTTGGTGGTGGAAAAGGCAGATAACCGATTAATTTAGGGGCGGCTGTGGCTCAGGTGGTAGAGCGGGTCGGCCACTAATCGCAGGGTTGGTGGTTCGATTCCCGGCCCACATGACTCCACATGCTGAAGTGTCCTTGGGCAAGACATTGAACCCCAAGTTGCTCCCAATGGCAGGCTAGCACCTTGCATGGCAGCTCTGCCGTCATTGGTGTGTGTGTGTGTGAATGGGACACAGTGTAAAGCGCTTTGGTTACCGCTAAGGTTAAAAAAGGTGCTATATAAGTGCAGACCATTTAATTGACCAATAGTTTTTCAAATCGATTCGTAGACAATCGCGCCACAATATTTTCTTAGACAGAGAGGCCAGAGTACAAAATGAAAAAATCCCAGATGTTGTTTATTTTTCAACCAATAATAATCCGAAACAAACAGAAGATTGGGGTACATAACATGGGACTTTTAACACTAAATGAGCCTGAAATACACACTGGGGACTCTTATTTTGAAATGACGGAGACTTGGCTTTGTTACAATGCTCGATTTTTTTATATTTACCAAATTAAGCTTTTCATAGCCTATATATTATTATTATTATTTATATTATTATTATTATTATAATGTATGTGGTGTCAAGGGGCGTTTCCCCTAACCAAAGTCTTTTCTTTACATTTCCTCGCTTAAATTAAAAAAACGTAATTATCGGGGCTCTGGGTATCTCAGCAAGTATTGACGCTGAATATCAACCCCTGGAGTCGCTAGTTTGAACCCAGGGTGTGCTGAGTGACTCCAGCCAGGTGTCCGAAGCAACCAAATTGGTCCGGTTGCTAGGGAGGTTAGAGTCACATGGGGTAACCTCCTCGTGGTCACTATAATGTGGTTCTTGCTCTCGGTGGGGCGCGTGGTGAGTTGTGCGTGGATGCCGCGGAGAATAGCGTGAAACCAGCCACGTGATAAGATGCGCGGATTGACGGTCTCAACTTTTGGAATCTACGATAAATGTCTGATGATGATGACAGGTTTAATTTGTTTAATTTTTAATTATTTTTTTTTATCCCTTTTTCTCCCCAATTTGGAACGCCCAATTCCCACTATTTAGTAGGTCCTCGTGGTGGCGTGGTTACTCGCCTCAATCCGGGTGGCGGAGGACAAGTTTCAGTTGCGTCCGCGTCTGAGACCGTCAATCGGCGCATCTGATCACGTGACTCGTTGTGCATGACACCGCGGAGACTCACAGCATGTGGAGACTCATGCTACTCTCCACGATCCACACACAACTCACCACACGCCCCATTGAGAGAACCACTAATCACCACCACGAGGAGGTTACCCCATGTGACTCTACCCTCCCTAGCAACCGGGCCAATTTGGTTGCTAAGGAGACTCGGCATGTGGAGACTCATGCTACTCTCCACGATCCACACACAACTCACCACACGCCCCATTGAGAGAACCACTAATCACCACCACGAGGAGGTTACCCCATGTGACTCTACCCTCCCTAGCAACCGGGCCAATTTGGTTGCTAAGGAGACTCGGCATGTGGAGACTCATGCTACTCTCCACGATCCACACACAACTCACCACACGCCCCATTGAGAGAACCACTAATCACCACCACGAGGAGGTTACCCCATGTGACTCTACCCTCCCTAGCAACCGGAACAATTTGGTTGCTTAGGAGACCTGGCTGGAGTCACTCAGCACACCCTGGATTCAAACTCACGACTCCAGGGGAGATAGTCAGCGTCAATACTCGCTGAGATACCCAGAGCCCAATAGAGGGGTTTATTTAAATCAGTCTTGTCACTGACATTAGTGTGGGTCAGACTATCATTCTTATAATTGGATTTCAGAAGTTCACCGCTTCATAAAGTCCTGAAGCGCATTAAGGGACATGGATATGGCGTGCTGTCCATACTTTCAGGGAGATGGAGAGAAGCAGCTCCTTTTATATTCTTGGGATTGGCCTAGATGTACAAGCTCCTTCTACACTTATGTCTCATTGAAATAAAGTGTGATTGATTCCGTGTGATTTCAGGTAGCGGCACGCAAGCTCAAGCCGCAGGCTGAACGTCCTCCCAGCCTTCATGAACGCATTCTTGAGGAAATCAAGTCAGAGAGGAAGTTGAGACCCGTATCGCCCGATCAGATCCGGAGGAGTCGATTCGGTGAGATTCTAACACACATGATTGACATAAACAACACTTTATTCAGTTAATTGGTTGATGCTGAATAAACACAATGCATCATGGATGAAGGTCACTGCACATGGTTTGCCCTGTTACAGCATGTTAACAGAACACTTATAGCTCGATGTTGCAATCAAACTCACGCTCAATTGACAATATTCAATTGAGATGAACGACCACAGTAAATCTGTCTTATCTGACATTTCCTGCGATTGCAACACATCAGCCAATGTGTCACATACCCTGTTCACGCTTCACACATGGGTGTCTATTTCTTATTTAGTCTTAATTGCAAATCTAATCTTGCATACATGCGCTGGAGATAACAGACACGCTGGTATTATGCCAATGCAAATACTGACGTAATATATCTTATGGTTGCAAACAGCTTTTCATGTTGACTTTGTATATACAGGCAAAACTAATTGCTATATTACTAACTATATAACTATATGACTTAATTGTTATTTTTTGTGTGAAACATCCCATTATGACAATTATTACATTGATTTTTGTATGTTAAATATCTAAACTCTTGCCTGCTTAACGTCCTGCTTGTTCTCTTGCAGTAATGCGACCTCTTAGCATGTCTCAGAGTTTTGATTCATCAGGTAAAAGCTGTCCGTGATCTGATGCATTGGTGTTGTCTGTGGTGATGGAAACGTTCTGTACAGTAGCTCATCTCATCTCATTTATGATTTATAATTGGTCGCAGCTCATTTGAGAGTCACGCTTTGAGTATTAATATCTCCATTTTTGTTTGATTTTAGAAATAAAGTGTTTTAAAGTCCATTAAATCCATGCAAACCATGGATTTTCTTTATTAAATCATATTTTTTCCAGAAAGTACTGTACTGTAATGGTACCAGGGTACAGTGATGGCATCAGATGCTGGTACTTTGATACATACCATAGTACTTAAACGTATACCATGGTATTACTACATTAACAAGTTAAAGAAACCTCACAATATCATGGCAATATTGGGTCCTAGTTGCCCTTCAAATGAATTTTGACCAATTTAAAATCCATTTTGACATCAACTTTTTCATACAATTGATTATTATTATATTACACGAGTGGCCCGGTTGCTAGGGAGGGTAGAGTCACATGGGGTAACCTCCTCGTGGTCGCTATAATGTGGATTGTTCTCGGTGGGGCGCGTGGTGAGTTGATGCCGCGGTGGATGGCGTGAAGCCTCCACACTGTGCTTTGCCATGTCTCCGTGGCATAGCATATGTCTCCGTGGCAATGCGCTCAACAAGCCACGTGATAAGGTGTGCGGGTTGACGGTCTCAGACGCGAGTCAGCTGAGATTCGTCCTCCGCCATCTGGATTGAGGCGAGTCACTACGCCACCACGAGGACTTAGAGCGCATTGGGAATTGGGCGTTCTGAATTGGGAAAAAAAGGGGAAAAATGTAAAAGATATATGTATATAAAAAAGTGCTTATAACTTTTGACCAAGTGATGGCATTGTCAGGGCATTGTCAGGGCATTGTCAGGACATTGTCAGGACATTGAAAGGGCATTGTCAGGACATTGTCAGGGCATTGTCAGGGCATTGAAAGGGCATTGTCAGGGCATTGTCAGGGCATTGAAAGGGCATTGTCAGGGCATTGTCAGGGCATTGAAAGGGCATTGTCAGGGCATTGTCAGGACATTGTCAGGGCATTGTCAGGGCATTGTCAGGGCATTGTAAGGGCATTGTCAGGGCATTGAAAGGGCATTGTCAGGGCATTGTCAGGGCATTGTAAGGGCATTGTAAGGGCATTGTCAGGGCATTGTCAGGGCATTGTCAGGACATTGAAAGGGCATTGTCAGGGCATTGTCAGGGCATTGAAAGGGCATTGTCAGGGCATTGTAAGGGCATTGAAAGGGCATTGTCAGGGCATTGTCAGGGCATTGTCAGGACATTGTCAGGGCATTGAAAGGGCATTGTCAGGACATTGTCAGGGCATTGTCAGGGCATTGAAAGGGCATTGTCAGGGCATTGTCAGGGCATTGTCAGGGCATTGAAAGGGCATTGTCAGGGCATTGTCAGGGCATTGAAAGGGCATTGTCAGGGCATTGTCAGGACATTGTCAGGGCATTGTCAGGGCATTGTAAGGGCATTGTCAGGGCATTGTCAGGACATTGTCAGGGCATTGTCAGGGCATTGTCAGGGCATTGTTAGGGCATTGAAAGGGCATTGTCAGGGCATTGTCAGGGCATTGTCAGGACATTGTAAGGGCATTGTCAGGACATTGTCAGGGCATTGTCAGGGCATTGTAAGGGCATTGTCAGGGCATTGTCAGGGCATTGTAAGGGCATTGTAAGGGCATTGTCAGGGCATTGTCAGGGCATTGTCAGGACATTGTCAGGGCATTGTCAGGGCATTGTAAGGGCATTGAAAGGGCATTGTCAGGGCATTGTCAGGGCATTGTAAGGGCATTGTAAGGGCATTGTCAGGGCATTGTCAGGGCATTGAAAGGGCATTGTAAGGGCATTGTCAGGGCATTGTCAGGGCATTGTCAGGGCATTGTCAGGGCATTGTAAGGGCATTGAAAGGGCATTGTCAGGGCATTGTAAGGGCATTGTAAGGGCATTGTCAGGGCATTGTCAGGGCATTGTAAGGGCATTGTAAGGGCATTGTCAGGGCATTGTCAGGGCATTGTCAGGACATTGTCAGGGCATTGTCAGGGCATTGTCAGGGCATTGTAAGGGCATTGAAAGGGCATTGTCAGGGCATTGTCAGGGCATTGTAAGGGCATTGAAAGGGCATTGTCAGGGCATTGTCAGGGCATTGTAAGGGCATTGTCAAGGCATTGTCAGGGCATTGTAAGGGCATTGAAAGGGCATTGTCAGGGCATTGTCAGGGCATTGTAAGGGCATTGTAAGGGCATTGTCAGGGCATTGTAAGGGCATTGTCAGGGCTTGGTCACACTTAAGTTGCCACTTAAGATGTTTCATGTCAATACGCCAAAGCGTTCATGAGATAAAGCTTCAGATACTTACATGAAAACGTTTTGGTCAATCAAGAAGATTTTCATAACATTTTGTCATGAGTGTCCCTGGATAATACACAACAAATTTCACACGTATCGGATGTACAATCTAGGAGGAGTTTGAAAAAGTTGGCAAATTGGGTATCAATCAACTCCGTATGCCCCAAGGAATCTAAAGAGATACGTCTCATGATTTTTGTCCAAACTATTTAGATGTTAACAGCAAAGATAGAAAGTTTTCATATTTCTTGACCACTAGGTGGCGCTGTGCCAAAACTCTACAGGTAACCATCATGGTTGTGATGACAAAACGCTAAATTGTTGCAAAGATGCTCATGTCCATTTTGGTGCGCTTGCCGTCAAATTCGTTGATGCCGTATACGAGAACGGTTTGGTCAATCATCGTAAATCTCATAACATTTTATCATGAGTGTCTCTTGATGATACGTGCCAAATTTCGAGTGAATCAGACATACGGTCTAGGACAAATTCGAAAAAGTATGTTTTTCAAAATGGTGGAAAATCTAGAGGGACTCGGCATGACCCAATGTATCAGAGGAAAAATTGGTTATGTTTCTACAACTTACGGTTCAAATATTATAAACCGAAACATAAGTGAAACATTGAATTGTTGGTGGTGCTAGAGAGTTTGAGTTAGAGACCCCCAATTTGGTGTGGAGGCTAGTCATACCCACCCCTATCAGTGTGCCAAATTTCAGCATTTTCCGTCATACGGGTCTATGGGCCGCCATCACAAGCGGAAGCAGAATAATTAGAAAACTAACAGAAACAATAGGTGCCACCATGGTGATACCATGATAGTACCAGATGGCAATACCATGGTATTTTTTACTGAATGATTACCTTATTCATATAGCATGGTATTTATATAGTATTTACGTGGTACTTCCATGCATTCCTCACACCATGAGGCGTGCAGCAGCAACAACAAAATTATTGTGTTTCTAGTCTTTATGTAGCATGCTCATTTACATGTCGGATCCATGATTTTCAAGTTATTAAACATCTAAAACGCAAGTCGTATTCTGTATGAATTTGTCTTTATTCCTTTTGTAACTATGTTGTTTAGATGTGTCATCTTCTGACAGTGCGAGGAAAGCCTCCAGCACGCTGTCGTTGGGCAACGGCGTGTCGCTTCAGCAGAACAGCTCGGGCGGGTTTCAGAGGAAACGGCTTCAAGCACCGACGCTGTCTGAACTCGCCAGCTCAGATTCAGATGTGAGGACATGTGTACATATCGTTTTGCATTTTTGTAAGCCAGATATTGTCAGTAACGTGCTGTCTCGTTTAGGATGAGACCGTAGGTCAAAGGTCAGCCAGCTGTTCCAGCATGGTTGATGACACATCACCAGAATCTGTCTTGGGGAAAAAGAGTGAGTCAACATGACAGATGACATACACTTGTTTAAATTCACTGCAAGCAATCAGATGTTTTCCCATTACGTTGAATCTTGAATTAAAGTCATTTTCCAGGTTCAACACAAGTTGAGCTCAATAAACAGCATTTGTGGCATAATGTTGATTACTACAAAAACTATCTTAGCCCTCCTGTTGTGTTTGGGTCATTTTTGACCCGGGACAGGTAGATAATAATTTTTAAATACCACATAGTGTTTGTACGGGAACCAATCTTTGGGACTTTGTCAAGAATACCAAAACACACAAAATACATATTTTCAGATTTTTTTATAAAATTGTTTGAGATATAAAGTAACCATTTACATTTACTTTTGTGTGTCAATTTTGACCCGGGCATCAATTGTGTTTTTACACATGAGATTTTGAAGATGTTTTTGGACATTTATGAATTCGATTTTTACTTATAAACACTTACATTTAACCTCTATCCCAAACTCTCTCACACTTTTTGTCTCTCACTGAGACTGCACACACACACACTCACACACACACACACACTCACACACACACACATACAGTCTCACTCACACACACACACACACACACACATACACACACACACACACACACACACACACACACACACATACAGTCTCACTCACACACACACACACACTCACACACACATACAGTCTCACTCACACACACACACACACACACATACAGTCACACACACACACATACAGTCTCACTCACACACACACACACACACACATACAGTCACACACACACTTACAGTCACACACACACATACAGTCACACACACATACAGTCACACACACACACATACAGTCTCACACACACACACACACTTACAGTCACACACACACACACACACATAGTCACAGTCACACATAGTCACAGTCACACACACACACACACACACACACACACACACACACAGTCTCACACACGCACATACAATCACACACACACACACACACACACAAAAACACACACACACACACAGTCTCACATACACACTCACACACTCACACACACACATACACACACACACACACACACACACAAACACACACACATATATTCCTGTACAAAACAGACATGACAGATGTAACAAACATAACAAATAAACTAAATCAAATGTATTACTGTCTAAAGGGGGTTTGGTGAGAGCAAAATGTCATACACTCATTAATCTAAATTGGGCTTGAAAGAGGAATTGTCCACAATTTTTACTCTATATAGTCATCTGATGCAGAACCTGCAACTGCAATTTTAGAACATTTTTGATAAAGGACATCAGGACATCCTGTATCACTACCCAGTTTCATCCTGTGTCTTCTTTAGAATTATGTGAAATTGTCTCTCACATGAAACCTACAAATTATCTCTTGGAAATTGAACCCTCATGGCTAGTTGTTATAGCCATTATGCTGTAGTTCAGCTTTTGTTAAAAAAGCCTCATCTTGGGTCCTGGGTATCTCAGCGAGTATTGACGCTGACTATCACCGCTGGAGTCATGAGTTTGAATCCAGGGTGTGCTGAGTGACTCCAGTTAGGTCTCTTTAGCAACCAAATTGGTCTGGTTGCTAGGGAGGGTAGAGTCACATGGGGTAACCTTCTCGTGGTCGCTATAATGTGGTTCTCGCTCTCGGTGGGGCGTGTGGTGAGTTGTGCATGGATGCCGCGGAGAATAGCGTAAAGCCTCACAAATGTGCTATGTCACCGCGGACTCTAGATAAAGGGCTATTTTAGTACTACTTAGTCTAGTCATTTGATACAACAGACCACAACATTCTTTTAAAGCACCTCGAGTGTGTGGTGGGCATCAAGGGTGTTGCTCATAAATGGTTTGTCTCATATCACAAGCAGAGAACTTTTTCAGTTAATATCAGTAGCATCACTCATTGCCAGCATGTATTAATTATGGTGTCCCGCAGGGTTCCATTCTAGGGCCTCTTTTTTTTTTTTTTTTTTTTTAATTGGTTTTCTGAAGTGAAATCCTGAATGAATTCACATTTTCTTCAGCTCAATGAGGTTATTACTTTCGGTTTGCCTGCCTCTGTTTCTGCTGTTGGACATCTTGTTAGGCCCCCTAGCAGCTAATCGTACAATCGTACAGCATAATCGTAATGTACACATTTTTGGTGTCATCCTGGATTCGTCCTTGGCTTTCGAAAAGCAGGTTAGTGCTGTTGTTAAGGGTGGCTTTCTTACTCAGCAGCCATGTCACCCTGCAGCTCTCACCTGAAGCTAAGCAGGGTTGAGCCTGGCCAGTACCTGGACGGGAGACCTCCTGGGGAAAACTATGGTTGCTGATGGAAGAGGTATTAGGGAGGGCAGTAGAAGGTGCTAACCCTGCGGTCTGTGTGGTTCCTACACTGTACTATTCTGTATACACTATACTGTAAAAGGCACCGTCCTTCAGATGAGATGTTAAACTGAGGTCCTGACTCTCTGTGGTCATTAAATATCCCAGGGCACTTCTAGTAATGAGTAGGGGTGTATCCCCTGTGTCCTGGCCAAATTCCCCCCATTGGCCCTTATCAATTATGGTCTCCTAATAATCTCCATCCCTGAACTGGCTACATCACTCTACTCTCTCCTCTCCACCAATAGCTGGTGTGTGGACTGGCGCACTATGGCTACCGTCGCATCATCCAGGTGGATGCGGCACATTGGTGGTTGTTGAGGAGATTCCCCGTGTACTTTATAAAGTGCTTTGAGTGCCCAGAAAAGCGCTATAAATGCAGCAGCTTGGCTTCTAACTGGTCATACGACAAGAGATCATATCACCCCTGTACAGGCCTCATTGCACTGGCTACCAGCGAGGGTTCAGAGTAGATTTACGCTTTACATCTGTGACCTCCTTAAATCCCACGCTACAACCACCCCCCCACCCCCCCCCCGGTCACTCAGGTCCTGAGAACATTTACTGCTATCTGTTCCTCTCGCTTTAAGTCCAAGGGACACAGGGCTTTCTCAGTTCCTCCTTTATCTCAACTTTTAAATCTAACTTGACGACTTGTTTATTTTTGTTAGCGTTTGTTGCACACAACACTTTGGTTCAACTACCGTTGTTTTGACAGTAAACTCGCACATCAACATTCATGATTTCATGAGAGAAAATGGAGTATATTTAGCATAAAAACATAATAAATAAATATTAATGTTGAATACTTGAGTTGTACAGTTGATTTGATGATGTTTAGTTGAAAATGAATATGTTGCTTTCAGAACTTTTCACCACCAAGTTGTATTGAGCAGTTATGAGTGACAGGAAATTCATTTAAATTACTAATAATTCTCTCATTAGATGTTAATATAAATTGTATATTATGGTATATTTAGATAAGATTTCACAGAAGTGTTGATAAAAAACATGTCTTCACATATATCACACTGGTTTTGCTGGAGTTTATGTATATTTTGAAATGTCAAAGAATTTCTACATTTTATTATTTCTAAAATAAATGGCGTATTAATTAATAACATATATATTTGACAGTTAAAATGCCAAAATATCACTTTTTTAACATGTATGAACAGGTAAGAACCTATTAATGGCTTGCAATATAGTTTTAGATGAAAATCAACGTGTTATGAATTATTTATTAGGTTGAATTCCACCGGGCCAAAATTGACCCGCAAATGTAAAAGGTGAATGCAGATGCTGTCAAAAATCGATCTCAGTAAGACACGTACACTGGAAGTGAATGGGGCCAATTTTTGGAGGGTTTAAAGGCACTTGCATTCATTGTTCTGTTCAAAGTCTTGGATCTTTGTTTTTACGGTTTAAGGGTTTATGGCGTTATGTTGTCATGGCAACGAGGTTGTAAAGTTGGATGTAAAAGGTTGGGAAGTGACCTCATTACGGTAAAATCATATTAACACACATTTCCATCTTGTGGCTACACTTTTGAAACAGTGTTTTAATGTTTACAGATTAAACCCCATTGACTTGCATTGTAAGTGTCTCACTGGAACCCATATTTATGATTTTTTTTAAAGAAATGGAGGGACGTGTCGAAATACTTTTTTGTGGTAATCAATGTCATGCCACAAATGCTCTCTACTGAGCTTAACTTGTTGTGACAGGGCGGAGGGCGGAGCCGTGATGCTACACACCCGGCCCCTAATCAGGCTAATCAGACGACTGGAGACAGCAGTGGGACAGAGAGAGATTTACAGGCCGCTGTCCGACACATTTGTGTGTTTGTCTTGTCCCTTAACCCCCTTACATTGGTGTCGGACAGCTGTCCGTAAATCTCTCTCTGTCCCACTGCCGTCTCCAGTCGGCCTTTATCCCTCTCTGAGTCTTGATTAGCCTGATAAGGGGCCGGGTGTCACGACCCCGCCCTCCGCCCTGCCACATTTGCATTGAACCTGTAACATTCCTTTAGTCTCCATCTCTCAGTGAATGTGCACCTGTATCATGTTTTGGTTCGTCATGTTTCCGTTGCGGTGGTTTAACGTGAGGTAGCACGTAGCCTTTACAGAAATGGATGAATACCGTTCTCTCTCACTTTCAGCTCCGCCCATGTTCCTGCCCATCTCATCCACCCCGCAGCCAGAGCGACGACAGCCCGCCCAGCGGCGGCACTCCATAGAGAAGGAAACGCCCACCAGCGTGCGCCAGTTCCTGCCGCCTTCCAAAAAAAGCTCCAAATCTTTAGTGAGTAAATGGGCGACAGTTTTCTCCGTGAAACTTTTCATTCCACATTCAGACAAAACTACATTTGTCCTGTTCTACTGCAAGCGTGGCAATGTTGCACTTCATGCCGTGGTTTCAAAATATATACGTTTACAAAGGAAATCACATGTATTATGGTAATTCTGAGTTCAACGTGAAGGAATGGCTTCATCTTAGAGTGTATATGTACTAAAGGAATAGTGTCATGGTTTACTCACCCTAATGGAGTTCCTAACTTTTCTCCACATAATGAAAATGAATCATGACTGGAGCTCCTAAATGAACAAAAAGCACCATAAAATCATAATAAAAGTTGTCCGTGTGTGATGTGCTCCATCTAAATGAGTTGTGAGACACAATTGCTAGTTTTTGGAAACTTGTGATATTCGGTCAAAAACTTGAATTTTGTCTGTCTTGGGTTTTCTATTGTTTTTGATCATACAAAGTCTCCGCTTTCAAATTATGTGAATGTTATCATGAAATTAAACCTCAAAATGGTGTTTTTTGTTCGTTTTTGTCATTTGTTTGTTTGTTTGTTTTAAAGGGGCCATGAAATGCTCTTTTTTTATATAGTTTTATAATCTTCCCTGAGGTCCACTGGTAATGTTAGTAACACTTACTAACGCTTATATATGATCATTTTCCACCCTGTCTCTGGCCCTCTGTCTGAAACGCTCAGTTTTGGCATAAGCACCTCCTTAAAACTTCAACGTACACGCCCACTGTTCTGATTGGCCAACAGCATGCAGCCTCTCAAATACAGCCATTTCTGAAACCCAATCGGAAGAGAATGAACAAGCACCACAACATTATAAAACTACATTTCAGGGGTTACACATAACGCACATCCAACACATCTGACCTTATTAAACCGTTCATCTCAAGCACAACTCTTAACACCCCGTCTACAATAACAATAACAGTTCCTTTGCGAAGCTTGAATCATATTATGACTCGTTCACAAGCAATCCACACTGATATAACCCAAAAACAACATGCAATGCACACTGAAGACACACCCAGTTTCCCCAATCATCATGCACTGTAGAGGCGGTCATGAATGAACGTACCCCAAATGACGTAGGGAAGTTGCGGAAGTAGAGAACGAGGCATTTTTGAAGCTTGGGTTGCATTGGGGATTATGTTCTGAGTTTTAAACTATCAAGTATGCTTTGTGAGCCCGCGTTGATCTTATATATAGTTATATATAGGTATGTAAGGGATAATGTATAGTCAGCCGGTTGTTATCGCAAAATAAACCCAGACAGTGTGATCAGGACCCCGACGTAATGCAGAGGACTCTTGTATCTTATTGAAGGAGTTTATTTGCAATAACAACCGTCTACTGCTCATTATATAGCCAATAAGACTAATGGTAAATGGTCTGCACTTATATAGCGCTTTTTTGAACCTTAGCGGTATTCAAAGCTCTTTACACTGCGTCCCAAACACCCATTCATACACCAATGATGGCAGAGCTGCATGTAAGGTGCTAGCCTGCCATTGGGAGCAACTTGGTGTTCAGTGTCTTGCCCAAGGACACTTCGGCATGTGGAGTCATGTGGGCCGGGAATCAAACCACCAACCCTGCGATTGGCAGCCGACCCGCTCCACCACCTGAACCACAACCGCCCAATGAAATGAGCTGCATAAATCTAGAAGTAGAAGTCTGTAAATCTCAAAATGTGCTTCTGGGTCAATGCCGTGGGAGTGGTGGTGGCGTAGTTGGCTAAAGCACATAACTGGTAATCAGAAGGTTGCTGGTTTGATCCCCACAGTCACCACCATTGTGTCCTTGAGTAAGGCACTTAACTCCAGGTTGCTCCGGGGGGATTGTCCCTGTAATAAGTGCACTGTAAGTCGCTTTGGATAAAAGCGTCTGCCAAATGCGTAAATGTAAATATAAATGTAATGCAACGCAACATGATGGTCAGGGCTGGACCGGTAATCTGGCATACCGGGCATTTTCCAGGTGGGCCGACGCACTTTGGGGCCAATCAGGGGCGGACTGGCCATCGGGAGAACCGAGCGGGCCGGTGGGTCAGGCGTGAAATGGGACAAATGGGCCGCGATAAGCTAAAACGAGCAGCCGCTTTATGCAGAAAAGGACAGTGAACACACCAATATCCCTCCCGCTCAACAAGTTTTGGGCCAGTTGCTATGTAAAATCCCGGGCCGATTTCTCTTCCCAGTCCAGCCCTGATGATGAGGCAGGTCACATATGACTCTTCCAAGTCTTCTGTAAGTCAGTAACATCTGTGTGTCGTGACAGGAGGAATTTTTTTACCCGGTCGAGTGTCTGACTCTGACGGTCGAGGAGATCATGCACATTCGGCAGGTTTTGGTCAAGGCAGAACTGGAGAAGTTTCAGCAGTATAAAGACATCTACAACGCTCTGAAGAAGGGGAAGGTGGGAACTGCATCCTGTCATCCTCTTATGCACTGGAACTGTAATCTGACATAAAGTTAAATGATTATATGACATATGCTTAGTGCATACTCATTATGTTTAATTTAGATTATAACGAGTCATCCAAATCCTGATTTACCGTCTCATTTTTCACAGTTGTGCTTCTGCTGTCGGACGAAAAGATTTTCCTTCTTTACGTGGTCGTACACCTGTCAGTTTTGTAAAAGGTAATAAACAGCTTCATTTCTCAGTACTGACTTGAGCATTTAGAGATATATTGAATATTCACAACATATTCACAATTAAAAAATATATATTATAGTAAACAACATGTATGATGATTAATAATATACATTTTTAAGGCTATTAATTTTCCAAAAGAGTGTATCATTTATGGAGGACCAAACCTCCAAATATCATGAATTAATTAATTGAAAAAATACTCAAATAAATAATTAAAACAACACATATTTGAGCATAAATAAATAGATCAAATAATTAAATGTGTGAGGAGATATACAAAAAATATTAAATGCACCCATCAATGCAAAAATAATAAGAAATTGAAAGTCGCGGGGGCAGCAGCTCCAGCAGGGGGCCCCAAACTTCCCTATCCCGAGCCACATTAACCAGCTCTGACTGGGGGACCCTGAGGCATTCCCAGGCCAGTGTGGAGATGTAATCTCTCCACCTAGTCCTGAGTCTTCCCCGAGGCCTCCTCCCAGCTGGACGTGCCTGAAACACCTCCCTAGGGAGGCGCCCAGGGGGCATCCTTACCAGATGCCCAAACCACCTCAACTGACTCCTTTCCACGCAAAGGAGCAGCGGCTCTCCTCCGAGCTCCTCACGGATGACTGAGCTCCTCACCCTATCTCTAAGGGAGAAGCCCGCCACCCTTCTGAGGAAGCCCATTTCGGCCGCTTGTACTCGTGACCTAGTTCTTTCGGTCATGACCCGGCCTTCATGACCATAGGTGAGGGTAGGAACGAAAATTGACCGGTAGATCGAGAGCTTTGCCTTCCGGCTCAGCTCTCCTTTCGTGACAACGGTGCGATAGAGCGAGTGCAATACCGCCCCCGCTGCCCCGATTCTCCGGCCAACCTCCCGCTCCATTGTCCCCTCACTTGTGAACAAGAACCCGAGGTACTTGAACTCCTTCACTTGGGGCAATACCTCCTTCCCTACCCGGAGTACACACTCCATTTTTAATATTATATTTCTTTAATCGTTAATTTATTTCTTTATGTAGTTCCTCTTTTTTCTGCAAACTGCCCTGAATCCTCTATGCATATTTTATTAGCGTCTATTAGCATGTTGTGTGAAGAAAAGATAAATACGGATCTACATACAGAAATGTAGAAATATAGAATTTAAACACATTTCAATATTGCATTTCCCCATCCATTTATTTAACTTTTTATAATGTACAATTTTTGCATTGACGGGTGCATTTATTGATTTATTGCTAATGTAATAATGTATGCATGTATTTATGCACGAAAATGTGGATTTATTTAATTATTTATTTATGCATTATTTTTGCAAGTTTCAGTCATCGGACTAGCTTTACAACACATTACTGTCTGTATATATTTATGTAAATATTGCTGTTTATTATTTCTGTGTGTTGTTATATTGGTGCATATAAATGAAAATGATTCAATATCATTCTTCCTGGTGCTAATTTAGAGAGAAACTTGATTTTTATCCATTTTGATTATTTTTAATTTGAAAAAGCGAACACTTTTAACTTTTTTTGCTGAAATAATGGATCCTCTGAATTGAAAAATATACCATTTTGAGCCATTTTAAGTACCGAGCAATTGCATAAATATCTATATATATCAAATATTTGTCAAAAGATTCATTTTTAGCGGATTCACCCAGCCCTATTACTGACTGTAATAGACACTGAAGTAGGTAAAAAAAAAATATTTGACATTTTTTGGGATTTTTCTCCCCTTTTTCTCAATTCCCCAATTCCCAATGCGCTCTAAGTCCTCGTGGTGGTGTAGTGACTCAATCTGGGTGGCGGAGGACGATTCTCAGTTGCCTCCGCGTCTGAGACCGTCAATCCGCGCATCTTATCACGTGACTTGTTGAGCACGTTACCGTGGATACGTAGCGTGTGTGGAGGCTTCACGCTATTCTAGCGGCATCCACGCAGAACTCGCCACACGCCCCACCGAGAGCAAGAACCACATTATAGCGAACACGAGGAGGTTACCCCATGTGACTCTACTCTCCCTAGCAACCAGGCCAATTTGGTTGCTTAGGAGACCTGGCTGGAGTCACTCAGCACGCCCTGGATTCAAACTCACAACTCCAGGGGTGATAGCCAGCGTCTTTACCACTGAGCCCCCCTGAAGTAGGTCATATTGAAATCACGGTATCATGAGTGCTGTGTCATCTCTCTCTTTCTTGATTTTGCAGGCCCGTGTGTTCACAATGCTGTAAAAAAGTAAGTCGTCATCTGTACGTACTGACTGTTCACTGGAGAGTCAATTTACAGTATTTGTGACGAACACGACCAATCATAGCCCCATTTCCACAGTCTAAACGGACCATCACAGAGTTCGTCTCATTCTGTTCTCTTTTTAAGTTCATGGTGTTCTGTTGTAAAAATGAAGAGTTGATGGAAACTAATTTCAGTCCTTTTCCGTTTATATTTTAGATGCGTCTGCCACCGAAGCCCTACGCCAGTCTACCGATTTACTCACTGGGCCCGTCCACTTCCACTCTCAAACGGGATACAGCATCCCACAAACAAGAGAAGCCCAGCACGAGCCATCGTCGCCCCAGCCTGCAGAGAACTATGTCCAGGTAGCCCAACGTAGCATCTGTAAATGCTGTTTTTTATAATGGGACGCTTGTACACAAAGGAACGTTCCACTAAAGCAATAGGCCACTCAAGGTCAAGATTAGAACACAGCTAAGAGGTGTTTTTTAGGCACAGCAGAAGACCTAAAACTAAAGGTAGACCGATATATATCGGTTTTACCGATTAATCGGTGCCGATAGTTACTTTATTCTCTCTCTCCTTGTGTTCCTCTGTGGCCGGCGCTGGAGGATTTTACATCTTGGTCCAACAGAATTAAATTGCCCTCTAGAAGTAAAATAATGAATTAACTAGCACCTCATGGGGATTTGCTGTATCTAAATCAGTCATCACTGATCATTTTCACCCATATTTTTATCCTCACTTCAATGCATATTTTGTTGTTTTGATTAGGCAATAAAGTATCCTAAATCGAAGCAAGGACCTGCAAAGAAAAATGCAAGTATACGGAAACGTACCACCATCAGCAAAATCCACTATCGGTTGACCTCTGCCTAAAACCCCTCCTAACAATCCAGTTCCAGTTGTATTTTGGAATCAAATTTGAACATCCAAAGTCATTTAATTCATTGTCCTTATGATCTCACAAGCTTCTTTTTACGGAACCGTCAAAAGTTATAATGAATTAAATTCATTGAAATCAATTCACACATAGTATTTTTAATAGAGCTGTTTAGTCATTAAAATCACGATTAATCGAATAATTATTTGTAGTTAATCGCGATTAATCGCACATTTTAAAAGTGATGAAATTTTACTCTATATATACTTATTTTCTTGTCAAAATTAATTCATTTCCACCTTAAGAAAGAAAACAAAACAATATGTAGCAATGTAATGCTTTATTAACAGTTCCCAAACAAAGCCTTCCACAGTATAAAGATAGAAATGACCTAAAATAGCACCAATTCAAGTCACATCAAACGTTTCCCAAAGTCTAAGTGGGAGTTTGACTAATTGAAATAACTAGTCCCCACATAGGTTGCATATTCATTGTAATCATCCACAGTATTAATCTGCTGGTAGACTGTGGCTATCCGCTTTGTTACAGCAATCGTAAAGCTGCATTCATGATTCATGTCAGAGCGTTAACACCAGCGACAAGCGGCGCTTTAAACTCCACATGAAAAGCGCTTGCAAACAAACACGTCTCATTCTTTGTTTCGGTGATAGTTAAGACTTGACGTGCTTCTTTGGTGATTAAAATGTGCCTTACGTGGGCTGAAAAATACTTTTTTTGTACATCATACGTTTTGTACATCAAATATCACTTAAATCATTTTATCACTGATAGGGAAGCACTGTCAGAGATTCTTTTATTTTACAGAGATAACAACCTCCGCTGCTCTATCAGAGAAGAGAGCGTAACGCTCAACTAACGTGTTAAGACCATATTTTATAGCTCCATGTTTAAGACAGTTTTGCCCATAGAATGTCTATGGGACTGACACATTATGATTTGTATGCTAAGCTTGTAGGCTCTCTTGGTAGAAGGGCTCTGGCGCTGTTTGTTTGTGGCATGTGTGTCAGTGTAATGTCTCCGGGCGGACACATTACAAAGGTTCTGCCCTTCATACCAGTGTTTAACTGGTAAATGGTAAAAACTGTTTTAACTGTAAATAATTTTTTACTACTACTACTGCAATTGTGATACTTATTTGATATATTGATAAAAGTAATAATACTTATAAATATAGCTGCAAGCAGCAAATACAGGGTCATGCACACCTACGGCATGTAAGGAATTATGATTAGAAAATGTGATTATGATTTCAAGAAAAGCAGTAAGTAGAATTGCTTATATTACAATTCAATTAATAATAACTTTTGAACAATAGGTGGCGCTGTCACTAGTGAGATATGGTGCAGTCAGGGTGTAGTGACAATGACTCACACAAAGTTGCATGTCAATAAGTCCCGAAATACAGCCTCAAATCCTTTTAAGAGTCTTGCCATCTATTTTGCTGATGCATTATTCGAGAACCGTTTGGTCTATCAAAAAGCTTTTGATAACTTTGTCACGAGTGTCTCTAGATGATACATGACAAATTTCATGCGAATCGGATTGTACGGCCTAGGAGGAGTTGGAAAAACATTGGTAGGTTTTAAATTAAATTCAAAACGGTGACAGGAATTTATGGCCAAACATGAAAAATTGTGTATCATCGTACTCGGCATGATCCAAGTAAGCTAACGACACAATTCTCATGACAATAGGCCTAATTTTTCAAAAGTTATAAGCATTTTATTATCTCATATGATCAGTAGGTGGCACAGTCCCCAAACTTTTTTAATACCTTCAGGACATGGCCTGATGACACATACCAAATTTCGTAATGATACGCCAAAGCATTTCTAAAGTACAGCAATATAAGACAAAATTCGAAATAACAGACGCCCAACATGGCCGACATAGCAAAATTGGGTATCATTCGACTCGGTATGACCCAAGCAATTTAAAGTGACCAGTCTCAGGATTTTAAGCCAAACTATTTAGAAGTTACAAAGATAGCCATTTTTCATTTTTATTGACCACTAGGTGGCGCTGTGCTGAAACTTTGCAGGTGCCCTCAGGTCGTGCTTGTGATGACAATTACCAAGTTTTGTTCCAATACACCAAAGCGTTGCGAAGATATAGGTTGACGTCCATTTTGGCGTGCTCGCTGTTGAATTTGTTGATGTGGTATACAAGAACGGTTTGGTCTATCATTATGAATTCCGCAACTTTTTGTCATGAGTGTCTCTAGATGATACATGCAAAGTTTTTAGCGAATTGGACATAAAATCTAGGAGGAGTTTGAAAAGTAGACATACCAAATTCCATAATGCCTTTCTAAAATACAGCAATTTAAGACAAACTTAAAAATGACGGATTTCCAACATGGCCGATATGGCAAAATTGGGTATCATTCGACTCGATATGACCCAAGGAATCTAAAGTGACCAGTCTCGTGATTTTAGGCTTTTTTATCTATTTAGAAGTTACAAGCAAAGATAGCCATTTTTTATATTTATTGACCACTAGGTGGCGCTGTGCCCAAACTGTGCAGGTGCCCTCAGGTCATGCTTGGATTGACAATTACCAAGTTTTGTTCCAATACGGCAAAGTGTTGCAAAGATAAAGCCTCGCGTCCATTTTGGCGTGCTCGCCATTGAATTTGTTGATGTGGTTAACAAGAACGGTTTGGTCTATCATCATTAATTGAGTGAGACTATATATGCAGAATTTCGATCGAATCGGACATACAGTCTAAGAGAGGTGTTCAAAAAAGTAAACATGCCACATTTTGTAATGATACTCCAATGTGTTTCTAAAATGCAATTAAGAAATTTAAGACAAAATTCAAAATGCCTGTGTGACAGGGCGGAGGGCAGGGTCGTGATTCTACACACCCGGTCCCTTATCGGGCCTAATAAAGCCTCCGAGAGGGATAAAGGCCGACTGTGGAAGATGGCGCGGGAGAGAGAGATCGTTTACGGGCATGTACAATTGTGGGCGGAGCTTTGTTTTTGGTTTCTAGGCATTACAGTTCAAAAGTTAATGGCTGAAACGTGCATGTAACTTTGAACAGTTGGTGGCACTAGAGCTTTGGAGCTAGAGACCCCAAATTTGGGTACGTCACATTTCAGAGTGTCCTCTACAGCTGTGCCAAATTTCAAAACTTTCCTATGTACGGTTCTATGGGCCATAGACTTAAAGTGTGGAAGAAGAAGAACATAACGGATACAATAGCCGCCTTCTGTGCTTGTCCCCTAATACTTCAATTTTTAATCATTTTTAGTGTTGTAATGTCCATCGACCACTCAAAAGAATGTCAAAAGAGTCAAAAGTACATGTTTTTTGTTTCAACACTCCTCATAAGCATAAATGACACATTGCACACGTGTGAATGGGTTAAAAAGTTTGGTTGCGAATTATGTTTAATCACGAATGCGAGCAACCTGTAGTTGTAGATGGGGGAAATATTTACTCTTAGTCTTTCCTGCCGTGTTTCTATTTCACTTCTTCTGTCTATTTTAAGATTATCGAAGCATTCGCGACAGTCCTCCTCATCGCAGGAGGAGATGGAGTTTCCGAAAGAGCTGACGGAAGACTGGAACGCCATGGAGGTTTGTGTCGACTGCAAGAAGTTCATCTCTGACATCATCGCGTCCAGCAAGCACAGCCTCTCTCTGGCCAACAAGCGCGCTCACTTTAAACGCAAGACTCAGTCCTTCATCGTGTCCTCTGAGAAGGGTGCAGAATACCGGCCGTCGGAGAGAACGATCCATGAGGTTTAAACACGCTCATGTGTCGATTTGGACGGGTTAATCGAGAGATCGGTCTGTTGTACGGAGCCAATAATCTCTTATCGCCGTGTAGCAGTTCTTTCGTGCACTCAAACACGTGGTTCGTTTTCTATTTTGTGCTGTAACTAATGTACAACGTGACTTTCTCTGTATCTGCTGTCGTCATACAGGAAGGACGTGTAGTTTGGTAAAGTCAACATGAAATTACATTTGCGACCCATCCTACTTGCGGGGTTCCCAGCTTGTGCTACATGTACAAAGACATAGTGATGTTCGGGAGTCGGGATGGGTGTCAAATACACAAATAAGTATCGTTTTGTCACTGCCGGCGGTTGACTGTCATGCATGAAGCCCCGTCACGTACATTCAATGATGAGGGTGGAACGCTGATTTGTTTAATAATTAAAACAAAGGGCATCCGGCGTAAAACCTGTGCCAAGGCAAATATGCAGATAACCAGGGCTGGACTGGTAATCTGGCATAGCGGGCATGTTCCCAGAGGGCCGACGCACTTTGGAGCCAATTAGGGGCGGACTGGCTATTGGGAGAACTGAGCGGACTGGTGGTTCGGCAGCGAAATGGGCCGCGATAAGCTAAAATGAGCCGCCATGTTATACATAACAGACCACAAAACAGCTCTGCGATATGCAGAAAAGGCCCACGCCCTAGAATTTCAACAAGCTTTCAAGCTGAGCCGTTGGTTTAGCCACGCCCCCTTTTCCCAAATCGCCCACTCCAAAGATACCAAATGAGCTTTATTGAGACAGCCACGAGCAGAAACGGTAAAGCAGCACAACAGCGCCCTCCACTGACAACTGTTATGAACAACATGGCATAAAAATGCCATTAAGCCTCAATAATTTGCTGAAACTACAATACAACGAGAACACGTTCAATTATCGACAGGCAGAAACCGTCAGAGACATTTTTGTTTACTTACAAAGTCTAGAGAGACCGGTGTGATATCTCACGACACTTATTTCAGTGATATCTTTCAGGAAGCAGTACATTGTATGCGTACCTTTCCATGACATAGCGCTTACAGCACCTTTAATGATAACCAGCATAAAATAATTGCGCTAACAGCTGAAAATGAACATTATTACCTTTTGATAAAAGAACATATTTTTTAAACTTGAAATATAATAAAAAAGACCAAGAACATGTGTTTAGGAAGTAAACAATGTCAATTTCATGTTGACTTTAAATGTAAATGTGTGATGATGCCGCTGTGTCTGATTTTGGTTGTTCATATGAACAAACAGTCCTTGTATTTAAACTGATAAGCACAAATACGCCACTGAACTGAAACCGAGTGAGCAGAGAGATGATAAAAGGACGTTTAGGCCTCCTACAAGCAGATGTTGTTTGCTATTGACTTTAGTAGGTTGGCAGTGTATATATTTGTACAGCGTGTGTTGCCCATATCTAGGTGAGATTTGACTGTAAATAATGCGTCTGTCCCGCATGTCATATGTGCCCAGTTTTATTTATTTATTGAGATGTATGATAAGGTTAGCCAACATTAAGATTTGCATTCATTTATATGGCATTTTTGGTGTAAAATGCTTTTTATGTTAGGTAACATGTGAGTGTTTAAATTAGTTTGTTTGATGATGATGATCGTGATGAGCCGTGGTACCAAACTTGTGAAGCGTTCAGACAATGAAATAATGCATTATTATGTGTGGTCAAATGGCATCGTGTTTTTCACTCTTTATCCCTGTAAATATCTTTAAATATCGTCTAAATGTGTCAATTACACAAAACGGAAATACATTTATAATTGTATAAAAGCTGTCGTTGCATGCACCAAACATTGAACGGCATCATACTGTATGTAAAAGAGTTGTTTCTCTATTTTTAAATCTGTTTTTATCATATAGTTATTTGCGTTACTATGTTTATAGCTGATATCCAGCAACTTTCTTTTTTATAGTTTGTTTCATTCATTATAAAATAAATAATGTACACTCAAAAAATATATTTGAGCCTATTTTTTTAAATGTACACATTTTAATTTTTAAATAAAAAACTAATCCATCAAATTGCATTGTGTCATGTAATTAATAACCATAAAATATTTAGTTATTTTTTTGTTTTTTATTTTTTTTATTTAAGATTTGAGGGAGTTTTGTTATGAAATTGAAATGTGTACATTTAAGAAAATACAAATTTGAGCGTATTATAATAATTATATTAATATAATTTGTTTTATGTACTTTTTTTATGTTTATATCTGTTTAGTCATTAACACGGGATCTTGTAAAAATGCATTTTTCCTGATAATAATCCGATATCAAATGAAGGACTCGTGATATCAGTATGCATGAGTGTTTCACTTGATTCATTTCCTCATTTGTTTATATTTACTAGCTGTTTTGTCTTTGAAACCTTATGTAAACATGTATGCCTTAAAAACACTGCCTTTTTAAGCATTGCAATATTTGTCCAAGTAATTTATGATGCAGTTGATTTAGGATAAATCCTGAATATTCACAGGTAAATTAATTGGCACATGTATTGCAACATCTGCACAAATGCATTTTAAGCCCAAGATGAAGTGTCATAAAATGGACCAATTAGGTTTTTTGTGGCGGTCACTGAAAGTGACTCGTTCAGAACGTGTAAATGTGTAAAAACAAACAACAGCTGTGATGTGCATGCTTGTGAATGCTGTCCATAGGTTGTCCCTTTGGTCGTATGGCTTGTGATTTTCTCTTTTGAGATCTCAGCCGGTTATGATTAACAGAATAAAATAATAATAATAATAAAAATGGTTGTGGGGTGAATTTATGGCCTGTTTTTAGGATCATTCAAATATTTTTTGTTTATTTTTGAATATTTAATTTGCTCGTTGGTACACAAACAGCCTGAGACATTTGTATATGTGCACTATCAAACGGACTAGAATATCCATCCAGCACAATACAGATGCAGTTTCAGCGGAAATTACACTCGTCAACATTTAAAATAACAAGTGTTGCAGTATGTAAGGGTTTGGCATCTCTTACAGGTTCTGAATGTTTGCATGCAAATAAATAATAAATTTAAAATAATAATAAGCTACTCAGAGGTCCTTAGAGGACAAAAATATCTGCATTAAAAAACTGATCAAATAACTGATCATAACTACCAAATATTCATTCATTTGCAGTATTTTAACCCTTTAAATGCCAGTTTGTTTATATAATCCCACTGTTGTTTTTTACACACACACATATCAAAACACACTCTGACATCCATACAAACACACACACTTTTATCTGCATCATGTATTCAGTTGTCCTGCAGGTCTCTATAATACAGCAAACAGAGAATTGGGGAAAAGCTTGTATTTGCTCCACAGGATAAACATGAGAAATGGCGCATCTGGTGGAAAATATTATAAATGTACATTTTGAAGTCAGGGCTCCAGAATGAAAGTATAATATCATAGACTTCATGATTTAATGGCACTGGGATCAAATATTGCAGTTTTAATGTGATTCAATGGGGACATTTTTATCCTTTGAAGGTCCTGAGTGTGACTATTTTGTGTACACAGTTTATTTATAGATGTATTATAGATGTATTATAGGAACTGAGGTTGAAATATCAAAATTCCCCCCAAAATATACACCTTTGGCCAAATGTATGCCGTTTGCATTAACCATCATGATCGAAAAAACAAAAATGAAAAGACAAAAATGTCCCGAAGGTAGTACAAGGGTTAAATAAGATTAAAAATATATATATTATTATTATTGTGATATACTGTATATATATATATATTACATTTTAAAATATATTTAGGCTATATGTTTGTATTTTAAATACATTTACATTTGACCACACTATATAAAATTTTAATGTTATTGTTATTGTATTATTATTTTGGGGATAAAATGTGACCTGGACATGTTTTCGTGACTATAATTCACGCTAATATGCATCCGTTGTGAAAGACATAAACGTCCAGTATCTGACGTCATCTCTCTGCGCTGCTCTCTGATTGCTGCTGGTGAAGGTGAAGCGTCTCGCGCACTGTGTGCCAGCGTGCCAGCGTTCACCAGCTTCCTCTTTTGGCAGAGGAGCATTTGGTCACTGATATGGGGCTTATCTCCTCTTTTACCTTTAAAATGACATAGCAAATACTTCAATGAAAGTAAATGGTGTTTTGAATCCAATATTCACTGATATTTCCCCGCTATTGTTGTGTTATCTCGTTAGTTTTTCTGCATATTCGAGCTTGGCGTCAGGCAATCGGTCACGTGTCACTGATAACCAATCACATTCGACATCAGTAGTGACGCAACCTGGCGCGCTGTGCGACATCTTTAACTTTGTGGCGTTTTCTCACATAAAGCTATGAAGACATTGCAAGGGCGATTTGGCTTGAACTTTGAGGGGGTTGCAACGTGAAGCATTTACATGTTTACCTTGGTGGGGGGGTAAAAGTCATTCGTGATTTGAAAAATCATGAGGATGAGTAATTAAAACTGCAATATTTGATCCCAGTGCTATTAAAACATGAAGTCTATGATATTATACTTTCATTCTGGAGCCCTGACTTCAAAATGCACATTTATAATATTTTCCACCAGATGGCGCCATTTTCCTCATGTTTATCCTGTGGAGCAAATACAAACTTTTCCCCAATTCTCTGTTTACTGTATTATAGAGACCTGCAGGACAACTGAATATATGATGAAGATACAAGTGTGTGTGTGTGTGTGTAAAACAACAGTCGCATTATATAAACAAACTGGCATTTAAAGGGTTAATATCCTGAAAATGACTGAATATTTGGTAGCTATGATCAGGACTGATGATAGTTAAAAAATCTAAGTCAGTGAAAGTAGAAAATAATATTAATATATAATAGTTCCATGGCAGTTTTTTTGACGAGGACATTTTTGTCCTCTAAGATACTCTGAGTATTTCGTGGGAAATTAGTATTAAGGGGCCGTTCACACAGGAAACGTACTACGTCCATCTGCGCTGGTCTACATGCGTCGACTGCTGCGACACTTTATTTACAGCTATGAACCAGTTCTCATCTAATAAACGTTGAAACGAGAAAAAACAATGCTACACAGTTTTGTATACTCATATTAATGTGTTTGTTCCATGATATACAGTAATTTTGCACATTCACCAAATGTACATAACATCACATTTATATTGCATCTTTGTAACACCATGTTTCTCTCATTTTGTTTGTTTGAATGGACCACTGGTGAGTTTTAAAGAATAAGAGACAAAAACACAGTTGCACACAATATCGATCACTAACATCAGATGGGACTACTACAGTACACGTCACAAAACATGACTTAAAAATGCACCATTTCATTTACTTGCACGTATAACACAATGACATTCTTTACAAAAAATGTAAACAGCAGGTAAAGATACTCTCAGGCCTTCGTTGATTGAAAGGCATTAGAGACGTATGTTTACATATGAATGAGCATACATGACGAGGGCGACTAGAACCAGAGAAAGAGCGCAGCAATATACAGTTCAATATAACTTAAGATTTATTCACAAAGACAAAACAAAAGGATGGAGGAAGCGATTGAGAACAACTTCTATTTGAAGTCGAGCAGGTTGCAGTCGATTTTGTAGTACACGTATGGATAATACTCCTGCTGGCTGAGGTTCAAGCCAGGAATATCCATGGCAGATTGCTGAAACAGAAACAAGATGACGTCAACTTACTCAAAAAACGATGGAGCACATTTTTCAGCCACTTTTGGCATTTCTAAACAAAAGAGTTTTAAGCATCAAAACTCTGCTTCGGCCACAAATGCTACTTTAAACCACACAACGCAAAAATAATAGTCTCGGGTCAAGCGGAGACGTACGTCGATGATGGCAGCTGCGCTGCTGTCCAGGTGCTTGTAAAGATCGTACAGTACTTCCCTCAGTTTCTTCATATTCTTCTTGTTGGGCTGTAGCAGCATCGCTTGGAAGTTCACCGGCAATCCATATCTGTGTATTTACAATAAAGAACATTTTTTAATCAGTCAAATACGAACACTTTGACATATTGAGTCATCATACAATACAATAGGAGTGGTGGTGGTGGCGTAGTGGGCTAAAGCACATAACTGGTAATCAGAAGGTTGCTGGTTTGATCACCACAGCCACCACCATTGTGTCCTTGAGCAAGACACTCAACTCCTGGTTGCTCCGGGGGGGATTGTCCGTGTAATAAGTGCACTGTATGTCACTTTGGTGGTGGTGTAGTGGGCTAAAGCACATAACTGGTAATCGGGAGGTTGCTGGTTTGATCCCCACAGCCACCACCATTGTGTCCTTGAGCAAGACACTTAACTCCAGGTTGCTCCGGGGGGGATTGTCCCTGTAATAAGTGCACTGTATGTCACTTTGGTGGTGGTGTAGTGGTCAAAAGCACATAACTGGTAATCAGAAGGTTGCTGGTTTGATCCCCACAGCCACCACCATTGTGTCCTTGAGTAAGGCACTTAACTCCAGGTTGCTCCGGGGGGATTGTCCCTGTAATAAGTGCACTGTAAGTCGCTTTGGATAAAAGCGTCTGCCAAATGCATAAATGTAAATGTAAATGTACTTTAAAGCAGACATGGGCAACATACGGCCCGCGGGCCGGATCAGGTCCTCCACGTGGTTTAAAGTGGCCCACGGCTCATTTATCGTAAAAGCGTTATTATTTTTGCATTGGATATGTCAGTTAACTTGCATTGGGACGTCACGCGACTCCGCAAGCGTTTGTCATGCTCAGGGATGCCAGATAAGAGACGAAACACCCCAGTTTGAGATACTTGCGCCAATTGGAAATATTCCACCTAATGTTATACTTATATTGTGCAATCTGGCAACCATGCGTCTGCTCAAGGGCGGACATCTTTGACCGCTGCGTATGTTTCACAGTTTTAGTTTTAAGCAGAACCGCTGTATTTCTTGGGAACCGTGACTTTAAGTAAAATAACGTATAGTTTCATAAACGCATCACGAGACACCTACGTTACGTTTCATTTGTTGGGGGGCCAATCGGCAAACGGCAAAGCTACAAGACAAGATGTTAACGTAATTTTAGCATGATTAAAATCGCTTACCAACCGCATCTGTGACCCTAAAAATGGCGATTTAACGGCCTCATCCTTCAAAACAAGCCTCTTTGTGTGGCTGCATTACATTGGGACACATTCTCAAACAAAGCTCATGATGGGACCCCTTCAGAAGCTAAAGAGATGTTGTGCGTATTGCTACCTCAACACCGACTCCACGAAGACCCTCAGAGCCTTG
This sequence comes from Moxostoma hubbsi, assembly GCA_032164185.1. NCBI lineage: Eukaryota > Metazoa > Chordata > Actinopteri > Cypriniformes > Catostomidae > Moxostoma > Moxostoma hubbsi. Next base: position 2,407,056 of record JAVLUX010000014.1, read on the forward strand.
ATGTGGATCCAAGCGATGAACGCCTCGCTGAAGTTGACTTTAAGCCATCGGACGAGTGGCCCCTGCAGAAACACATGGGTTTAGTTACCAAACACTGATGTAGCAACATGCGACGATCCGGTCGAGCAGACGCATACAAACTGCTTTTTCTTGTCGGTAGAGAGTCGTGTCATCTCCTCTTTATCCGCTTTCATTTCCTCTTCGTTGTACTGGAAGTCCCGCACCGTGAACCTGTGAGGTGGACACAGAGAGGACTACGACGTGAGATCAAAAACGGTCAACGTGACGGGAACCAAAGACCTGTGACATCATCGTGGAGTTGTTTACTTGTTCTCTCTGGCCTTGTGTCTGAAGTCATCGATGGCCTTTCGGAAGAGTGTGACAGAAAACAGGCCGCTGTCATGATCCTCAAACAGCAGACTGATGGGAGGAAGAAGAGTGTGACGTTAGCAACCTGTCAAGAACGTGTCCCGAGTCACATCTGACTCCAAAATCAATGGAATTACGTCACATAATTGTGATGAAAGAAAATGAATCCTATTTTAGGGCCTATTTTAAGTTTTTTGTGACACTTTCATGACATTTAATCACATTTTTCCTGCCGAAATCTCGTTGTCATGCAAAAAATGAATCAATCTCATTCTCATTACTGCAACGTATCATTTACTTTTATTCACGGTTACTTTGGGGCGCTATAACACAATTAAATGCGTTTTGGGTCATAACTACTGAACCATTTGTCACATCACTGGAATCATTGACTCAAGACAAACAAAATGTATATCTCAGATTTCATTTCCATCATGACCATTGTCAGCCATATTGGGATTTTGCTAAATCTACTTTTTGAGCTCGTCCTAGCCCATTCGCCCATTCGCCCAAATCAATGCTGAGAGACTCTCTGGAGTCCCAATATCCATAATAATCAAACAAAGGTTTGTTCTTTCGCTCTAAGTCCTCGTGGTGGCGGAGGATGAATCTCAGTTGCCCGAGACCGTCAGTCCGTGCATCTTATCATGTGACTTGTTGAGCATGTTACCGTGGAGACGTAGCACGAGTGGAGGCTCACGCTATTCTCCACGGCATCCACGCACAACCCACCACACGCCCCACCGAGAGCGAGAACCACATTATAGCGACCACGAGGAGGTTACCCCATGTGACTCTACCCTCCCTAGCAACCGGACCAATTTGGTTACCCCATGTGACTCTACCCTCCCTAGCAACCGGGCCAATTTGGTTACCCCATGTGACTCTACCCTCCCTAGCAACCAGGCCAATTTGGTTACCCCATGTGACTCTACCCTCCCTAGCAACCGGGCCAATTTGGTTACCCCATGTGACTCTACCCTCCCTAGCAACCAGGCCAATTTGGTTACCCCATGTGACTCTACCCTCCCTAGCAACCGGGCCAATTTGGTTGCTAAGGAGACCTGACAGGAGTCACTCAGCACACCCTGGATTCAAACTCACGACTCCAGCGGTGATGGTCAGCGTCACTCGCTCAGAGACCCCAATGGTTTTAACTCTTGCACAGAATGAGATATTATCACCAAATTTGGTACACTTATGTATGGGGTCAATCTGAGGGCACTTTTAAAAAATGGCATGCCTCGGCCTCTTGGTGGCACCATGTCAATGACAAACCTACAAACAGCTCTAACTTTGGAACTAGTAATAGACCGACATATCGGCCAGGCTGATTAACCGGCCAATGTTTGGCCATTTTGTGATTATTTGCATTGGCCAATAACGGTCTTCGATTAGCCAATTAACAGAAGTGTTAACTCTAAAGAGCCTGCATTTTTGGGGGATGCAATTTTATATGGTTTTATATTTAAACTGTGAGTATTTCAATTGATAACATTTTGCACAATATTTAATCAGTAAATATAAATGGACCGAATATTTCCTGTCAAATACTAAAGAGAAGAAAAATCATTTAATTATGATCAACTATATGAAATCGCATTTCCAAAATATACATGTACTGTTAATGTGTTCAAAGACATTTGTCATTAATATACTCCCATAATCTTATTAGTCAGCACAGCATGTTGCACGTTGCTCACTTTGTGGACCGCGGCACCACCATTTCAGCGAGCGTCTCGTAAGTGCGCTGCCAGTCTGCATAATTCGTTCTGAAGGGTGTGAAAACATACTGTCAGTACACGTGTGAGGAAATTCAACAAAACAAGCTCAAATGTGTTTACAAAACTTTTAAAAGGAAATCCGTTTCGTGTTGCAATATGTCACGTACTTTGGGACCACCACCAGCATAGTAACGAGATACTCAGAATCCAACACAAAGTCGTCTTTCTTGACAATATCAGCCAGACTCCTGGTGAGCAGACTCCCTCTGACGAGAAAACATCAGTGTAAACACTCAAATTCACAATGTCAATTACTGCCATCCCTCTTGTAGTAATTCTATCAGTTCTGTGACTTAAAGGAACAGTCCACCAAAAATGAAAACGTGTCACTATTATTGAAGCATTTACACACACACATCTTTGGCATACTACGACTGTTCATAGTGACCATAAAAAAAAGAACAAAATAGCACCATAAAAGTAGTCCAAGACTATTCTAAGATGTCTGGAGTCATACAGTAGCTTTATGCGTGGAACAGACCGAAATTTACATTGTTATTCACTGATAATCTTACGTCTGGCTGCAGCTATGTATTTAATTCTCTTGTACTTTCGAACTGGCACATCGTTATTTGGTTACTACGCACGCACGCACGCACGCACGCACGCACGCACGCACACTCTCTCACTCGCTCGCACGCACACTCACGCACAAACTCACTCGCACGCACACACCCCCGCACGCACGCACGCCCACTCACTCGCACGCTCGCAAGCACGCACCCTCGCAACATTCGCACGCACGCACGCACACTCACTCGCACCCTCGCACGCACACACACGCACGCACACTCACTCGCACACGCACACTCACGCTCGCACGCACGCACACTCACTCGCACACGCACACTCACTCGCACGCTCGCACACACGCACGCACATGCACACTCACTCGCACACGCACACTCACTCGCACGCTCGCACGCACGTACACACGCACACTCACTCGCACACTCGCACGCACACACACGCACGCACACTCGCACACGCACCCTGGCAACACTCGCACGCACACGCACGCACACTCGCACACGCACCCTGGCAACACTCGCACGCTCGCACACACGCACGCACACTCACTCGCACACGCACACTCACTCGCACGCACGCACACTCGCACACGCACCCTGGCAACACTCGCACGCACACTCGCACGCACACTCACCCTCGCACGCACCCTGGCACGCACCCTGGCAACACTCGCACGCACACTCACTCGCACGCACGCACACTCACTCGCACGCACGCACACTCGCACGCACGCACGCACACTCGCACGCACGCACACACACTCGCACGCACACACGCTCACTCACACGCACACTCGCACGCACGCACACTCGCACGCACGCTCGCACGCACGCACACTCGCACGTACGCTCGCTCGCACGCACACACACTCGCACGCACGTACACTCGCACGCACACACACAAGAACCAAAAGTGTTTAGTATCAGTGATTTCAAATATGTCATTTATTTAGTCTGAACATAAATGAGGTTTTAGTGCTTTCCGGATTTTCAGTGAATAACAACCTCAATTTCAGTCTGCTCCTCACACAAAGCTACCGTATGACTTCAGAAGATTTGAAATGTAGCGCACAAGTCACATGAACTACTGAACTTATGATACTCTGAATTTCACTATGAACTGTTGTTTTATGCACAAATATTCTTAAACTTTCCACTTTGTGTTCCACAGAAATATAACAGCATTAAAAATGACAGAATTTAAATTTTGCATGAAATATTTCCTTTAAATCTGGATGTTTTGTGTAGAATAACTTGTATAACATTACACAGTATCAAAAAAACGAAATCATGTCAACAACATCCTAGCAAAGACAGCGTTCCCAGGTTTTTAAATGTACAATTTAAGGAATATTCCAGGTTCAATACAAGCTAAGCTCAATCGACAGCATGTGTGGCATAATGTCGGCTCAAATAATACACAAGTTATAACCGAAGAATTAATCAATTAAATAGTGCTTTTAAAAAATTATAAGCTGCACATTTCTGTGTTAAAACCCTCCAGAATTTGGCCCCATTGACTTCCATTGTAAGTGTCTCACTGTCACCTCAATTCTTGCTTTTAAAGAACAGGACGGACGATTAGAAATGATTTTTTGTCTACCGCCACCGGAGTCGCGAGTTTGAGCCCAGGGTGTGCTGAGTGACTCCAGTCAGGTCTCCTAAGCAACCAAATTGTCCTGGTTGCTAGGGAGGGTAGAGTCACATGGGGTAACCTCCTCGTGGTCGTGATTAGGGGTTCTCGCTCTCAATGGGGCGTGTGCAGGGCTGGATTGGTCATCTGGCATACCGGGCATTTTCCCGGTGGGTCGAAGCACTTTGGGGCTGATTAGTGGCGGACTGGCCATCGGGAAAACCAGGCGGGCCGTGAAATGGGCCACGATAAGCAACTTGTCCTCCGCCACACGGATTGAGGCGAGTAACCGCGCCACCACGAGGACCTACTAAGTAGTGGGAATTGGGCATTCCAAATTGGGAGAAAAGGGGATAAATTTGTGCTAATCAATATTATGCCACAAATGTTGTCTACTGAGCTGAACTTGTACTGAACCCGGAATATTCCTTTAAGAACAGTCCAAATATGATATAAAAGCCATAAAAATTAAAGTTGAACTGAACACGTCTTGCATGGTGTCTGAAAGGGTCAAGGGTCGTTACTTACGCGTTCTTCCTCTCCAGGTTTTGCAAGTTTCCCTTCAGGTTGTTGTACGCTGACGCTCGAGCCTTCAGGTCATTATCAATCTGTGATACTTGCTATTGGCCAGCAGGGGGAGACAGCAGGACACACAGTTAGTTTACCCAATCAGAAACAGCATGTCAATAGAAGAATCCCCCTGATTATTCAGGCAGGGTGATGTAGCCATTTAGACAACACACTGCTCATCTCATCAATTGCAGATTTCAGTTGATGGCATCTGATGACTTGCCTTTGATATGATCTCAGAAATGTTCTTCAGTGATTGTTTAATGGGGTATTTGGCCATATCCCATTGGAATCGTGTGACGTAGGTGACCAGATCAACTGAAACACAGTTAACATAAACGTAAAGGAAAAACAGCAACAATGTCACGTCTCATTTGCGGTCACAGACGCCAGTGATTCTTCTAGTGGTACCTCCGTTAGCGAGCAGGTTCTCCTGGACTTTGTCTCGGCTGTCCTCCAACACATCGGTCATGTACTGAGCGACCTTCTTCACCACACTGTGAACAGCATCAAAGACATCACACTGCACTGAAACAACCCTCTGGACAACTCACAAAGATGATCCAATTCATCAAAACATCAAACACGACAGATTAACCACAAACTCAAGAGGCCTTTCAAGCAAGAAGAGGTGTAAAAATAGCATCTCACGTCTACAGATGAGACATTAGTCATGAGATTTATATATATATATTTGTATAAAGAGAAGCTAGCGCGTCACCAAACTGCTAATAACTCATGTTGGGCGGAGGCCACGGTAACATCACCTCCCTATGAGATTCCACACTAGTGTAAAGCATTGACAGAACTTTAATTGGAGTCCATCTGTGGCAAATTCAATTGATTGGACATGATTTAGAAAAGGCACACACCTGTCTGTATAAGGTCTTACAGCTGAAAATGCATATCAGAGCAAAAAGCCATGAGGTCAAAGGACTGCCTGTAGAGCTCAGAAACGGGATTGTGTCCAGGCACTGATCTGGGGAAGGCTACAAACATTTTTTGGTTGCATTGAAGGTTCCCAAGAGCAAAGTGGCCTCCATAATTCTTAAAAGGGAAGATGTTTGGAACAACCAGGACTCTTCCTAGAGCGGGCCGCCTGGACAAACTGAGCAATCGGGTGTGAAGGGTGTTGGTAAGAGAGATGACCAAGACTCCGATGGTCACTCTGGTTGAGCTCCAGAGATCATGTGTTGGAGATGGGAGAAACTTCCAGAAGGACGACCATCACTGCAACACTCCACCGATCTGGGCTTTATGGCAGAGTGGCCCGACGGAAGCCTCTCCTCAGTGCAAGACACATAAAAAAGCACCTAAAGGACTCTCAGACTGTGAGAACAAGATTCTCTGGTCTGATGAAATGAAGATTGAACTGTTTGGCCTAATTTCCAAGCATCATGTCTGGAGGAAACCAGGCACCGCTCATCACCTGCGCAATACCATCCCAACGGCGAAGCATGGTGGTGGCAGCATCATTCTGTGGGGGTGTTATTCAGCGGCAGGGACTGGGGACTGGTCAGGGATGAAGGAAATCTGAACGTAGCAAAATATATAGCTATCCTTAATGAAAACCTGGTCTAGAGCGCTCAGGACCTCATACTGGGCCGAAGGTTCACCTCTGCGTTCCCGGCGACCCGTGGGGTCACTACGCCGCCCCTGGCAGCGGCCCTACACAGTTATCTCGAACTGTCGTCACCGGCCGCCTTTATCCCACGCGCGCCCCCATCAGGCTGATTGGGGACCGGGCGTGCATTCTTCCTGGCCCCGTCCTCCTCCGCCTTTCAAAATCAGACCGGTACAAAGGGTTCACGAACTACAACTATTTCGTTGAATTTTTAAGGTGTGTGTAATGTCGGTGTAAAAATGTACGGTCGGACTTAGGAATGCCTTGTTCCTATTCAAAAGCTTGTTTCGGAAGGAACAGTCGTGCTTGGCATGGATCGGCCTTTAGTCAGTATTATGTTGTGATATAAAAAAAAAAATGGGGGTCATCAAATCACACTGAGTGTATTAAATCATCACAACTTTACCTCTCAACAAAAGAGTCCAGTTTGGCGAGCTCGTCGGAAAGCCCCACTAACACATCTAGCGTTCCGACCTGTAGGGTGTAGGGAAGAGAAACAGAGACACTTTGATCATTGCGTGTATAATGAAGCAATACAAACGCAGCCAGACTGTGTTTGATCAGCATCGGTCAGTACAGACATCATGGGCTGCCGCTGCTTTAGTGTGGCACCGCCGCCTCTGTTCTCAACCAGCCGGGCAGAAAGCGAATGGTCCAGATGACACAGGGCACCGGGGTCACATGACCCTGAGCGACAGGGACCAAACTGGGTCACAGAAAGTGAAGAGCACGAACAGAATAAGGCAAAAAAAAATACAAATTTCAGGCTGGTCCAACTAGATACCAGTTAGACGAACCTTTCCTACACTTCTCTACACTGTCCCTGGGTTAGCCAAGCCTATAAAAGAGGAAGAGGAAGAGAATGTGACCTTGAGATCAGGAATGTTGAACTTGCTGTTGGTGGAGAGGTTGTTGGTGCGAGTGGTGGCCGTCATTAGTTTGTCCCATGTCTGGTGGCAGGTTTTCTCTCCCGGAGCAGAAATCAACCAGAACTCCGTCATGGCTGCTGACGAGCAGGAAAGTCTAAAAACATTAAAATATATATTCTAACAAATATATCAAGCATGTCATGTATCTCGATACTGAATCCTTAAATTCGAGACTGACCTGTAACTGGATGCTAAACTTATGTAAAACTATTTTAAAACTAGTTTTATTTATTTTGTAAATATAAAGCATGCAGTTTTGTGACATTACCTTTTATTGAGAGACAACATTTAATATTTGTACTTAACAATTGCATTTTGGCACATTACTGCACTATTTAAGTGACAGAAAGGTGATTAAAAATGGTGATAAACTTAATCATGATAAAAAAAGAAAAAAAGAAATAAAAAGAATAGACAGACAGACAGACAGATAGATAGATAGATGACAGACAGACAGACAGATAGATAGATAGATGACAGTCAGACAGACAGATAGATAGATGACAGTCAGACAGACAGACAGATAGATGACAGTCAGACAGACAGACAGAGAGATGATAGATGACAGTCAGACAGACAGAGAGATTCAAGTCAGACAGACAGACAGATGACAGTCAGACAGACAGACAGATGACAGTCAGACAGACAGATAGAAAGATGATAGACAGATTGATAGATAGACAGATAGAGAGAGACAGACAGACAGATAGACAGACAGATAGATAGATAGATAGATAGATGACAGACAGACAGACGGACAGATAGACGGACAGATAGATAGACAGATAGATAGATAGACAGACGGACAGATAGATAGATGACAGACAGATAGATAGATGACAGACAGACAGACAGATAGATAGATGACAGACAGACAGACAGACAGATAGATAGTTGACAGACAGACAGACAGACAGATAGATAGATAGATAGATAGATAGATAGATAGATAGATGACAGACAGACAGACGGATAGATAGACAGATAGATAGATAGACAGATGGACAGATAGATAGATGACAGACAGACAGACAGATAGATAGATGACAGACAGACAGACAGACAGACAGATAGATAGATGACAGACAGACAGACAGACAGACGGACAGAGATAGATAGATGACAGACAGACAGACAGATAGATAGATGACAGACAGACAGACAGATAGATGACAGACAGACAGACAGACAGACAGATAGATAGATGACAGACAGACAGACAGACAGATAGATAGATGACAGACAGATGGACAGACAGACAGACAGACAGATAGATAGATAGATAGATAGATAGATAGATAGATAGATAGATAGATAGATAGACAGACAGACAGACAGACAGACAGATGACAGACAGACAGACAGACAGATAGACAGATAGATAGATAGATGGATGACACAGACAATAGGATCACTGATAAAATTACGTGTTGCATTTACTTAAAATATATACATAGCATTTTTGCATCACACTTTTTAGGTAAATTCAATTTATGGTCATTTTATGTCAGCAGATCTAGAAAATCTTCGTTAGATATACACAAATATATCAGTTCATTCAACTGCATGTATGTCACAATAAGACTTATCAAATGCACGTTTGAAATTATTTATTGATTTAAAGCTTAAAAGTTTAAAGCAGAGGAACAGCAGACCAATCATCAGTATATTTAAAACAATAATCAGACATCTCACTTGATCTGAACTAGTATTAATATCAAATTAATTAAGATAATATTATCAATAAACAAAGTCACGTGACAGTCTGACTCCCAATGCCTTAAACGATCATAAACACGCAGTATTGTATATATTTAACAAACTATAACCAGAGCAAATACAATCAAATCTACACTACAGCACATTTGAGATGTTTACTATCAAATGACAATCTGGAAACGCATAATTAATAAACAATAAAGCGCAATAATACAATATAAACACCGCAAGCTCTCTTAATCCACACAGCAAACACAGTTAAAGCTGCCGAGGTCACACAAACTGACAATTAAACTAATGTTTCTCCAGCGGATCTTACCTGATACGAGTGTAAACGAGCTGGGACAAAACGATTATTTGGTAGTTTCAAGTAAATAATTTCTAAAGGATCAGTCTTATGATGTGATATTCATTTCCAGAGGCTTCACACTCACGGTCAGCTGATCGACTGCTGTGATCTGCGCATGCGCAGCTACAAGAGAGAGCGACACTAAGAGGTCTGGAGGTGTAATTGCAGGTAGAAAAGTAATTACATAGCATCATGTGTTCATACACTTGATGTAGTGCACTACTAAACACAGAAGACAGAGGCGGGATCTCCACACTTAACTCTTTCCACAACGCTAACCGTGTGTGGAAGTGACGCCCTCTTTTGGAGTAACCACGCCCCCGTTTGGAGATCTCTGTCCTGCAGCTTTTTACCTATTTGGAAAAAATCTGCTGATCTGAGTTTGTGCAAGCTTATATTTATGATAAAAAAATGTATAATAAGCTTGTCATATTAAAAAAAAAAAAAAAATACACACATATATATATATAATATATACAAAATTATATACAATATATACAAAATATATATATAATTTTGTGTGATTATGCTGTATTTTTATTAGTATTCTATATTAGTTTTGTTATAACCATTCAATGTAAACTGCTTTAATTAAAGCATTACATTCAGTTAATTATGTTGCAGTTCCTACAATGTTAGCAAATAAAAAATTGGTGAATATTTCTGAATTCTGAGTCAAATGTTAATTTAACATCTAGGAATTTTCAAGCCTTAAAACCCTTTAAAAATTGGTCTTATTTGTCAGAGAACCCCCCAAAATAATAACAAATACTCCAATTATTCATAAATAATATTGTATGTCTTTATAATCATATATTTTCTTACCAAACTTTTTTTGTTGTTGCTTTAAATATGTGAACATGTAATTCTGGTTATGTTTACTCAACCACACTTTATTCCACTAGATGGCAGAAAGCACTAGAAAATATTTGTTTCTCTAGCACATTCCATCACAATACACAGATGTGAACTGTAGGTGGAGCTCTAACACATTCCATCACAATACACAGATGTGAACTGTAGGTGGAGCTCTAACACATTCCATCACAATACACAGATGTGAACTGTAGGTGGCGCTCTAACACATTCCATCACAATACACAGATGTGAACTGTAGGTGGAGCTCTAACACATTCCATCACAATACACAGATGTGAACTGTAGGTGGCGCTCTAACACATTCCATCACAATACACAGATGTGAACTGTAGGTGGAGCTCTAACACATTCCATCACAATACACAGATGTGAACTGTAGGTGGCGCTCTAACACATTCCATCACAATACACAGATGTGAACTGTAGGTGGCGCTCTAACACATTCCATCACAATATACAGATGTGAACTGTAGGTGGAGCTCTAACACATTCCATCACAATACACAGATGTGAACTGTAGGTGGAGCTCTAACACATTCCATCACAATATACAGATGTGAACTGTAGGTGGCGCTCTAACGCATTCCATCACAATACACAGATGTGAACTGTAGGTGGCGCTCTAACACATTCCATCACAATACACAGATGTGAACTGTAGGTGGCGCTCTAACACATTCCATCACAATACACAGATGTGAACTGTAGGTGGCGCTCTAACACATTCCATCACAATACACAGATGTGAACTGTAGGTGGCGCTCTAACACATTCCATCACAATACACAGATGTGAACTGTAGGTGGAGCTCTAACACATTCCATCACAATACACAGATGTGAACTGTAGGTGGCGCTCTAACACATTCCATCACAATACACAGATGTGAACTGTAGGTGGAGCTCTAACACATTCCATCACAATACACAGATGTGAACTGTAGGTGGAGCTCTAACACATTCCATCACAATACACAGATGTGAACTGTAGGTGGCGCTCTAACACATTCCATCACAATACACAGATGTGAACTGTAGGTGGAGCTCTAACACATTCCATCACAACACACAGATGTGAACTGTAGGTGGCGCTCTGACACATTCCATCACAATACACAGATGTGAACTGTAGGTGGCGCTCTAACACATTCCATCACAATACACAGATGTGAACTGTAGGTGGAGCTCTAACACATTCCATCACAATACACAGATGTGAACTGTAGGTGGCGCTCTAACACATTCCATCACAATACACAGATGTGAACTGTAGGTGGAGCTCTAACACATTCCATCACAATACACAGATGTGAACTGTAGGTGGAGCTCTAACACATTCCATCACAATACACAGATGTGAACTGTAGGTGGAGCTCTAACACATTCCATCACAATACACAGATGTGAACTGTAGGTGGCGCTCTAACACATTCCATCACAATACACAGATGTGAACTGTAGGTGGCGCTCTAACACATTCCATCACAATACACAGATGTGAACTGTAGGTGGCGCTCTAACACATTCCATCACAATACACAGATGTGAACTGTAGGTGGAGCTCTAACACATTCCATCACAACACACAGATGTGAACTGTAGGTGGCGCTCTGACACATTCCATCACAATACACAGATGTGAACTGTAGGTGGCGCTCTAACACATTCCATCACAATACACAGATGTGAACTGTAGGTGGAGCTCTAACACATTCCATCACAATACACAGATGTGAACTGTAGGTGGCGCTCTAACACATTCCATCACAATACACAGATGTGAACTGTAGGTGGCGCTCTAACACATTCCATCACAATACACAGATGTGAACTGTAGGTGGAGCTCTAACACATTCCATCACAATACACAGATGTGAACTGTAGGTGGAGCTCTAACACGTTCCATCACAATACACAGATGTGAACTGTAGGTGGCGCTCTAACACATTCCATCACAATACACAGATGTGAACTGTAGGTGGAGCTCTGACACATTCCATCACAACACACAGATGTGAACTGTAGGTGGCGCTCTGACACATTCCATCACAATACACAGATGTGAACTGTAGGTGGAGCTCTAACACATTCCATCACAATACACAGATGTGAACTGTAGGTGGCGCTCTAACACATTCCATCACAATACACAGATGTGAACTGTAGGTGGTGCTCTAACACATTCCATCACAATACACAGATGTGAACTGTAGGTGGCGCTCTAACGCATTCCATCACAATACACAGATGTGAACTGTAGGTGGCGCTCTAACACATTCCATCACAATACACAGATGTGAACTGTAGGGGGCGCTCTAACACATTCCATCACAATACACAGATGTGAACTGTAGGTGGTGCTCTAACACATTTTATCCCTCACAGATGTGCTCGTCCATAGACATTCAGTGTAATGTTCAGTTCAAGCAACACCCTCATTATTTCATTGAATATCTCGGCCTCTGAGTGGACTACAAGCTCAATCTAGGGGTCATTAGAAAGCTGAGATCCTCCCCTTCGTAGTGATATAAAACATATCATAATTAATTGAACATATATTTGTCTGATGGTTTGTTTTTTTGCTTTTCCTTCTGCATGTCATATTTTGTTCTGGATGATTATTCAGCCAAGCAAGCTCACAGACAAACGGCTCCTTTTGTAAAAAAAAAAAACTTTCCTACGGTAAAAAAGGGATATAAAGTTTTTAGCTATTTGGGTCTTACAGCAGCAGTTAACGGAGCATAAATGAGTCGTTTGTATTTGATGACTTACAGAAATCATATTTTACTTTGAGATTCTTTTGAAAATCTTTCGAACTGTGGTATTAGGGTGACTAAATTAACTATAGAGTCACATTCCTGAGAATGAGAGCTTTCATTTGATATATGACTTGTCCATTTAGGTGCTATGTGATTTATTTTCATATAAATATTTCTAACCCGTTACCTCTAGGGGGCGCTAATGTTCACCGCGAATGTTTTGAGACCTTATTTTGTTATTTTCTGTAACATAAATGCAAAAGTGATGGTTATCTCTTTCAAATGATACCTCATCTGCCTGACTTACACTATGTATACAAAGACTTTAACGTTTTAAACGTAAAGTTTTACGTAAACCAGCGGCTCCATAGAGTTTAATAAAAAAATTTATTTGTTTACAATTTTTAAAGATTTACACATTTCAATTTCATTACAAAATTCCATCAAATTGAATGAGTAATCTTTACCAAAAAAATATATATATTTAAATTAAACTATATTAAATTTGATGGAATTTTGTTATGAAATTGAAACGCATAAACTTAAAAAAAAATAGGCTAAAATATTTTATTAAGTGTAAGTTTAGAAATATTACTACACAACATTTTCAAGATGGCATTAAGTCATATTAAAAAAGCTGCTCTCAGTGAAAAACTAATCAACATTTTATTTTTATTTTTTTTTACATTTGATACACTAGAATCCTCAGATCATCTCATAATAATAATTAAATCCTAATGAGAAAAACAATGAATGGTGATACTTTATAAGAGTATAGAATCATAACCGCTGACCGCTACATGTATTTATCATACTATTACACACCTTTATGCTTTAATGGCCTGTGATTTTAAAAGCTGACGGTTCCCTAGAGGTTAAAGCCTGGAATGCCCAGTCAGCAGGACCAGCGAGGGAGGCACAGCATTCTAAATTTGGATAGGAGTCCCTTTTCCTGGCAGTGGGTGTCCCCCACCCTGTGTTCGAGGAAAAGCCCACAAAGGGATATGTTTATGGAGTTAAGTAGGTCTGGGCGCATTGTTTGGGATACAATGCCTGGACTGGCTGGAGCCAACCCCCAGATCAAACACCAGGGCGGGCTACCCAACGACTGGACTGCGGCCAGTCCGATAGGGACATGTCTGGGCACGCGCTTTCTAATCAGTCACCCGCCCGCAGGATGAAGTAGCTGGGGAATAAGGAACATAACTTGTTTAGTCTCTAGGGACGTCCAGCCTAGAGTCCAAGGTTCAAATTTGTCCCCAGCTTTTTGTTATAACACTTAAGTCCATTTCCTTGGTTTCCTAAATATGTACAAAACATAAATGTAAATACGCCATTTGGTAAGGACAAAAGGACAGCAAGGTGATCAAAAAATGGCACCACAAAATTATGTGGCTGTGTTTTTCATCTCACATTGACTTTTTATGACACCATTGGTTAGGTTTAGGTTTAAGGTCTATGGGATCGTTCAGAGGTCTAAAACTAGGTTTTAAATATTTCGACTTTATATGAGGATAAATATTTCTGCTAACTTTCACTTTGACTTTCAGTCTGGTCTCGTGAACATTGCGTGACGGTAGCAAAACATTTACAAAACTAAATTACGTGCTGTGTTACACGTTTCGCTGCAGTTTCCTAGTGAGATGTCCAGCAGGGGGCGCCAAAAGCGAGTGGAATTGTGTCTTAATCTGACGAGGCTTTTATGGTGAATAATAGATGGAGGTTTTAATGAGTAAAACATATCTCCCTAACCTAAAACTTTAACCTAAACCTAACGGTGATCTAAAATCCGATGAGAGGTAGACATAAAACAGACATCCTAACCCTTACCCAACACCTAAACCTAACCTATAGGCACCTCTAATCACCTCTAGCCCTCCTAGTGCCTTTTTATTTACGACCACTTAGACTAATTGAATCAAGTCTTTTTTTTATTTTAACTCCCCCAATATGTTCAGATGTCAAATGGAGGAAAAGTCACCATGTCTTGTACTGCTCAGATAAAGGAAACCATTTTTATTTAATTAGAAAAATGTATTTCGGTCAAAAATGACCGAATATGACACTTTTGGTATTCACGGTCAAAATTGACCGACCATTGAAAATGAATGGGTATGACCAAAAAACAGAGCACATTTTTTTTAAATTGTCAAATACAATCAATAAATCAGTCACAGTACAGAAAACAACAGGCGTAAATTACAGGGTGAGACTCTAAAGCATCCTATCTCTCTCTCACACACACACACACACACACACACACACACACACACACACAAATGAACTGGTGAGACTATAACACAGAGCTTTTTTAACATTTGTCAAATAAAAAAACAATAAATCAGTTACAATGCTAAACAGGCACTAAGAAATGAAGGGGTAAGATAGCAACACACTCACAATGCAGAACACACACATGCGCAAACACACGGCTGTGGCACATGTGGTAGAGCGGGTCGACCGCTAATTGCAGGGTTGTTGGTTCGATTCCCGGCCTTGCATGGCAGCTCTGCTGTCATTGGCGTGTGAGTGTGTTTCAGCTGATGACAGCAATCTGACACACACACAAACACATGATAGCAAAATCATTTTTACTGCAAAATCTTTACTCTGATTCTTCTGTTTTATACTTATATTTATATTTTGTAGTTCATTTCGGTTTCTTGATGTTCATTTTCTTGAAAGTAATAAGCATTTACTTTTAGTTATTACAATTTTATGTTTGAAATG